>VZTD01002527.1:354915-453111 GCA_013397725.1 Rhagologus leucostigma | reverse complement strand
CGCCCGCGCGGGGGGGGGGGCGGCGGGGGGGCGCCCCGCCGTGATTCAGCATCGCCGGCGGGGAAGGGCGGCCGTGTCCGGCCGGGGAGGTGCGGGGGTGCTGGGCGACCGGGAGGTGCCGGAGCGGGATCTGTCGCCGGCTCGGAGCGATGCTCCGGGGCGGGAGCGCGGGGAAGTGCCGGCAGCCCCGTCGCTTCTGCGGTGCCCCGGGGCACACGGAGCAGCGCTGTCCGCCCGGGGCCGCAGGCAGGTGCGGCGGGAGAGCGGGCAGCGGCCCCTCGGGAAGTTTCCTCAATGCAGCGGGCAGCCCTCGCGCAGGGAGGGAGGATGACTGCGCGTGTCGCAGTGTGAGGAATAGGGAACCAGGAGGCGTTTCAGGATTAAAGGTATTAATTTGCTCTTCTCGCCCCCCTCCCCCCAAATTTTGCATACGAAGCCCATCATCTCTGCGGGTCGTATCGCATGTACGGCCAGGTCTCTTCAGAACCGGTTAAGGTTAAAATGGGATCGTCTTTTGGCAGTGGTACCCAGTGGAGGCTGAAATGTAGAACAAGTTAAATCTCTGGAGATGCAAGTCAAATATCTTCCTGTGCTTTCTGTGCTTAGCTGGAAGCCCATAATCTGTGGGATCTTTTTGAATTTCTCCTGCTGAAACCACACATAATTGTAAGCAAAAGGGGAAAGCAATTGATGCTGGAATTTGAACGCACTGCTGAACTCTGTGAGACTGACTTAAGGTCTCAATATTGATCGCTTTTGTGCCTTTCTTATGTATTTGCAGTTTGAGTACCAAAATTAGATTTTATTCCTTCTCAACCCCCCTCTAAACCAAACAAACACACACATCACACCCACCCCTAGTTCAGTATACTTTTCTGTCTAAATCGCTCATTAATTAACCAGAGTGTTAGTACCTATCTAAATAATATTCAGAGAAATCCTGCTGGTTCCCTCCACACACGAAGGATTAGAAGTACTTTTCTCTGTGGGAACTGGTTGTCCCCCAAATACTGCAGAGTATCTCAAAATATACAGCGACTTGGCATCTGTTGAAGCTTTTGCCCCTGTTTTAAGTGCTGTGATAGGGGTTTTAGTAGAAATAAGACTTGTCAATGCTACTTCGAACAAACAAAAAAAATTAAAGAAGCAGGTGTTATGCCAGGGGTTTTCCTATGTGATGAGTAAATATAATGTCTGTGGTGACATATGGAACTATTACTTCTGAAGCAAGATTCTCTGGAGAAAAATGTTACAAGGCTTCAGAAAACTACATGAGCTATTTAATACCGAATATGTGATTTCTTTCATAGTGACAAAATATGTTTTTACCTGCAGGTATTGGCAATATTATGCAAGAAGGCCTAGAAAAATAGTTGTCTTTTTTTTTTTTTTTTAAGAAAAATGCCCCCATTCTAGATTTCAGATGGTTTGGATACATTCCACGTATTTCCAAAGGGATCTACCCAACTACCCAGCAATTTGGGAGTGTTAGAAGAGGCCAGGAGATCAAGCCTGTCAGCAGTTATTAGGTAATCATTCCAGTAATCTAACAGTCATTTTAGTAATCTGAGGCTCATGTTTGCAATCAAAATGAAATTTGTTCCCACGTTCTGCCAAAGCTGACAGTGGTAAATTGGCAGCATAGATTTAGTTGTGGTCAAGTCTGAAGAACTGGGAGATGAATTGATCAAGAAGCAGTTAGACACAGCCATCTTACAGTTTTTTGTATAGTTACGATTTTTTCTAAGATGTTTCTAATGCCATATGTTGGTAATGAAAGCCATAAATAGAATTTTGAAGGTGAAATGTGGCAGACTGATGCTGACTGCTGAATGTGCTTGCTCTGAATTGTCAACATCAAGAATGACTGAAGTATGATTTCTTGATTTCAATCTCCATCTGTGGATATTTATTATAAATTTTAAAAGTCTCTGTAGGATGCATATGGCAAATTTCTTGAACATCCACATTTTCTAATGTTCTGCGCCTTTTTTTTCATTTTTTTGTTCTTGCCTATATTTTAATGTTGTGTTAAGGAGTATTTTTGCATTTACTAGATACTTGCAGATGTCTCGTACTGATTGAGAACACATTGATCTAAGTATGTAAATCCTTAGGAAACAAGAAATTGAAATGAAATCTTAATGTCTGAAATAGAGAAATGGATAACATCTTCCAAGCTACCCTACGTCTACTTTTGCAAAGCTTCTGTCTTAAAAAATGTACATGGCAGCATGTTGCAAGATAATTTTTTGATATGAGTTACTAATCTTTTTTTAATTTTGTGCTATGCTTTTATCAGTGTAAAGATATCTTGTAGAAACCAACAATGCTAATTTCTCGCTTCTGTATATGTTTCCACAAAAATTCAGAAAATTCCAAGTGTTATTACTGCCTTGAAGTGTTGTGGCTTTTGGGGCAATCCTAAGCCATGAAGACACTCAATTTTTTTGATAGGCCTTGTATCAGTCCCTGACAAAAAAGATGAATGCTTGCCAGTCTTTTCGATGAGGTATTTCCATCATCAGTTGTTGACACACTGACTCTACAGTGATCTGATTGGGAAAGGAATAGTTTGGATTTTCCTAAAAGAAGGAGTTCATTTTATTTGGAAAGGTGCATACAAACTGTCAAAGCTAAGAAATTTCACTGCAAGTACCACAGCATACATATTGGAACATATTAGCTAGATTTTGTTTTTCCCATGTGAACTTTAGAATACTTAGCCCTCGATTAATTTTTATTTTCTACATACCTAGAAGTTAATTGGGACCATTTGAATCCTACTGATGGAAGTCAAATGGCCCCTATTAAGCATGAGGAGCTTTCTAGAGCTCCATTAATGCTTACCTAAAGTCCTGCCAGAATGATACTTTGCAACTACTCCTTTTGCAGACATTACGAGCTTCCTGGAACGTTTACCAGAACCAGTGAACCTTTTTAACATTAATATTTAAAATACTAATGTATTTTTAAATTTAGAATGGAATTTGTTGATGTCTACTACACTGATGGGTAAAAGAATCATTTGCAATTGAATGGATATGTGAGACAAAAGGTGACATTCTGAAGGAACCTTTGAACCTGGTGGGCGTTAGAGCAAATCTTCCTGTTCCAGGGTCGCAACCCCTTTGAGCCAGAATCTTTCATGCCAGGAGATTCCATAGTGCCTCAGTCTATTGAATACTCCTGTTCGTGGCAGTGAAGGCAAGAACCTACAGGTCCTGTAGGGCTTAAAGTAACAGCTTTCTGCTAAGAGCATTTCCCAGTTTTCCTCCTTGCCTTCTCTCTTAAATATTCATATAGCTGTACAATATCGTTTCAGAATTCCACCACATTAATTTATACTCATTTACCAACAGTTTTGCTCTGCCTTGAATTCCATATGACGGGAAACAGGCTCTAATATATTAGAATAAAATTTTGGCTTTGTGTTTTAAAGAGTTAAATAAAGCAGACGTAACGGTTCTTGTTTTCAATATCAGCTTTAATCAGAATACAGGATCTCCCAAATGAAGACCACTGTATACAATTGCACTATTTGTTTTCCCAGTGTTAAAAATTAAAGTTCAAATAGTTTAAAATATTAAAATATAGATCCGCATTGTTTCAAAGGCAATATTTAAAAATATAATTGCATGAGGCTTTTATGAGCATTCATTTCTGGGGACAGAAGAACAGTACTGCTTTACAGAGAGCTCAAATTAACAATAATAATGAAAGAAAGACAAAAGAAAACATTCTGATTTAGGGATCACTTTTCACTTTCTGGAGTGGAGTGAGTGTCGTGCCAATTCCCACTTTAGCTTGTATTTGGTTTTGGAAGGGTTCCAGATTGAAGTTTAATATGCACCACTGTCCAAAAGCACCTTAGATGGCTGCATTACTCTTAATTGATAGAAAAACGGACTGCCTAGAAGGATGGAAGTGCTTTACACTGCAGTTCAGGAGCCATCTGTGGCCAGCAGTAGTAACAGAGTACTAACAGTCACTCTTCAGAAGAAAGAAATGAAGACTAAATCCACTTTTCATATATAATAAATGCAGCAGAAAGAATTGAGTAGGGTGTGGATTTCACAGTTAGACACAGCGATGTGTTGACATGTTTATTTTCATCCTTGCTTAGTAGCAAAATGCTAAATATATTCTTCTTTGGTTACATTAAAGTGTGTTTCCTTTCAACTTTGTCCTTGGGTTGACATGTGTTTGTTTTATTTTTAGCACTTGAAAACCAACACAGTTACATCCCTATAGGGTGCAGTGGAAGCACTGGAGTATAGCACGAGAAAATGAAATCAGATGCTTAATACTGAATTGCTGCAGGTGAAGAGGCAAAGATCTTGATACTGATTATGACCACAAAAAACAAGTGGACTGACAGGACAGATTATTGTGAGATTTGGTGGGGAAATCACTCTTATCTGCTTGCTCAGAATGAACTTCTCTTGAAAAATATAGAATAGAGCTATGTGATAGAAGACTGTGCTTTCTATGCTTTGTGGGTGGTTGTCGAGTGTTTAGTGTTCACTGAACGTGAAATTTCTGTGAATTTGTAATAGTGTTTTATCCTTCCAAGCTTCTCTTGGTGGTGTGGAAGGTGGGAGAAACATGCAAAAACACTTCATATGAATTATTGGTGAAAGAAATCTCAAAGATGTGCAATTTATTCACCCAGGAAAAACTACCCTTTGAATTACATTTTATTTCATGGGGCTTTTTAGAGGGATATAATATTATCCTAACTTTTTATGTCAACCTGAAGTCTTTGAAAGACTATAAATTACTAGTGAGCATTAACAATTAGGTATTAATTTGAATAAAAAGGGGTTTTTTTTTCTTAAAAATGAGCAAGAATGATCTGAGAACATGAGTTTGGTACATTTTGTGCCACTTAAAAAATGGAAGCATTTACTGAAAATAATGTTTCTGAGGATGGAAAGGAGATAACCAGTGAGTAAAATAAAGCATGAAGATACAGGAATCAGTGCTGTTTCAAGCCAAAACTGTTGCAGATTTATAGAGTTGGGAATCTTGTAGGATATCATGCTGGTTTTGGCTGGGGTAATGTTAATTTTCTTCACAGTACATAGTTTGGGGCTACATTTTGCATTCGTGCTGGAAACAGTGTTGATAATAGAGATGTTTTTGTTATTGCTGAGCAGGACTAACACAGAGCCAAGGCCTTTTCTGCTTCTTGTACTGCCACGCTCACAAGGAGACTGAGGATGCCTGGGAAATTGGGAGGGGACACAGCTGGGACAGCAGATCCCAACCCACCAAAGAGGTATCCCATACCATATGACATGTTCAGCATGTAAAAAAAAGTGAAGAAGGAGGAAGGGGGGGATGTTTGGAGCGATGTCTTTTGTCTTCCCAGATAACTGGTTACTCATGATGGAGCCCTGGTTTCCTGGGAATTGTTGAACGCCTGCCTGCCCACGGGAAGTGGTTAATGAATTCCTTGTTTTGCTTTTCTCGTGCGTGCAGCTCTTGCTTTCCCTGTTAAAATGTCTTTATCTCAACCCACGACTTTGCCTACATTAATCCTGATTCTCTCACCCATCCTGGGAGACTGAGGTGGTGGGGAAGGGAGCAAGTGGCTGTGTGGTGCTTAGTTGGCAACTCTGCTTAGACTGTGACAGATATTGACCCAGAGCAGCATCCACAAGTGCAGAAATAGAAGACAAGTAAGGGAACAACACAGAGTTAGATTTGAAATTCNACCAACAGTTTTGCTCTGCCTTGAATTCCATATGATGGGAAACAGGCTCTAATATATTAGAATAAAATTTTGGCTTTGTGTTTTAAAGAGTTAAATAAAGCAGACGTAACGGTTCTTGTTTTCAATATCAGCTTTAATCAGAATACAGGATCTCCCAAATGAAGACCACTGTATACAATTGCACTATTTGTTTTCCCAGTGTTAAAAATTAAAGTTCAAATAGTTTAAAATATTAAAATATAGATCCGCATTGTTTCAAAGGCAATATTTAAAAATATAATTGCATGAGGTTTTTATGAGCATTCATTTCTGGGGACAGAAGAACAGTACTGCTTTACAGAGAGCTCAAATTAACAATAATAATGAAAGAAAGACAAAAGAAAACATTCTGATTTAGGGATCACTTTTCACTTTCTGGAGTGGAGTGAGTGTCGTGCCAATTCCCACTTTAGCTTGTATTTGGTTTTGGAAGGGTTCCAGATTGAAGTTTAATATGCACCACTGTCCAAAAGCACCTTAGATGGCTGCATTACTCTTAATTGATAGAAAAACGGACTGCCTAGAAGGATGGAAGTGCTTTACACTGCAGTTCAGGAGCCATCTGTGGCCAGCAGTAGTAACAGAGTACTAACAGTCACTCTTCAGAAGAAAGAAATGAAGACTAAATCCACTTTTCATATATAATAAATGCAGCAGAAAGAATTGAGTAGGGTGTGGATTTCACAGTTAGACACAGCGATGTGTTGACATGTTTATTTTCATCCTTGCTTAGTAGCAAAATGCTAAATATATTCTTCTTTGGTTACATTAAAGTGTGTTTCCTTTCAACTTTGTCCTTGGGTTGACATGTGTTTGTTTTATTTTTAGCACTTGAAAACCAACACAGTTACATCCCTATAGGGTGCAGTGGAAGCACTGGAGTATAGCACGAGAAAATGAAATCAGATGCTTAATACTGAATTGCTGCAGGTGAAGAGGCAAAGATCTTGATACTGATTATGACCACAAAAAACAAGTGGACTGACAGGACAGATTATTGTGAGATTTGGTGGGGAAATCACTCTTATCTGCTTGCTCAGAATGAACTTCTCTTGAAAAATATAGAATAGAGCTATGTGATAGAAGACTGTGCTTTCTATGCTTTGTGGGTGGTTGTCGAGTGTTTAGTGTTCACTGAACGTGAAATTTCTGTGAATTTGTAATAGTGTTTTATCCTTCCAAGCTTCTCTTCGTGGTGTGGAAGGTGGGAGAAACATGCAAAAACACTTCATATGAATTATTGGTGAAAGAAATCTCAAAGATGTGCAATTTATTCACCCAGGAAAAACTACCCTTTGAATTACATTTTATTTCATGGGGCTTTTTAGAGGGATATAATATTATCCTAACTTTTTATGTCAACCTGAAGTCTTTGAAAGACTATAAATTACTAGTGAGCATTAACAATTAGGTATTAATTTGAATAAAAAGGGGTTTTTTTTTCTTAAAAATGAGCAAGAATGATCTGAGAACATGAGTTTGGTACATTTTGTGCCACTTAAAAAATGGAAGCATTTACTGAAAATAATGTTTCTGAGGATGGAAAGGAGATAACCAGTGAGTAAAATAAAGCATGAAGATACAGGAATCAGTGCTGTTTCAAGCCAAAACTGTTGCAGATTTATAGAGTTGGGAATCTTGTAGGATATCATGCTGGTTTTGGCTGGGGTAATGTTAATTTTCTTCACAGTACATAGTTTGGGGCTACATTTTGCATTCGTGCTGGAAACAGTGTTGATAATAGAGATGTTTTTGTTATTGCTGAGCAGGACTAACACAGAGCCAAGGCCTTTTCTGCTTCTTGTACTGCCACGCTCACAAGGAGACTGAGGATGCCTGGGAAATTGGGAGGGGACACAGCTGGGACAGCAGATCCCAACCCACCAAAGAGGTATCCCATACCATATGACATGTTCAGCATGTAAAAAAAAGTGAAGAAGGAGGAAGGGGGGGATGTTTGGAGCGATGTCTTTTGTCTTCCCAGATAACTGGTTACTCATGATGGAGCCCTGGTTTCCTGGGAATTGTTGAACGCCTGCCTGCCCACGGGAAGTGGTTAATGAATTCCTTGTTTTGCTTTTCTCGTGCGTGCAGCTCTTGCTTTCCCTGTTAAAATGTCTTTATCTCAACCCACAACTTTTCCTACATTAATCCTGATTCTCTCACCCATCCTGGGAGACTGAGGTGGTGGGGAAGGGAGCAAGTGGCTGTGTGGTGCTTAGTTGGCAACTCTGCTTAGACTGTGACAGATATTGACCCAGAGCAGCATCCACAAGTGCAGAAATAGAAGACAAGTAAGGGAACAACACAGAGTTAGATTTGAAATTCCAGACACCAGTTGAGAAATTATGCAGTTAATGACCCTGAGCAGTCAATTAAAAAAGCCTATATATTACTTCGTTCTGTTGCCTCTAGGTATGAAGAGAAAATGAAAGGACATGGTGGCCTTTTTGCCAAAAGCAGCACTCAGGAATACAAACATGTATAGGAAGCAAGTCTTTGATATCTTAGGAGAAAATGAAATAAAATTTATGAGAAATGAAAATAAAAAAGAAGATATATTCTTGGGAACTTGTGTTTGGGAAGGTCTGGTACAGATAGTCAACACATTATTTAGTTTCATTGATAGAGAAATACCTCTCAGTCATGGGACATGCATACAGAATACAGTTCCAGCTGTTTGTAGATAATAGATTAATGGTACAGTTGAAGCTGAGTTTCTGCAACACCTGGATGTAAGACACCTGGAACCAAAACAGTACAAGGACCCATGGGGAAAAGTCATCTGCGGGGAGAGACTTCAGGAGAGATGTCCAGATTTCACTTCCAGTTCTATTCTTCCACAGGAAATTGCATCTCTGTTGGTTGCACTGAGTTTCCTCCTATAATTTCCTACTGTTTCAAAGTCCTTGAAGTAATTTCTTCAATTTTGGAAGATATACTTGGCCAATCATGACTGAAGTAGAGGCCTTAATCCTTGGTGTTTGGGGATTTTTTGTGGTAGTTTGTTTGTTTGTTTGTGTGTGTGTGTGTGTGAAATGGAGAACTGTACTTCTTATGAACTGGGGAAAATTGCAACAAACTGGTAGAGCTACTGAATTTTCAGCCTTATTTCTTTGTACTTAGGGTACAAGCCTGGGCATTTGTTTGTTTTTCTGTTTCACGTGAATGGGCAAGCAAGAGGGACATCCTCTGTGGTTCGGAGCGAGTATCTTGCTCTTATCATTTGCAAACTAAGAGGGTAGGAGGTAAGGGGAGATGTCTTTTACATACATTGTAGCCTTTACACATTCTGCTCCCAGCTGCATTCTAACTGCCTCTGATTTCCAAAGGCTGGCATTTGGGCTAGTAGCACTACCAGCAGTTTATGTGAATATATCCTTTCCCATCTGACTAGAATCTATCCATAATACTTCATCATTGTGGGATAGGTGTGGCAGTAGTGGTGCAGTCAGTCTTGTCCGGCACATCTGACGGGCCTGACTCCTTTAAAACTAACACAAAAGGATGGAGTGCATTGGTATCTCTAGTTTTCTCCCATGGTTGTCCTTTTTTGGTGGCTTTTGTTTGTTTATTCTTTTCTGTGGGGGGAGAGTAATCCATTTGAACAATGGAACTTTCCAAACCTTTTATTGTCAGATATCCTTTGTGGTCCACAGCCCTTATAAATGTACTGAGCTGTCAAATCAGAGCAATCTTTTCTTAATGTAAAAGAACAATATATAAATTATGACATATTCTATATATGTCATAAAAGAATAATATGACAAAGAAAAGTCATCTTGGGAAGTGATGTCAGAAAAAAATTTCCAATTGATATAAATTGACATTGTAAAAGAAAACAACCACATTTAAGGAATATGAATGATTTCAGAATACTACAGTGAAAACTATTCCAGTAAAGGAAGTACCTTTTCTCTTTCCATCATTCCACTTAATATTTTATTTGATTTAAAAATTGATCTATAAGATTGTAATGCTGGCCTCACTGAAAGCAAAGAGCTTTGATTTTAAAGCTCAAATCTCATTGGTCCAAGGCTGGAAGAGAATGAGAATCTTTTTTCTTATTGCAAATTATTAACTTCTTTAGCCTTCTTCTATGCTAGTGTCTTGTGTTATTGTGATCTTGACCTCTTAATTCTACATTTGGAGAAACCATTGTCCTGGTTACTGTAGCTCATAGCCCTGTTATATCTCTTTCCAGTCACTGAATCAATTTCTGTTTTTAGATTTTACTTGTTAGCTTATTGTTATGACTAAATCCTACTGACTTTCTTCCCACAACCTTTGTCACTAAGTAAAGTGGGAAATAATGCTTTCTTTTCTTATAGCATATATCATGCTATTGTCTTGCCACCCAAAACAGAGGGAGAAAATACCTAGAAAGGGTTAAGAAAGAGATCTAAAAAGTGCTAGAGATAGGCTAAATGGGAAGGAGCTGCTGCTGCAGCCAGTCTTTCCCTGGTGTATTACTGCCTGAAACTGTATCAGCTGTCAATTATTGATAGAAAAACCTGTTTCCGGAGGGTTGATTCTTCAGATAGTTTCAGCAATGCAACACTAACGGTAAGTGATTTCATTTTGCTACTTCTACTGCAGAATTATTTTAAATCTGTTTCTATATCAGTGGGAGGTCCTGGTATGACTGTGTATTCTGCAGCATGTAATCTTGTCAGCTAAATCCATGATAAATAAACATTTTGCACTGTTATCAGTAATTGTATGCAGAAGAATTTGATAAATCATCCTGCCACACGTTGCTGCAAAGGTTTTGTTAGTTTGTGATTTTTTGTTTGTGTATTTCTTTCACTATGATTCTCTCTTGCAGACTATGTTAATTGAAATCCACTGCTTTCAGTTTGAGTGCTCATGCATTCTGTCCACCACAAATATTTTGCAACTAGTTCTTTTTCCAGGATTCTTTTACATTTTCTTTATTTTTATGCTTCTTCTCATCCATCCTTGAGCTTGCAGTTTATCTTTCCTTATAACAGAGAAATAGATTCAGGAGCATCTACTGAATGCAGTAAATTGTGAACTGATAGTTAGACAAAATATGCTTGTGGAGAGCAGCATGAAGCATTTTCTGTAGAAGTATGTCTATGTATCACCTGCACAGTAATCCCTATTTCTAAACATGTGAATCCTGCATGAGCTGTGAAATATGAAGTCCTGCCTCTAGACAGCCAAGCAATTCTGAAAGTGATACTTGAAGCCGGTAATCTTTGTCAAGAAAGAGAGAAATTTGTGGCAACTCAGTTAGTTTGGGCTGTAATTTCTACTGTGATGAAAGTTCGAGTTAAATGGACTCTAGTTTTGACATGGATGAGACCAGAGTCTGTGTCTTAATTACAGTTCTGAATTGTGTCATCAGCAGGTCTGTCCTGGAACGGGAACATCATGATATAAAGTCCACAAAAGTCGATAGAAATATCTATATTTACTTCACTAGGTTGCAGAGAAAATCCTGTGTGGTTGATCTCATTTACACTATAGACTTGAGACAAATTTTGTAATTTTTGTATGTGTCTTCAGAATGATGGAACTGCGAAATTTCCTGAAGAAAGCTTTTTCTTCCTTTGAGCAATCAAAGGAGCATAAAAAATTGGGAAGAAGTTTCATATCTGTGAAGTAATTCAGAATCCTGCATCAATAGCCAACTATGAATACCAGTTTATTCTCCTTTTTTTTTTCTCTTTGGTATGTCAGTTGTGATCTCCTCCATTCTCATTTGTACTAACACTTTGCATAAAACTTTTTCTGAAAGATTTATTGTTCTGGTTATTAGGTGTATTGTAACTCTTCCATACCTTTGGATTTAAAAATGCCTTTCACTCAGTTCAGTGCATTTCTTTTTTCCTTATCTGTGGTTATGAGGCAAATACACTACTCTCTGGCTACAAATATTCTTCTATAGTGTGAAGGGTATGATATGTCTGAGAGACTCAGAAGCAGAAAAGAAGAAACTTCATAATTTTATGCCTAAGATAATATGTTAAAAAAAGTGTGTGTCTCAGTTCCTGGTGATGTTTTATTTTGGCTGGTAGTGATGTATGTTGCTATAACATAGTAAGAAATTAATGTATTTTTTCTTTTGAATATTTGAAAAGCAGTTAGCTTTGCAGCCAGCATGCATTTGACTATGTAAGTTTATGCATTTCTTTTTCATTAAGAATGCACCTTTAAGAAATATAAGGTTAAAGCATGAAAAATAAAATTGAGCCTTGCTAAATGAATTGAATATCCCACTGCTCTAGCCTCTGGTTGAGGACTTTTATTTCAGAATACTTTTAAAGTGTAGCTCTTAATCTTAGCCAACACTCTTTTTAAATTAAAAAAAAAAAGAAGAAAAAAAGTAATACACACATGCCAGAACCACTTACTTTTAAGTGTAGCTTTTTGGACTTGACCAAGATGGATGAGGACAGGACTAACTGTGATATTGTTCCAAACTTGGAACACTGCTTCTGCTGTGTTTAAAGCAATGGAGGCAATAGTCATGCTTAGGGCAGTTATCTCCTCAGATTTTGGAATTATTTTAAACTACATTAAAAGCTTTGGTGCTATTGTCAGTACGGGCTCTGCAGCTTAGACACAATGTGTGATTACTCAATAAATAAACTGTTGAATACTACAGGGTTGCCTCAGTAATGCTGTACTTATGATTCAGAAAGTACATTATCCTGATCCTATGAGTTTAAGCAAATCCCAGAAAATTACTTTTTGGTATGCTATTCTCATGTTTTGAGTAAACATTAAAGCTAGTGTGTATAAAGTCTGGTGCACTTCACTTTTCCCTCTTGTTTTGGGTATTCAAAGTATTCAATTTAGGATCAATATCTAAGACGTTATTTTTCTAGGCTTTGTGACTACATGTTGTATTTCTCTACAGGTGAGCAGTATTTGCACAAAATATTCCTACGGTAGGATAATGGAGTCTCATCGCATTACTGATGAGGATAGTGACTCTATTGAGACCCCCACAATGGGTAAAAGAGTGTGACACAAAGGGTTTGGAGCCAATCCAGCCTTTGAAGGGAATTTCTATAAATCAGGTCAAGTCATTTAAAGAAGCTTCTGAGGGCTCACATCCTTTTGAAACTGCTTGATGTTCTCCTGTTTTGATTTGCAAAAATATTTCCAAATCAGTGGTACACCACTGAGTCCCAAGTACTAAGCTGTGGGGAGGAAAGCATGTTTTTGTGAAATGTTTTGTAGCTGCTGGAGTTTCTGGTTATTTATCAGCTGTTTGTGAACTGTTAATAGCACTGAGTGTTGGCTGAAGTAGTCTCAGTGATATTGTAGGCCAACTGTGAATATTTCTGACTGTCACTTGTTCTTCACGGAGTAGAAGTATATGGCAGTCATTAAAATGTTAGAGGTCTACCAACACTCATACAAGCATACAAGTATTGCCAGTGGAGCTGAGCAAATTATTTCATAGTTGGAAATGTCAGGATAATGTAATAAAGAATTTGGTGATCATGTTAGAGCACCTTTCTTGTACTTTCATGGTCAAGAAGCCTTTGAATAAATGTTTCTTGTGATTGCAAGAAACTTCTTTTTGGTGATTTATTCAAGACCTGATTATTGTCTTAACATTTGCACATCGGGTGCTGAAACTAAAGGCTAATGTCTGCCAATTTAAATTTCAGACTGCTGTGGGAGTGTTACCCTTGTTGCTAAACTAGAAAACATTGTTATGTGGCAGCATGTGAATTAGGATGATGTAATCTTCAATCAGAGTTGTCGTGGGCCGTGTGTGAGGACTGCAGCCCATGTCTAGTGATGCTGAAAAGAATCTATGAATCGCAGGCCTGTAAAATACGAGATGAAATGAGGCAGACCAACATGGGGCTGAGGTGTGGCTCTTGTGATACACAGAACTCTGTAGAAATTAATTTAACTATATTTGTGTTCTTGTGTTCTTGAGCTTGAGGTTGTTTTCACACTAAGCTGATGCTGCCAGCTTGAAGCAAGGGAGGGAGGATTTGATGTGTGAGGGGGAACCGTCTAAAGATATCTTTTTCTCGTTTTTTTTCTTCCCCAAGATCCTTAGCAAATCTCTCCCCAAGGTCTATTTATAATATAATGAATCACTGCAAACATATCAGCTTCATTAAAGGATTAGTGCTTTTTATACTAAGACAGCTCTGCTGATATATGTAGAATGTTAAATTGTCCTATCTTGTAGATCCCTAAGGCCTCTAGCTCTTGCTAGAGAAGTAAATCTTTTGAGAAGTGAATGATAGAAAAAGAAGGGAGTAGTATAATTCCAGCAGTGATTGGTGTGTGGTGTACACAATTTCAAGCACCCTGTGATAGCTGTTGGTGCGTGTTGAGATGATGTAATGAAGAGCAGGGATGGCACACTGCGAAGTCAAAAGCAGAGCAAAGATGCTCCCACAGGTGCCACAAGTCAAATTCCTCTTCTAACTCTCTCTTGTTTACCTTTCCCCCTACCAAACCCACGATGTTGATGTCACACCTCAGTATTACTATAACACAGGATCATTATGGCACATTATCATCTCTGTTTCATTCATTAGAGGCCATGGCTGTCCCACCACAGAGTGGCAGCTCTTAGTGTGTGTCAGTCCATCAGTGAGTGTCACTTCCTGCACTCAGTCCTCAAGACAAAGCAAACAAATGTCCTTGTGCTGTTTGGTTCAAGGGCATGCTTCGTTTGAGGTGACAGGAGTCCAGCCCTCCTATGGCCGTGGGTATCGGCCACTTAGCTGTTGCTTGCAGAGCTGATGTGGCTGATAGGCTCTAATGGTGTGGGTGTTTCTAGGCTGAAAATGCCTACAGCACACTGTTTTAAATGGAGGTGGAATGGTTGTGTATAATATATATTTATATACAACCATTTCTCATATATATATATACACATATATATATAAATGATTGTACAGAACCGTTCTATAATGAATAGAGATTGGCTTCCATTCAGCACTATTCAGTGGAACTTACTGAGATCGGGGGTAGGAATACTTTATGTTCCGGAGTTAGTGAAATGTTGTCCTGCTGTCAGATTTATGGTGTTATTGACACCTACTGAAGTGGTGAACAGGAATACAAGATCTATGCATTGTCTCTGTTTTTTGCTGGCAGAGAGTAGAAAGTGAAAGCTGATATCTTTTTAGCAGCAAGTGACAGAGATACATATTTTCTGAAATTTAGATTTTACTGTATAAAAGCATTGTTAGACTTGCTTGTTTGAGTAATTTTGTCAGTATTTTTCCTTGCCATTATGAATGCTAAATAATATTTATTTAATGTTCACAACATTTTATTTTTGAATTATTGATTTGTAAGTCATGCAGATTCTTTTCTCTTGCCTTGTCAATTAATATATTGTCTATGTTTTGCTGAACAAGTAAGAGATTCAAGCCTTGACCTTTTACTGTAGTTTTCTAATTTGGTCTCACTTTCTTTGATGGCCCTCTTTCGATATTCAAACCATAAATATGAAACTCTATAGTATTCAATTTGCTAACAGTCTGAAATATGTTATCACATTAGAAAGGGCTTTTGAAGGGTGAGAATGAGCTAACAGATAGTCACATTGTGTGCTTTGCTTTGAAAGTCACTTTGGAGGTCATTTTTTAAACAGAAAATCAATCTTCAGATTGGAAAGATTTGACATTGATTTAAATTTGGCCAATGATTTGAAGTTTCATTTTGGAAAATGGATGAACACAAAAAGAAGCAATATTACTTCAAGACACCACTGAAAATAAAAAAATTGCTTCTATGCTCAGTTGTGATCTCTGTATTTTGTGAGTAGGAAATGATTAATGCCTGTGAAACTCTGATGTGAAACTTCCACTATTTTAACAGCTTCTAATACATTTCCTGTTTTCTGCATCAGGGGCTCTATACTTATCGTTTCATAGATGTTTTGTGATACTGAACAGTGAAAAATTTCAATCCCGAGATGTGAAGTGCAAAGTCAGGAGAAGACCAAAGTAAAATCTCTCATGAGCTAACACTGGAAAGCTCCCAGGCTCTGTGCCACTGTGTGTTGCTGAGCCTTGGGGCTGGCACTGAAGGGTCATCTCCTGGCTGGACTCCAGCCATTTAAGATAACATGGTATAGCTTGGCTTGGTCGTTTGGTTTGGTGGCTTAGGGAAATGTTAGAAGCTTTAGAAATGCTGGCCATTTGGATAAACTAGTTGAGACAATTGTTTTACGGAACTGCATGGTTCGAAAAAAGTTGTATAAATCATGCTGTTTGTATTCCTTTGTAGCTTGTATCTGTCCATTTAGCAAATCAAACAGCTGAGAACTCTGTACATTCACTTTATCTAAAAGAACTGCTGAATAAACATCTCATCTCTTTGATGGTGGGAATGAAGGATGTTTAAATTAATAGACTTCATTTGACTGCAGAATATTTTGAACCAAACCCTAATTATATGCAGTTTTAAGGCAGCTGACAGATAGCCTTTTAAAAACAAGCTTGTCACTTTGACATATCAAGCTTCAAAATGAGGATTACTTTTTGCATGTAGAATTTCTCTGTAAGAGTGAGAACTTGCCACCAAATTGTTCTTTGAGCATGTAACAATAAAACTGGTTGCTATGCTTGCTTGTAGCTGGAACACTTCAAAGTACATTTTATAAAGACATATATTAAAAAAAACATGAAAGAGTATGAGACTTTTAGTTCTGCAATTTCATTACTGAAAATTGTAATTATCTTGCTAAGCGTGGTACTGAAAAAGGTACTTTTCTCTATTATAATTTCTGTTGATTTCTTAATCTCATTTTGAATCTGCATTTTATATCTTAATTCCAGATCAACAGTAGATTATAGGTTTGCGTAACTGTAGTAAATAGCACACCTCTCACTACAGTGTATCCAGACTTCCACACTCTAAGATCTAAGGGTAAACAACTTAATTGTTAGATTGAAAAAAACCCGGAACTCAGATGTTTGCTAGGTCAATGCTCTGAAGACTATGCCCACGTCGTTCTTTTTCCTGTTTCTGTGAAATTTTTGTTATTTTAACTTTCCAGCTAATTGGAGAGTGGGGATTGCAGCACTGTGATGTTATCCTTCTATCCCTGTGGTCACCTGCCAAGTTCTGTAACTGTATCTCCAGTGTGTCTCCATTTCACTGCGAAAGCTCCTTATGTCAGGAGCTTTGTGGGTTTCTTTCCAGCTACTCTGCATTTCCAGACACTTGTGACAGCACTGAGTAAATTGCACTAATGGGCTCAGAGGAAAGCAGTCTGCTAGTTTGAAAATCTGTTCTAAAATATTCCACTGTTGATGAGTGATTACTTATCTGTACCCAAAGAATTCAGGAAATTACCCTGACGATCCATTTTTGTAGCATTTCTCCCCAGTATGTAGGATGTTAGTTGTCTTTGAGAGGTCTTGAAATATATTCCATGGTTTAAGATCTGAAGTCTTGTTTTCTGTTCATATATGTAAAGTTAAGCACGTGTATAACCCTGGGCACTAGTAGCGTCACAATTGCTTAGAAGGAAGGAAGTTCCCATTAAAAACAGCACACTGAGTGATATGTGGAACATGGAGTATTTTGTAGTAGGTGATTCTACCATTCTTAGTGATTAAATCCATCAGATTAAATCCATTTTAAATGTGCACATGCAATCTAGTCTCTTTTTCTCAGGGTGCACAGTTGTGGTTTCATAGTTACTGATATCATCCAAACTAGGTTGAAGAATCTCATTGACTTGAGTTGTTTGGAAGAGATTCTCAAATTGCACTACTTCATTTTCAGTTTGAATTTGATTCTCCCTGCTCTTTTTCGATCTGATAAATTAAACCTTTTTCTGTGATGCTTACTGTTCAGGGATAAAAAAGGGGGATGGGTCTAATGACATAAAATTGCTATTTAGAGATTAAAAATAACATTTTCAGGTCCAAACTGCATCAAGACATAAAGTGAAGGTTCATGAAAGCAGAGATCACTTGTGAGTAGTCTGGAGAAAAAAACCCGGAAAATTAGAGAGGGATTTGTTAAAAATACCTACATAGAATCTAGATCAGAAGAATATTTTTCAGGCAATTTACTAATTTATTATGATACCCTTTATTTGTGTAACAGTATAAAATACTATTAATTTTTGAGTTTCTAGAATATATTACAACTTGTCAACGAATCATTCTATTAACTATAAATCACATCTTTCCACTGTTCCATGCTCTTTACTGAGGCCCTCTCATATCTTGCTCAGACTGTTCCTTTAAATGGACTTGAGCATCTGCTATGTTCTCTGTCTGTGTGCAACAGTTCCCTCTCAGCAAGAGTATCCTGCTTCTCATGTCCCTGGAGGAAAAAAAGATCCTTCTTTCTTTTCTTTTTTTTTTTTTTGTCTTCTGTGCCTTTCTAGGACAGGATTGTGTGCAATGTATCACTCTCACACCTTTGCCAGGCAGCTGTAAAGATAACATCTCTTCTTATTTTTTCCCTGTAGAGCACTTTTATTCAAAGTGCTTGTTTATATAAGAATATGCTAACCTGATGAAGATGCATTGATTTCTTCTTCACAAGTCTTTCTCCATTTATATGTTAACCATTTTTTTCAGCTACCCTTGAATCTGTATGGTTGAGCAACAAACCTTCACCAATTTATGTGTATCAGGATTTCAGGAGGGAAATGGTATATGCAGCAGGAACTGCAATCCTTTTCTGCCTGAGTGTGAATTCAGAGATTTCTGACAGCTGACTTGCTCCAAAAGTCCCAGTTTGAAAATAGAATGCTTTCTTCTATGTTATTGAAAGCAATCTCTTAGAAACAGGTCTCTCAGGTATGTTACTAGCGAGATATGCCTCTATGCTGCTGAATGTGGGTTATAGGTTATGCTTATTTTATAAGTAAAAACTTGTCACAGGTATAAGAACTGACTCAGAATTTGATGTAATCATAACCTGACACAGCTGCTGCTGTTACTGTGCATGATCTGGGTGAGTCCTGCAATAAGCTTTGCCCTGTAATGGGCAGAGGCTGCTTGCAGAGCAGTCTGTGCTCCAAGTCTTTTCCTTCACCTGTGCTCTGACCTGGGAGTAGGGCTTGGCAATAATTGCAAATCAGGAGATGTGAGCTAGAAGGTGCCTGGGGAGGACCTGGGTCAGAGAACGAAGTAACTTTGGGATGATTTCTGCTGTATAGAGTTAAAAAAGACATGTAGGAGCTTGTGGCTGCCAGGGCCTGTGCACTGCCATGTTGCCTGTCAGTGCTCTGTCAGAGTGCGCTCTTCTTCCAGCTCCCTCCCCTCAGCAGCAGCCCTGCATCCTATGTAAAATATTTTGGAAAACTAATAGTTTAGAACTACTGGTGCTTTGGTATTCAGTGAAATGTTTGGTTGAAGATGGACTACTGAGCAGAAGTCAAGCACTTGTAAAATTTGAATTGTTACATACTAGCTTAGGTCAGAATACAGTTTAACTTTATTGGTATGGGACGTTGCTTTTGAGAAGTTAAAATCCTAAAGTAAGTTTGAGTACAGAGTACAGTCCCATTATTTTGTTTTCCATATGGCTGAACTACTAATTGTCCTTAGAATACTCCTAAGGTGGCCATAAATCTTTACCATCAACTCGTGTATATGTGCTTAAAAGCTGACTGGTCACAGCCCTTGAGTGTTGGTACATGCTATTTAGACCCTAAAGAGTATTTTTTCGAGAAGAATAGAATAGTGTCTATCTAAAAAAAAGCAGTAATTCAGCAGTGTGGTGCAGTTTGGAATTTTATGGTCCACCTTCAGAATACAGTGTGTTATAGTAACTTTGGGCAGATAATTTTCTGTGATTGTAAGATGAATGAAAGCTCTATGAGCTGCTTGCTTTTTATTAGCATATCATAGCTTGTAAATCATACTATATTAGTAAAGGGCTGGCGTTTCTCACAGGGCAATGTTAGTCCTCTTAACATTCTTTCAAATTTATTAAAAGTTTTTAGTCAGTACAGCAAAGAAATAACTGCCAGGCATTTTTCGTACGCTTATAGAAGTCTTTAACTGGCTAACAGATGTACTTCAGTATTATTCCCAGGAACTAAACATGTCTTGTACTCTGGTGGTATTCTTAGCCCGAGAAACAGATAACATGCAGTAGCCAGTGAGTCACTGTGCCCAGCACTGCTTTTTCTTCACACTGGTTTTAAGGAGGACGAATGCTTTGCTTTCCCAACTCTGTGTCTAATTTTAGTATGCCAGCAGGCCTGAGGACTTTCAGGCCACCTTCTCAGATAATGTCATCCAAAACATTCAAACTCCAAAATGGCTGGATGTTACTGCTGTGCTGTCTGACATTGTATTTGTGTATACAACATCTCCTATTCTTTGTGGATAAATACACAGGGGCACTAAATGGACACGAGGGAGATTTGGTTGTCTTGTTACAAAGCAGAATTTGGCTCCTTGTACATTCGTGACAGTCATAAAAGAACCATAATTTGTTCTTTTTATCCTTTTGCATTACTGGGCTGTTAAGGGTAAATGTCTGTCTTGAAAGGAAGTTAGATCTTGCAGCCCAAAATATCTGCTTTTATATTTTCTTAAAAGGTGGATGACTTGTCCAGAACATATGTATACCTCTCTATCCTCTTTTGTGTGTACACACACAGACAAAGAAAAAATGTGGATTTATAAATAACATTTTGGTAATTTTGTTAATGCGCATCTTGTCCAGTCTTATGACCAAATATATTTCGCATCATAAGTCATGGCTGAATTTGACTTTGCTGTAATTTTCTCCTATTTATAGAAGAAGAAATTCCTTGTGCTCTCTATAAAGCTATTTTAAATAAGTCTTGCAATCACCAAAAGCAGCAATATAAACTAATCTAAAGCTAGTGTGAAGAACTTTAGCTACACGTTTAACTGCAGAAAAGAAATTAAAGCATTTAAAGACCAGTAACATATTATGTATGTTTTGAAAACTTGTAGGTTTGTTTGAGGCAGCCTGCCAAAGACAGCATTTGTTTCCTTGCAGACTTTGGTATAACAGTGCCGCATGCCCGAAGTCATGTAGCAGTGTGTTTGGAAGTGATTTATTCCCGAGGGTTTTTTTCTAATATTTTAACCCATTGTTCTTATGTGCTTAAGCTGGACCTAAAAATCTTTTTTAATGTGTGTGATTTTTCATGTAGTGCTGTATTCATGAGGGGAAAAAAAGAAAAAGGAATTTTGCGTGAGTGTAGATATAAAAAATAGCATTTTATGTAAATAAATGCTTACTTTAAAAACTGAAAATTTGTATGTTTGCCAACCCAAAATGTCTTCAAATTATATCTGTTGTGTCATGAAGTGGTCATGAAACTGCAGCTATGTTACCACATGGTTATTGGACAATTGCTTTAAAAAACATTGAAAAGTGAAAAAGAGGAAACATACTATTAATGTGATTTCAGTTATTTCCCATTGGGTACTGAAAACCTATCATACAGTGTGTCTGATTTTGATTTTTTACTTAAAACATGGTTTAAAATTACTATAAATTCATTGAGCTATATGGAGATAGAAAGTGGAAGCATGGATTGAATTCAGTGTTACCTATTTTCATGTCCAAAATGTCCCATATCCAAGTCAGAAAAACAGGTAATATAATTTCATTTTGAAAATTAACATGGCAAAATTATTTTGCCCAGAAAGAAAATAATCGAACTGCAATGAACAAAGTTTTGTATTTACAATAACTTCATCAATCTTCTAAAATAAGCAATTCTTTATACATGTTATTAAAAGAGTTTTCATGTTTAGTTTCCTGCTGTTTACTTTTTTTTTTCAGGATTTCTCTATGACAAAGTCTCTTCTACGTTTTTTTTTTTTAACACAGGTATCTATCCATTCCAGAACTAATATTTTCTACAACCAGGGACTGAAATGGCATGACTGGAGTTTTAAGTAATTTGGCTTTGACAGTTTCACCATTTACTGAGAACTTGGAACAGAATTTGAACTCTATTTCTGCACTATCCTAGGTTATAATGCCATCCTTTCCTAATGAGGGAGGTATGCTAGTCTTGGATTTTTATATACCCTATGAATTATTCAGTATGCTTGTACCTATAAATTGTGATGAAGTATGTCTTTTTAGTTAATTTGTATATGTTATTTGAGATATAAAAATGTTGATAGTTACAACATTATTTTTCAAAGATAACCATGGAACTGCTCCTCTGACTTTGAGTTCGGAACTACCCTATCAGAGCACAATTAAAAGAAAAGTCAGAAAGAAGAAGAAGAATGGAGTCATCACTGCAAATATCGCTGGCACAAAATATGAAATTGGTAGGAAGCTGCATATTTTGTTTTCATCCTAATAGCCTTTGATGTGAGAGAATTACTCATTAATGGAGTGAATTAATGGACTTGGCATCAAGCTGATAGTGAGACATTTCTGAAGGAGTTTATTTTGTAAGAAACCTGGGGTTTTCTTGTAACACTGAATTCATAGCTTTGAATACTGTGCATCTATTAATCCACATTTGTTACTCATTAATCCCCATTTGTTACCTTGAAATGTAAAAATTTAAGTAATCCAGAAGGCTGTGGAAGAACCTTCTAAATATGTGTTATGTATGTGTTTGGAAGTTTACTTAAAGCCTTGAAAGACGAGCAGTGTAAATTCGATGTTAAATACTCTAATTATTATACAGAGGCTTCTCAATAAAATCTGGTAATGTTTTGTATTTTCATGCTTGATACTAAAATCATTTTTTCCTAGAATCAGTTATGCATGGCACATAATCAGTCTTTTTTTTTTTAATTAAAATAATGCATGCATTTGCTTTTGCAACACTGTACCTTGTCTAAGGAGGCATTTTTGTCCCTATCTGCAGTGACACTTATAGTCATCACTGTTTTAAAATTAACTTTGGTTACGGCGTAACCAAGATTAAATCTAACTGCCGTACAAGAGGATTTTTGCTGGATGATTGGGGAATGCCTTGAACCTCTTTGCAGTTCCTGTCAGTGGTTGTGCTGATTCCTGCCTCACAATAAGGTGCTGTAACATTGTAATGGCAGGTTTGCAATAGACTGATGGAAATATTGCAAGATAAATAGCTTGCCAAGCTAGCATTGTTCTCAGACAAAGGATTCCATATAGGAAGTGTTTAGAATCTTAATTGATTTTTTAAGTGTTGAAAATTAATCTGTTTTAGAGATTGAAAATAGTCCCTAAGTGTTTGATTTCTCCATAGTACGTGTAGTAATACAAGAAATGGGGTTTGTGAAAACACGTGATGAGGATGAAACAGCAAATCTTATCTGGAGTGATTGTGCTGTGCAGCAAGAGAAGATTGCTGAACTGCGGAACTATCAGGTACAGTGGTGGTTAAGATTTTTGACATGTTTCAGTAAACTGCTTCGCTCTGAAATGTTCAGTAATTGTCAGTAACTGCTCAGTTCCTTTTGTGTGGAGGGGAAAAAAACCCCACACAAACCACAACCAACCAGGCTGCATTAAGGCTGTACCACTGCGTAGCTTAAAATCCTGTTCTCTTTTCCAGAGTTATTTGTTCATACCACTTGAAATCTGGTGTGTCAATATTTGGGGCTGTTCTTTCATGCTTTTTTCTGCCAGTTGAGTATTGTGAATGATTAGTTTAAAAGAAGATGAAAAACATCATTTATAAGTTTCTCATAAGCTTTTAGCATTAAGTTAACAACCAGAGTTCTCTCCACAGTTCTGTGAATAAATATTTTGGTTTTTTACCATTACCTTGTGTTTGCATTCTTTGTTTCCAGATACCATTGTGAATAAAAGTATGATAGTCTCATGTATGGATTTAAATCAATGGGCTCTTACATTGATGGAAGAGAATACAACTTGCAGCATCTTTAGTATTGCTAAGAATATGTAGTATAGTGTAAGATACTATCTTAAATATTTTAGATGTAACACTAATTATGTTTGCCTAAGCATGCAGTTAAATGTTTTAAATGATTGTATTAGGTATGCCAGAAAAACTAAAAAGTTTCAATTAATTTTTTTTTCTACTTCCTCAGAGAATCAACCATTTTCCAGGAATGGGAGAGATATGCAGAAAGGATTTTCTGGCAAGAAACATGACTAAGTAATATTCCTTTTAATATTAAGAAGTTTTCCTGCTGTAGTATTTAATGCCATAACATACAGAACTATTGCTTGTGAGGCTTGTTTACTTTACTAAGAAACTGTGAGAGGACCAAGAGTAATTTCCGAAGTTCTTTAATAACTTTAGCTTTTGTCCTGGAGCTGTAGTATTTGGAGTGGGCTACTTTATTTCTCCAACTGACTTCAGTGGAAAATTATGTATGTTCACTTCTCTGTCTACACACTGCAGGATGTAGATGAGTCTTGAATTATTGTACAATAAACCTAATACGTAATACACCCAGGTATATATCCCATAATGGCAGAACAGAAAAAATAACTGTGTATGGCTGGATAGTGCATCTGGGCTATCCTGTGCAGTGTGCTCTAGTATAACCCTGCTTCAGCTGGGAGGTTGACCCAGACGACCCACTGAGGTCCCTTCCAACATGACCAGTTTTGTGATAGTATTTCTTTAAAATAATTAATGGCTATATTTTTGTGTATATCAAATTTAAAAAATGTGAAACATCTTACTGTTTATATAAGAAATTAGTCAGTGAGGCTCATTGTCTAATTACAAATTCTCCTCACTCTAGTGGAATAACTGGGTTCTGAGGAATTATCCTAGCTGAGAATCTGTGAGTAAGACTTGTGAGAAAACAATACTAAATAATGATCTGATAGCCTGGTAGTAAGGAAAGGTTTGAGGGTAAATATATGTCAATATTTTATTCTAATCTAAATTAGTTTGTAGAGCAGTTATTAATAGAGTTAATCTTTTGGCCCCCAACCTTACTTACACTGCATTAACTGTTAACAGAACAGAACTTGTTTTCGTATGAGTGTAATTAATGTGATCTCTCCTCTCTCTCTCTCCCTCTTTCAATTTCTTTCTCTTTCCTTTTCTGTATTGTAACTAGAACACATAACATGTAGAATGTACGCAATTATTATGATGCAAATATTGTGTGCATTGCTGTGGTATCTATGTCCTACGTGTGGACCAGAGCTCGCCCGTGTCAGTGGTGCTGCACAAGCACTTTCCACTGCCCCTCTCAGACTCAAAGTAAAAGCACAGAGATAGCACATGGAGACAAACAGTTGTTTGGAGAGGTCTTGGAAACAGTCCGTCAGCTTGGTGCACAGTGGTACCCCTGTGTATTGTTACACTTCTGTGATCTTTTTTTAAAAATATGGAAAACGGACAAAAGGCTCTTGTTACCATACACACATTCTTTCAAATACAGTCTGATTATACCTCTCTCAACCTACTGAATTCTGAGTTCAAAACACAGTTTAAAGTTACTCAATGCTGAGATTGCACATATAGAATGGGAATAATTTCTCTTACACTATAACTCTGGGTCAAACATCTGTGTTGTGACTTCACTTAGTAGATACAGCAGGGCTTTATCAGTCAGTTTTTCGTCTCAATACTGACCTCACAACTCAATACTTAGTATTCATACTTTATAAAACTCAACATGGTATGCCTTGAGACTGCTGGTGAAATCATAAGTCAGTTGGGATATGTGGCTGAGCAGGCTCTTGTCTGTAGAATGCAGGATTTTGTTTCCTAAATCTCTTATTCTGTCTTAAAATTTGAATGTGCAGAAATACTAATTCTCTTGTCTTGCTTTACTGCTGCATACCATCATTTCTATTCCCATTACTGACTCTACTGGTTACTATCATTGAGAGATAATGAAACTATCTTGAGAACTGGTAGAGAGTAGACTTTTTTTCTTTTACTTCTATGTTTTTTGTACTGATTTCACTCTTCCATTTTATGAAAGTTGTTGCGAATGAAGTGAAAGAACAAATCTACCTTAATTTGAGAGGAAAATACTATTCAGGAGGTAATGCACTTCAGGAGTTCTTTTTGCAGGCAATATCCAGGCACTCTGGATCACAGGGCAATGTGGTTTTCACATGCAGAAGGGTGGAAGGGAGCAGTGTAATATGTAACATGTAATATGAAAGAAGACAACTCAGCAAAGAAAGTGTAGGAATATAGAATAATGGAACAGATAGAAAGAGGAATGTAATTGCGAAAAAAAGGCAGGCATGAGCATCATTTTCAAGGATAATAATCAGAACACAGAAAAGAAAAAGTAACAATGGAAGTCCATTGTAGGTCCAACTAGATCTTAAGAGACTGTTGTGAAGTGTCTCTTAGATGAGAGCTCCTCATGTGAAAGATAAGTGTGGTTACAAAATGATTTCAGTAAGTGAGGGAGAAGGTGCACAGGATGAATGGGAAGTGGCACAGATCCATCTATGAGATACTCTTTTTTCCAGCATCTTTGTTGATTATATTTAAACGGTTCATGAAGTGATCATGGGCCAAGCATCATTCTCATTCATACATACCCACTAACTTTTCGTACTTGAAAAGTCAGAGGATTTTGAAATGTAGGCAGTGGAATCTGCGTTATTAGACTGACAAGTTGTGCCTTTAGTAAGCTATATTTTGTTCAACACCTTTGATTCTTCTATACAGAAAGCACTCTGAGATGAAGAGCACAGTCTGACCACATTTGTGAGCTAAAATAGTTCTCAGAAGAACAATAATTTGCTATTTATTTCTCAGACCTCCTGATAAGGACAGCAAAGGCTAAAGGATAGAGCAGCACAGTGAAAAAGTGGTTACTCACAGTAGTGGTCAGTCCATGTGCTGAAAAATAGGGCTATTGTAATGGAATAGGCCTTGATTCCACAGGGTACTTGATGATGTTCCTAAGCCCTTTCTGAATAGGGCCTTGCAGGGAAAGAACAGAGCTGAATTCTTTTTTGAAAGTTTTAGTGAGCCTCAGAACCTATAAACAATGCTAAAGTATTCCACTTCATATTAAGTGTTTGTAATCTACCCAGTTACGCATTATGAAGAAAAGGCATATAGAACTGATATACTTGCAGTCACAAAATAATATCAATATATCAGGAATACCTCAAAGCTGTATTCAATGAGTAGGGAGTGTGTGTATGGGAACCTTGAGTCAGTTAAATGGCAGGTCTCTAGCATGTAACAGGATGCATATGATAAATAATCTGGAGAGGGATTTAAACTAACACAGGAATTGCTTTTTTGCCTAAAAATAGGATAATTTCTGCCTAGATAAGCTAGTCAGTTGGCAAAGTAATAACATTTGTAAACACAGAGCAGATGGAGAGTAGTTTAACAATATGAATGAATCGGGAATTAGAATATCTACTTATGTTTTTAAAAAGTTTTCTTGAATATTTAGTGGCTTTCATCAAACTAGATTTGTAAGAATAATAGTTACAATGGAGCTGCAGAAGCACTGAACCTCATGCAGTACTGCTATAGCTATTGTGGTTTCTGCAGCCTGTTTGTTGGGTAGTTGGCTACGCAGTTTGGTGACAGCGTATCCATTATACCAGTAGGGCTTGGCTACAGTCCTAGCCCTACACATGTGGTTGACAGCTCTGTTTTTTCCATTAGTATTTTAGCCACTTAAAGAAAAAGTATCTGCCCAGGAGTATTATGTAAGCTCATGGTAAGAAATGAAAAATGGAAATGGTATTGCCTCTTTTACACATTAGTTATGCTGATGCTATTAGTTTTCAATACAAAAGGAGAAATACACCTAAATCTGTATTTCATTAAAAAGTATTAAACTTTGCCATAATGGCATTTAAAAAAAAAATCAAAGTTGGGGAACTTCCTGCATCAGTTAATTTCTTTTTAAACTTCCAGTTGCTTTCTGTTGGTCTGTGGATATTTGCATTTTAGATATGTCCACTCTGCTATGGAGTAGTTGTGAGTTACCTGAACTAATTTCATATGAGGTTCTGTATGAAGGAAGTTTCAGATATTCTGATTCCTGAAACAATCTAGCTGCACCAGTATGTAACTCAGCAAAGACTAAATTTATTGTTGGGAGCTATGATACCAGTGTGCATAGTACCACCAAGTCCCTATTGCTCCTGTAACTTGGCTGCTAACCAGCATTAAAGCAACCCCTATGTACCTAAGCCATGCTGACAGTGTGGTGTGGGTGTATCTTCCTGTCTGCCACATACACAGCTTTGGGCGAAGGAAACTTCTGCTACCTGAATTCTTTGCCATTCTTCCTCTTCTATTTTTCTTTGCAGACAACAGAGGTATAAAATGAGATACACTCACTACCTCAGCTACCACAGCTATTAAAGGAGGGAGACCAGGACCTTGCTGCATCCTTTCCCCACATTCAGAGTTTGATTCCCTATTCTTATTTTCGTTCTTCTGTTCCACCCCCTCACCCTCACTCCCTCCCTGCTTGGTCTTGCTTTGAATGTCTTTGCTTTCTTTTGATTGAATTAGGTGCTCTTGGAATCTTAATCCCAGTATGCTGGGACCAAACACAAATCCAAGCTTGTGTGATTTGTCCTATATAGGAAATGAGTTGCTTGGCCTGTGTAAAAATCTATTTACTACGATTCCTTATTTTAAGATTCTTTTGAAAGGAACAAAAAACTCTTCCTTAATTGCTTCCATTTTAATTTTAAATCCAGTCCTTTTTGCACCCAGGAAGAAACTCCAAATATCCCAGTTCCTCTTTTTTGAGTGTGTTGATCCTCATACCTCCCCAGACACATACCAATATAAAAATTAAAATGCTTCCCAAATACCACCGCCCCCCCAAAAAAAAAAAAATTACATGGTTTATTATAAGTTCAAGATTTCTAAGAATAGGAATAGCTTTAAGTCATCTGATTAACTGGCCAAAAATTGTAACAGAAGTGAGATGGATGCCAAGAAATGAGATGGATGCCAGTAACATAATAAGCACATAAGCAAAAATACTCAAGATTGTCTGCTTTTGAATATAACATATTCACACTCATATGAATATGTAATAGAGCTCTAACTATTCTTAAAGAAATGCAAAAATTTGCTTTCATATCACAGAATTTTGCTAAAAAAGTTCCCTTGTCGAATTGTCATAAGTGCTTTTTAGTCTTGAGGATTGAAACATCAAAGTAGTCAAAAGATTTTAACTCAATTACACTTTTTTTGCAGAATGATCAAGAGTCAGCCTCAGGAATACAGTTTCATTCCTCGAACATGGATCTTTCCTGCAGAATACACACAGTTTCAGAACTATGTGAAAGAATTGAAGAAGAAACGTAGACAGAAAACTTTCATAGTCAAACCAGCTAATGGCGCAATGGGACATGGGTGAGTTGTGAGCTAACTTCAGTCTTCTTACCTGTAAAAGGTGAAATCCACTGCTACTTACAGTGTTAACAGAAGCTGTGTATTAGTAAGAAGATTGTATTTCAAGTTGTGTGAAAGTCATTGTATTGGGTGAAGGCTTCACAAGCCTTAAATAAACTCAGTTATTAAGAACACAATTATTTTATTGTGAATTTTTCTGCTGTGCTTAAACTCATAGGGTGAGATTGTATTGGGCATAAATGGCAGGGTTTTGGTGGCTAGAGGCTGCAGGGATGTTGTGTGAGAGGTCAGGATCTTTCACAGCTTTAAGACCAGCCCAAACACCCCATTGTGTTCCCAAACTGCAGCCAGTCAGAGAAGCAGAAACGTGTTTGAGAGCAGCAGCCACAAGGTGTAGGAGAGACAGGGGAGATGCTGCTGGGGATGTGGCTGGATGTGCACTCTTGGAAGCAGGGTACATCCCTGAAGGGACTGCAACCTGCAGTTGAGTTGAGAAAGTTTTGTTTGTGACAGGCCTACACAGTAAAAATCCAATGAGATAAACACTGCAATTGCATTTTTAGTTCTTGTTTTTAGATATTTTGGTTTTAGCTTTTATTGCTATTAATATCAATTTGAATTATACAGTACAGTAAGCCTCTTAGTTTTTCAGTATATGTCAGAATTACTGTAAAAGTAGGGCCCTCAAACTTTTCCATGTCCTCATTTTTCAGTTCTCTTGATAAAGGCAAAGAAAAGCTAAAGGGAAAGGTACCAACAAAGTTTAGAGAAATTCCTGCAAAGTACTTCAGTCTGTTAGGGATATTCAGCACCAAACCTCTGAAATGTATAATAAATAACAGAGAATAAGATTAAGGTAGCATTAAGGTTCTGGGAATTTTAGTTTAATAATTGTAAACTAAAAATATTAGCTTTTACAGTTGTTTAAAAGTCTGTGTAGTTAGAGACTGGGAGTTCATAGTTCGTATATAAACCTTTTTTTATTCTGGTGTGGGGAAACTGGAAATGCAGAAATACTGAGGTTAATCTATGCCGTCCTTAGTCATACAGATCAGTGCCCTGCTTTGCAAACATCATCACCTAACTGACTCAGGTTAGCACTGAAAGTTCTTTGCAGCCTGTACTAGCGCTGAAGTTGTGACAAAGACTGGAAGTCTATTTTTAGAGCTGCATGGGGAATAATCACAGAAGCTGGAGACTGGTCGTTCTGCCAAACAATTTCTAAGTGTAGAGCAAATCCATTATTACAAATTGTTGAATCAAAGCAAGCAGAAAGTTACTTTGAAATGGCTCGTTGCCTTTTTTCATCTAGTGAAGCACAATAAAGGACAGGAAACCAAAAGCCTTGTAAGAGAATGGAACTTCTTCTCTGCCCTAAAAATCAGATATGTAAGTCTCTTTCTCTAGGTAGACTTTAGCCTGACTACTTGGCTGGGTGACCATGACAATCTATTTCAAAGAGTCCAAGTTTTAAAATATCTTTTGTTTTTACCAGGATCTCTTTAATAAGAAATGGAGAAAAGTTACAAGCTCAGGATCACTTAATTGTTCAGGAATATCTTGACAAACCATTTCTTATGGAAGGCTACAAGTTTGATTTACGTGTGTATATTCTTGTAACCTCCTGTGATCCATTAAAAGTATTTTTATATCATGATGGACTGGTGAGAATGGGCACGGAAAAGTATCACCCCCCCAGCGACTCAAATTTGGTAAGTTGGAGTTCATTCCTATTTATTGCTTATGGTATAGACTTTACCTGTGTAGTGTTTGCTGGAGGTAAAATTAAATAAACTGGGACATGAGTTCATCTGATTAAACTTCTGCATTGTCACTGAAGAGAAAAAATCTTACATGGAAGATACTTAACACATGCTTTTCTATCAAAATCACAAGTATAGCCATATTGTTGCTTATATATTAAAATTTCATGTGACTTTGCATGTATGTATGCAGAAGAGTTTTAATATTTTCTAGAGGAAAGCAAAAGATATCAATCCAAAAAATAAAGAAAATCAAATCACTTTAAGAACAGTCACATTGCTTTTATGTTTGAGACTGAGGCTGGGGTGGCAGGTGGCAATAAGGTTTATCTGCTTCTAAATCATTTATTGGCATCCATGAAGTTTGGAGCCTTTGCTGCGGGTCCTGCCAGGTTTCAGCCATCGAGTTGGGAACTCAGGCAGAAAGGAGAGAACCAGCAGTACAAGGGACCAGTGCTCACTGCAGTCCCTGAACACGAGGGAATCTCCTGCTGCTGCTGCTGCTGTTTGTCAGTGACTGCTTCAGCAGGGACAGGAGTATGTACTTGGCAGCTTTAGGATGATTCAGTAGGGCTGCCTATAAACATAGAGAAAACCAAGAAATGGTGATGGTCATGCTAAAGATTTTGCACAATTTCATCCTCTTGTTCCACTGTATAGCATGTTGCCCTACTGGGGTGTGTAAACTTCTCTCTTTTGGCCCAGACCAAAATGCAGATGACTAAGAAAGAAGTAGATTTGCAGCATTGGGAGGTATTAGTAGATTTAGATTTGTTATACCTCACTCTGCTCCATCGCTTTAAGAGCAGCTTCAGTGTAATTATGTAACAGACAACACCATAGAGCCTTTTTGCCTATGTGAAACTTAAAATTGCGCCTATCTCTTGGTGTGCCTTTGAAAAACGCAGGTACAATTTGAAGCCCAGTACAAATGCTGTATTTGGAAGTGTTCCAGTACTATATTTGGAATAGTTTGCTTTTAATATTTGTGTATTGCTGCTAATCTTGGCATTAGCAGCACTGAAATATGCTCTGAGCGGATAAACAGAGCAGGCAGTTGTTTCTGTGTTCTCACAACTGCTCATGCTGGAGGTTGTCTATTGTATGAAATAACCTGCTTGTTACTAATGACATTGTTCTTTGGATGACATTTTCCTACAGTGACGTTGTTCCAAATAACTTCAGACTATTAGTTCACATGCACAAACACTTTCTTTTATTTTTTCTTTTTTTTTTTGGTAGTCTAAAAAATAATTACTTTTGTCTGAAATAATTTGAATTTCATGGAAAGATGACTCAAACCAATAGATTTCAGAATGATTCTTAAAGGAGTAATGAAGCCATGGGAGAAATTCATTGCTTCTAGTGCTACTACAATATACCATTAACTAGCTTGCAATTAAATTAATTGGTTTTGGTAATTTCATAAAGTTTTTTAAAGATAAGGAAGTGTAGTGAGATAAATGACAGCAGAAGGCTTGTGTTAGCTATCAAAGATGAATTGGAACAGAAGGCTTATGGTCACCTTAGAATATAATCTACTCTCATGTATGTAATCAAACGTGACAGAGAACTGTCACTGTGATGAGGACAGGCATCACAGTAGTGTAAGTGAAAAGCTGAATTAATATCTGCACTGGGAAATGATGTGAATGTACGGATGATGATTTATAAATTGGACTTGGAAAGGGAATGCTTTTCTTGAATTCAACTGATAACATGAGTCTATTGCTGGTGACATTTTGCTCCGTAAAGGAACTGTAGCACTCAGTCATTTATGTAATGTATGTCTTGAAATTTACCTCCCTCTGATGTATGGCTACCAGCCAGTTAAAAATGAGCAATTTTGGCAGATATCAGTGTGGCAGATGAGTTTATATGTAAAAGATATTTTAAAGTATCACTATCATGAGAACACTTCTCATAAATAAGCTACAGTGAAAACTGAAATGTGGGATTGTCTATGAAGCAGATGCCAGAGTGTTTTTTAGCACTTTTAAAGTAGCACTTCAAAATACCATCGTTATTGTTTGCTTCTTGTGGAATGTAATCATTCTCTAAGTTAAGATAATTGCTCTTTACTTTTTTAGGTAGTTGTTTACATACAGACCTATAAAAATGGCAGATATAATATATTATCTAACCAGATGTGGAGTGGTAGATCAGTTGACAGCAGCTGGCTTAAGTAGAAGCCCAGGTTTAGTTGTAAGAAGGATACAGAACATTCAGTAATGAAATTTCCCAGAATCGGAAACACTAAATCTGCACGTAGTGTATTTGCAAATATGAGCTGTTTGATTATGTCTTTATTGATTTAATGTAAATTTTCTTTAGATGATTTTGAATTGACTATTTTAGAATTGTATTTAAGGTTTTTAAATGTCTTTTCTTCCTTTTTTTTAGAGTCAATTGTATATGCATCTGACTAACTACTCTGTCAATAAACATAATGAACACTTTGAACGGGATGAAACAGAAGACAAAGGAAGCAAACGCTCCATAAAATGGTTTACTGAGTTTCTAGAAACAAATAATCTTGATGTCTCCAAATTCTGGAGTGATATTTCAGTAAGATAGACTAAAGCACTTTTCTTTATTTTGTGTATTTTTAGAAAATTAATTGCTTCTGCCATCTGCTTTAGTGCAATTCAGAATGATTTTTGAAACTTTATTAATCCGAATTCTCAGCAATGATGTCACAAAAAACGTACTATAAATGATTATTATGTTTTTTAAAAGACTGTAATCACAGAGTGGTTACAAATTAAATGTTAACATTTTTCTGAGGATCAAAAGTCCTTTCAAACAGTTATTCACGTAAGTAATATGGTACAAAGGAATCATGCCATTTAAATTCTTGGAGACTTTATTCTAGAGTATAAAGTGAATTTTATGTGTGAATATTTACAAAATTGTAGTCAGTGTTGCATATATCTATGTACTTAATCAAGCACCATTGAAGTGGTTGTGTATAGGTGTCTTTAGATGAGGAATAGGCTTAAGATTGTTAGAGTTTAAAGCTGTTAGTATGATTCTGAGAACACTTACTGAAAATTATCTTGCAAAATGAAGTGGATGAAGATTGGCTATACTATACTATGTTACCAATTTGCTTTTATTATTTAACTTACTGCATGTCTCAAAGTTTGTACGTACCATGGAAAGTATAACAATATAGTCTAGAACTATATAAAGTTATATATGTTACTACATAGGAATAGTTTATTTATTATAGACTATTTATTTGGTATTTTAAATCTTTTTTTCTAGTAGATACGTAAATGAAATGTAAAATATTAAAGCATGAAACACTGTAGTTCAGTATATGCTGGGTTCTTGTCTCCCGATGAATTTTTCTGAAACAATCCTTGCAGGAGCTGGTGGTGAAGACTCTGATAGTTGCAGAGCCGCATGTTCTTCACGCTTACCGCATGTGCAGGCCGGGGCAAGCACCAGGAAGTGACAGTGTCTGCTTTGAAGTCCTGGGATTTGATATTCTGCTGGACAGAAAACTAAAACCATGGCTCCTAGAGGTAAACCTCTTTATACAGATGTAAAATAAGTTTTTAGGAGTACACTTCACTAAGCCCCAGCTGAATCCATATCTATGTAAGAAATCTTGCAAAGAAAATCTGTGCACTGTTGTTGAGTACATAAATGGTGTTTTTCTGCAGCATCCATACAGAAGTGCAGCGACCACCTTGCAGTGATTTTTGATAGTAACAAAAAGGTAATTGTTTTCTGGACCGTTGTTGCATTTCAGATGTTTTTGACAGTTTTAATAGGAAACATAATGTTAATTTAGGTGTTATTAGTTGGAGGATACAATGGAGTTGATTATAGCAACTGGGTGCTACATAGATTCCCTTCATGAGTATGGCTATGTAATATGGCTCTGGTAACATTTGTGAATGTATGCTCTTAATCTTCTCGTTTTTGGGGATATGTGTTTTTTTTTCTCCTGTGCTTTTTAAAAGTTACCCCATAAACAGAGGAAACTAATTTGATATACATGAAATGCTGCAAACAATTGGCATGAAGGGACTGGAAGAAACGTTTCTCTTCTGATATGTTTATTAGTGGTACAGTTAAGCTTAAGTGGTGCTCACACACATTTTCAACCAGGAATGTTTGAGGTTTGTCTGTTGTGTCTCTTATATTGCCGTATTAATAACATATAGATGAAGTTCACTTATCTTTTTTCAGATTGTCTTATTTCATTCTGTTAACTGTTTGGGAGGCTGTGCAGCTTGGGGAGAAAAGCAAAATGCATTTAAAATCTGTCTATTGACAGCAAGTCATGAATATGATTTGGCTACTGATGAACGTAATGTACGCAATTAATTTACTGAATTATAACCTCATTTGCAGGCCATTAATACTGTCAACAGTTGTTTTGTCATGCTTATTTCTCTCAGGGGTTCATTATAATTTTAATTAGAAAAATAAAATTCCTCCACTGTTGCCATGCAGACATAGCATATTTGGTGGCTTTGATGTTCTCGCCAAAAGCAGCACATGATGTGAACTTAGTCTGTACTACATCAACATCTTCTGTTTTTGCCCAGTGAAGCTTGCTGTCCCTTTGATTTAGCTTTGCGCTTCCAGATTATCATCTATAGGTTGCCTGTAGCTTGCACATAACTGTATGTGGTTATTTAAGTGCAGACTGAAGTTGGTCTGTGTAACGTTTCATTCAGCCTTGTAGCAAATGCTGACAGACCAATTCTGTGAGAGGTGGTGAGTCAGCCAGCATAGGGAGTCCATTCTGAAGGACACCTTGCTGTGTCTGATGTTTCCATGAAGTATGGACATTTTGGGGGGCTTGATTCACCACTTCTGGGTCTCAGAGGAGAATCATTCTATCCCAGACTCCTTGTTCATGAGGGAGTAAAGTAGTAAATGCTTCTCTGGTAATTTGAGTTGCTGGAGAATACTTCAGGACTTGGAATTGTGTACCTGGTTATTATTTTTTTTAAAAGCAGAAGTCAAAGTATTTCTTTTTCTGCTTTTGGTAATACGTGTATCCTTTAACTTATTTTGCCAGACATTTACGCAAACTAACAGAAATTTCAAACTGTGAAACTTACTCATTTTTTATACTCGTTTACTACTTTTTATATTGCTTGTTCATGCTTTTTCGCAGCACTTTCAACAGAGTATGTATATGTATGCACACTGTATGTATCCTGTGTTTAGGGTAATAAAGGTCAAATATGCAGTGTATATACATAGACTATACATAATATATATACTCTCTGTATACATATATATATATATATATGCACATATATAGATAATTCCTTTTTTCCAAAACACTTCTGGCTTCTTCCACAGATTTCCACTCTTATCTCTTTCCACCATTTTCCTCTTGCCAAAACCCCCTTAGGGGAGTGAATCATTCTTTCTAACAGTGGTAACAAGTCCTAATCACAAGGCCCTGAATGTTCCCAGCGTTACGGGAAAATTGCCAAAATAGGATTAGGATGATTAGTTTCATGTTTCCGTGCCTCATGTAGCTTTTCTGTTATAAAGATAGCTTAATAAACTATTAAAAGAAATAAATTGTGCAACATATTATAATGACTCTGCTTTCCTGAGTTGGCTTTTGTTTATATTGCCTTGATGCATTGTAGCTCCCCTGCTCCTTGATGCTACTGAACTTCCGGAACCTTCTACCGCAGCGAGGGCTGTGGGAAATGTGTGATTGCCATCTTGTGGCACCAAATGTTTCTGGCAAGGATCTATGCAGACTCCTGAGTAGCCTCCTGCATCCTTTCTGAATAGCAACGACCTAGATCTCCCTTCAATTCCCAGGAATTTACTCTTTTTGACCAAAATTTCCAAGTTAGTTTATTTTATGTAAAAGGAAAAATCATACAGCTGAAGTTGGATGGACTTCAGTCTTGTTCACCCTCATTATATCCAGTTGGGATCACAAAGTTGTGATCAGTGGAGAAAAAGATCATATGCATTTTAATAACTGCCTCAAGTGTAGGATACCTAACTTCCCTTGTGATTTATGTGGACAAGGCAAAAGAAACCTTACATACACATTCAGAAATTTATTATTTAGTGTCACTGAGCTAGCAAAATCTGTTCAAAACTTTGTTATCAATCCGTATGAAATGAATGTGAACATCTTAAACCAAGCAATTATTGCTAATTCCTATTAATGAAGTAGTTAATGTTCTCATACACAAACATTCTGGCATCTACTTGTTTCTCTTGTGTTATGCTTGCCCCTTCTGTACCTATGGAGATCCAAAGGCCAACATGGGGTAGGAAAAGTCTACTTCTCCAAAAAGAGATGGGTAGGTGGTTATACCAAGTTTTCAGTGTCTTATGTTCTTCACCAGGAAGAACACACTGTTGATGTTGAAGTTTTCTTCCTCTTTGCTCTTAGTTTCACTTAGGGTTATTTTTCTATTTTTGCTGCCACCATCCACCTACTGATTGTTCATTTGATGGCCAGCATTTCCAAACTGTCTCCAAGTTTTACCACAAGTCTTTTACATCTCCTGGAATCGTGCCATGTGCTCTCTTTGTTGCCTCTAGACCCAGTATTATCTAGTTTACAAGGCTGCATTCCTGTAGTGAACACAATGTGGCCACTGGCATCAGTGTCTGGATTTTCAAGGCTTTTGCAATCATCATTTGCTTGTACTTTTGAGGTCCCAGATACAATCCTGTTTTTCTCAACAATCTTCGAGATGTGTCTTGCTGATAAAATTACTGATGTTATGTTAACACAACCCAGTTGTGCATGTCCTGGTTCTTGGGTCACTGAACTCTAAATAACCATCTCTCAGCTGACAGATGCACAGACGATGGTTTGGTAACCAGTTATTATGAATGCCTATTGTGGCATATCACTAGTATGTTATCAAGATTACAATGCCACAGTCTTACAGATTAGTCGGCAACCATATTTCTTGTCTTCTTTGTGGTGTGATAGTAGGTGAACAAGTCAGTCTAAAGAGGTTTGTCAAGTAAATATTTGGATGAAAGTCTTCCAGAAAAGAATATGTATGAATCTTTTGACTATTTCTGCTGAATTTTCATGATTTTTCTTTCAACAGCAGATATCACTGCTCACTTTGCCACTCTGTCTGCAAAAGCAGCAAATGAGCTGATTCCCAAAGCTGAAAGGCACCCGTCAGTTATGAGCATAAGTGATGGGGCAGCTGGGACTCAGCAACAGGACACTGGATGGCACATCAGCCACAGTAGTTCTGTCCCGCAGCTGTAGGGGCTCTAAGATGCTCTGACATATTTAGAGTGCTAAAACAAAATTAACTGGTTTTGCCCTCTGCTTTGGACATGCAAACTGTCTCCCACTTCTAATTTGTGTGGGGCACGAGGTTTTAGTTTTCATATCTTTTTATCTGTCCCTTCTGTAACCAGCCCTGCTCATTCACTATCAAGGTGATATTCCTGCTTGTCATTAGCACCCATTGCTTAAGTATAAATTTTTATACCAGCCTGGAAAGAGTTCCTAGAAAGTCATTATTCCTCCTCAAATCTTCCTGAAGATTCCTGAAGACTGAGGTTCTGCAGGAACTCCAAAACTTGTAAGGGTTATAGGATGGCTGGTTGAGACTCTTCGCTGTTAACTGTGTGATTTAGTGTCACTGAGAGATTCCCAGTTGCATTTTCCCTGTTTCTCTATGTTTATGGTACCATTTTTAAACTCTTATCTTGTACTTAGCTTATAAGCTTTTTGTTGCTGAGACTGTTAATTATCTTATGTTTTCACACTATGCACTGATTTAATAACTTAGATCTCTATGTGTTGCTGTCAAGTGTATCTGAAAAGTTATTTAAATAAGCTTAAGAAGACCTTGGATTAGAGCCTCTTTTTGTCCTTGTATAGTTGTTACTTTTTAGAGTAGTATTTAAAGTTGCTTTCAGACTGGGAACAAGGAAAGAGTTTAACTCTTTCTATGCTGGACCACCATAGCATGGCACATGATCTGTTAGGTCGTATTTAACAGCACTTTGTATGGTACATTTTCTGGTGGCAGCAACCAAGAGTAGATTAGACTGGATTCACGGTGCCAGGACTTGAATGGCGTTCACTGTAAATGTCTGGATAACGGGGTGACTGAAAGGGTACATTTCCCAGCTCCCAGTATCTGTGATACTCAATACTCTATTTAAAAAAAAAAAAAAAGGAAAAGAACTTCTCAACATGTATTCTCTTAATCTCTGCTGTATTTGAAAGAGTCATTACTACAAAGCCTGTTACAATAGGTGTGTTCCCAGTGAACCTGAACATTCCTGAGTCTTCTGTGTCTCATTTTTTTTTCAGATTAATCGTGCCCCAAGCTTTGGAACGGATCAAAAAATAGACTATGATGTAAAAAAAGGTGTTCTGCTAAATGCATTAAAGCTTCTCAACATACGGTACCTTGTCCTCTTTTCTTTAGTCCGCTTCTATTTCTGTTGCTTTGAATTGGACTCAGAGAAAATGAAAAACCTTTTTTCCACCTTTGTATTTTCAAAATGTAAATGTTTCCCTTGCTGTCAGTTTTGCTATAGAAATTAACCTAAATTTAATTTTTCTTTGTGCATATGTGCTTGCAAAAAATGAATGGTAATAGTAATTTGTGTACTTCTTCTTTTAAATTTTTCGAACGCATCTTGAATTTGGCATATGCGTGCAGTCATGGGTATGTGGCCATAAAGGAAATTTGCTTGAGTGATAGTGTCACACTCAGTCAGAAGTCATACCCCTCTACAGGAAAACTTTGTAGCTGAGATATGTTGAAAAAAATCTTCACCTCAGGAAAATAGATACAACCGTGTGTATGTTAAATTATAGCACAGAGTCAACACAGTATCCCTTAAAGTGTGAAAATATTGTAGCCATGAAAGTTAATATTACAAAAAAAAATCTTAATGAATGTTTCAATTCTAATTTTATATGATAAACACACTACTGACTGGAAAATGCAGATGATGTACTTGATATGAAAGTGCATCTCATTTCAGCTGCATTGAATTGATATTTCTTAATATCATCTGTGTTTCAGGACAAGTGATAAAAGGAAAAATTTAGCCCAACAGAAGGCTGAGGCTCAAAAAAGACTGTATGGCCAAGGGACAGTGAAAAAACTGTTGCCGGGTTCCTCAGACTGGGAGAAGCAGCGCCATACACTGGAAAGGAGAAAACAAGAACTGGTAGGAAGGGGAAAAACGTGCTGTTTCTTGCTCATGGCTTATACTCTCTTTTGTTTTAATTGTCTTACTTTCTTGATTTTTAGAAGGAAAGACTTGCACAAGTACGTAAACAGATTTCCAAAGAGGAGCATGAAAATAGACACATGGGGAACTACAGGTGAATGTTTTTGACTGTATTAGTAGGAAGTATTCAGTGTATTCTTTAGGAACAGTGGAAATAAGTATTTGTGGTAGATGATAATTTTCTGCCAGAAATGTGTAGGCATTTATAGAAAATATATACATGTACATCAGGTATTTTTTTTCAGACAGTTCTTTTCTTGATTCCAATTTTTTTCCATGCACTTAGGAATTTATATGACATCAGTCACCCTATTGTTTGTGCAAGACATTTGCTTTTAAGATATGTTTGTTCACATTCAGTGTACCAAAAATCATGACTGTTGTTATGGACTTGTTCTCTAATCACATGTGATCATTCTTATCTTGGGGGCAGGGGGTGCAATATGATTAAGCCCCTGTAAAAATATTGTATTTGAATTACATCTCTGAGGCTTCTCAAAAATTCAGAAACTTTACTGGTGCTTCCATCATTTTGAATAGAGTGACATTTGAAATACTTTATGTGTATTTTTTGCACTTTGATTTTGGATCTTGGTAGGCTGAAATGTAAGAACCTTCAGGTTCCTTGTTAAAATATGTTCAAAAGAGAGCTTTACATTGTGGGTTACAACAGGCATTGACCAGAAAACAAAAATTTTGTTCTGTGATTTTTTTTTATTATTATTTCTTGATATTTGCTTCATAGAGAAGTAAAAGCATGGCATAGGAATATTTGGTGAAAGGGAACAGAGTATAGCTAGGAAGAGATGATGGGAGTATTTGCCCACTCTTTATAACATTCATCCAGGATATGAGAGGTCTGAGTTCACGTATTTTATTGTGAGCTGGTCAGAATGCTTTTAATGCTGTTGTTCACTGCTGCCTTTTTTTGAGTGGATGTTCTATAATTCCTAGTAAAATTCTCATTTAAACAGATAGATGATTCTATTAAATTCTCATTTTTGATGACTTAACATTTTACTTACAAAGAGTCTTTCTTTGTAACTTTTAATTATGTATTTTCTTGAAGTGTGGAGCTGAACTAGTAAGGAAAAAACCCTCTAGATGTACAATGAAGTAATGAAGTGGTTATTTTCATGCTACTATAACAAAGAGAAGCACCATAATGCTTTAACACACTTTTCTTCTTGCTAACTTAAAAGTCTAGCTTATTAACTGAGCACATTTTAAGTTTCTTATTCAGTTCTTGACTGAAAATGAGCCACATGTTCTCTTTATTTAGCTTTTGGGTTAATGTAAATCAGTAAAAACACAAAAATATTTTTTCCTCAGGAAAAAGTAAAGTGTCACTTCACGAGGAATGTGCACTTTTAAAAAGGCAGAACAGCTTTGTGTTTTCTTATTACCATGTGTTTGAGCAAAGGCTGAAGGATCAGCAGAACCTGAGAAGGAAAGTAATTTTGGCTAGAGAAGAAGAGGAATTTTGTCTGAACGTTATGCAGTATTTTCTCCATGTGATATTCCTCGATAGGGCAGGACTAGCTTGTGTCAGGCGTTGACATAGAACCATGGAAATTTTGGATGCTAGTATTGCTGAATGGATTAATATTGCACTCTGAATAAAAATCCAGAGAAACCTGAGTCAAACTCAGCAGGCTTGGATTTAATCTGTGGATATCAGCTCAGCAATTGGCTTAGTCCATGTCTGTCTGCAAGCACAGCAGGCTCCAGTAGGAGTCTTGGGGCAGCCAAAGTAGTAGTCAAACTTTCAAGCTTTTGTGAAATCATGAGGAACTGGAAAGGATGTACATGTCTTTGAAATGGCCTTTAGCTGCAGTCTATTCCTAAATATATTAAGAATATTACCCTTTCTTTAAAGCATTATTCTGTGGCACTTTTTCTGCAGTAGAATCAACACCATTAGAGGGTGTTGACTGAAACTAAATTAGAAACTAAATCTCCTTTATTGTTGTGTTTAACACAAACTGGAACCATCTTCATTTTGTTCTAGAACTGCCCTGAGTCTAATGGTATCAAATCATCCTTTTTTTCATTGCAACAAAATCCTCATGATAGATACCTTTTCAAGGAGAAAAAGTCTGAAAAGGAAGAACGAGTAAGAAAAGAACCTTGTAAAAAGTTCAGAAAAGACTCACAAATACACAGAAGTCACATGATGTCATGCACTATGTAAATGGTGTCCATGCTTTTCACAGTGCAGACAAAATTAACTTATGGATTACTCCTTACAATACATTAGAAATTAGTCTTCCATCTTCATAATTTCTGGCTGTGTTTCAGGCATTCATGACAGATGGATTGAAGTGGTTTTCTTCAAAGCCCATTGTTACTTGATGAACATGAATAAATCACCAAGTCCTGCTCCTGATATTGTCATAATCTCCTTACCTGTGATTTTAGAGAATAATGGCATAGCTGCTCTAATGGAAAATCAGTCACCCTATATATCCATGTACCTGATTTTTTTTCTTTGTTATAGCACCTATTTCTTCCTGTTAATTTTTGGAGGGTTTAGCATTCAAGTGCAGTACATATTCAATCTTTAATTCATATCCTGCCCGTGAGATCAAAGCGATTGTTCAGATTTTCACTGTTTTGTGTCCTTTGATTGCTAATACAAATTGTTTTGTGTCCTTTTATTGCTAATACAAATTATCTTGTGGCTCTGAATTTAACATACAATATTTTTTTAATATTTCATGAATCTTTCACACCTGCATTTATCACTCACACCCACTGAAATTTCTGAGCACTGCAAAACTGGGTTTTGGTATACCTCTGGAATGACCTACGTGGTATTTCTTTTGACTGGCTAGTTGCTGGTTTAAGCATGAATGTGTTCACTGAATTAAAATTAGATTTAGAGAGCAATATTCAGAGTATATGTTATATGGTGTGATATTATATAATTATTATAGATGGGATGCATATGCGTTAAAGAAGAGACTGTATTGGTGACATTACTTTTGTGTGATGAATAGCTCAGCTTCTCTCTTCTACTCTTCTTTTTTTCCTATTTCAGGCGAATTTACCCTCCTGATGATAAGACATTACTTGAAAAGTATGAGAGTTTGTTAGCCACTGCCTTCCAGACGTTTCTTGCTGGAAGAGCTGCTTCACTTCAGCGGGAAATGAATAACCCTTTAAAAAGAATGAAGGTACTGAAGCACACCAAGTATTGGCTTTAGGAGTGACTTATCTTTGAATTCATGACCTTGTGGATTAGTTTCACTATCATCATGTATGATGGCTAATAAATAGCATTTGATAATGTTCCATGATCTTATTATTATTCTTTGTGCAGCTTGTGGGCCAGATCCTTGAATCTGGATGAACTGCAGTGGACCCAGGGTGGAAACAGGCTAGATGGCTTTAAGCTACTTTAACATATCCCTGATCCTCAGCCTTACCCCTGGCCAAACCAGAGGTTGGCAGAAACTGCTTTTGAGCTGGTAATTGCCTCCTTCTTCCTCCAGTAATGTTCCTAGCCTGTTCATCCACTTGTATGGACTGGACCAAGAGATATCCTAAAACCAGCTCCACTAGTTTAAAGATTTAAGGCATCCAAAAACTCTACCTGATTGCCTACTCATTTAGTCAGAGACAGTAGGAAAACAGCTATATTAATAACCAGCTAACATGATGTAATTTGAAATCTGAGAAATAATTTTGCATCTTTGTAGTTGGCATCATCCAGCAGTTTTACAGGAATCTTTGTTCAATCCTTTCATTTTTAATAAATGTTAAGGCTTGATTTTAACCCTCAATTTGATGTTGCTTTCAAGGAGAGATGCATGCATGAGAAGAAATATTTCTATTTCCTCCTGGGGAGGAATTCATAGTCTTATTTCAGGAATTAGTAATCAGAGTAATGTCAAATTTCTACCACTTTCTGCTTGAATTTTGGAAGGACAGGGTATGTCCTGCTTTAAATTAATAGTAATGAAATTCCCATTTCCAGGAGGAGGACATTTTGGATCTTCTGGAGCAGTGTGAAATAGATGATGAAAAGCTAATGGGAAAATGCACCAGGCAGCGAGGACCTAAGGTATTTGACTTTTAGATACCAATTTTTTATTTCACTCTGTAGACAGGTAGTCTGAGAATTTTAAGTGGGGGATTTAGTTAGCTGATCCTGCTGGAAGTTTTCTTCCTCAGACTGCCACTAACCTTTTTTTTTTAAAGTATGAATAGAAGCATCACTGCCATTTGTCCAACTAAATTCCATTAAATTTTTAAGGGGATATGAGATCCTTCTTTCCCTCTCTAAACCATTTTGAGGAATTGCCATGCATGGCAACAACTGTTGTATGAGAGACTGATTGATTTCAGTGTGTGAAAGGGTTTTTATATCAATAGTGGATCTCAAAAGAATGCTTTCATCTTTAATTGATTAGTGCCAAAATTAGGATTTTTGAGATCATGGGATAAAAGGCACTATGGAAGGTCAAAGAATTAATTAAAATTTTGATATATCTGTAGCTTGCTCCCTTGCTAAGAGGGTTGTACAGTATATCTTGGAAACCTGTTTTGTATCCAAAATCTGCTTTTAATGTGAATGTATATTGCTTTTAGCTTAATGCTTTCTGCTTGTGTGCATAGTTCATGTGAGTCTTTGCCTTAAATAAACTGCATATCTCTAAGCTAGTAAAGATAAATAGTTTGGGCTTGGCTAGAATAAGTATGTTTTTTATATCCTGTAAACATTTTAGGTCAAGTCTGCTTAGAAGAGCCTACATCTATGTTCTTAGCTCTGATGGATTTATTTATGGATGCATGTAAATTTTTTTACAGCGTTTTATGTTTCTGATGACATGGTGTACAAATCTGTGGATTTCTGTACAAAATGAATGCTGACAATTGTTCTGAGCTTGAAGAGGTACTTTAGATATGTGCAAGAATCCAAAGAGCTACATCTTATTACGGGCGTGCATTCTGGAAAGAGGATCTACATGCCCTATCTGGTATTAAGATAGATTTGCAGGAACCTCATTACAAATATGGGGATTTTGTGAGCTCGTGCTTTAACAGTGGTGGATTCATTTAAACAACAAAAAAACCCCCAGTCCACCCTAGAAGTATACTCAGTCCACATTCTAACAGGGATTCTTTTCCCTGAAGTTTCGTTTTCAGTTCTCTAACATGGGGTCAGTTAATTCAAGTTTAACATCTCAGTCACATTTTTCCCTTTCTCCAGAAGCCTGTCTTTTCCCAGCAGCCCTCAGAGAGCATCCATCTGGTTGCCTGTATGCACACTGACTTGATCTATTCTACCTATACACTCCTTGCTCACAAGGCATTCCCAGGCTGGAGGCTGTAACATTTAACTAAACATTATTAGGGTACTAAGCCCAAATTGAGAAACCTCTCTCAATTAGTTTTAAGGTGAATTTTGATTAATTTATGAGTAAGACTATATGCCATGGTCTTCTTTTGTAGCAGGCAAATGGATTGTGTAGCTTACAGCTGCTTTACTGGTACAATATTGTTCGCACTTACAGCAGAAAGAAAAAATTGCTTATGACCAAAATTTCCCTTTTTTTTCCCCCTAAAATTGATGAAATCAAAACAGAAAACAATGAAACTAGCTTATCCGGGGAGACAATTTCTTTTCCTTGCACTATGCACACTTCATGCTCTGCAGGATTCCTATTCCTGCATCTTTTTTATGGTCCTGATACATTTCTCAATCATTTAAACCTTGCCTACAGTGAAGCCATGTAACCAGAGATTTCCCTGGTTGCATAATGTCCAGTGTGCTCCTGTTGAAATACAGATGCCCATGCAGGTGGTCCTTGTATCTTTTACCAAAAGAGCATCACCTCTTTCCTGTAAGATGTAAGGTGGATATGGCCAATAATATGGATTTAATTACTTTAATTAATATCTATATAGAAATCTGGTGAGTGAGGCAGGCAGTAGAACTTGCTACTGACTGCCTGTCAGTCTGTCAGGTAGAGAATAATCCAGCTGTAAACCCCATCTTGTAACCATAAAATCCTACAAATACGGAACTATTTGCATAGTAAAATAGTAACATATGCAGGATCTAAAAGAAAAAAAATCAACCGCATGACTGGCACTTTTCATGTTATGTAGTGCAACATGAAAGGTTTTTTGAGAAGGTCATGAAGTCTGTCCCCTCTTAAAATTCAGTGGCTGACCTGTGACAGAAGCTACTCTTAGGAGGTCAGATGCACTGCCTTGGGTTGCAATCTTCCTTGGAAAAAAAACCCAGTCAGGACTTAGAAAACTAACAAAACAACTGAAATAGTTAGGAGAGAGAGGTATTTTCCTCCTCATCCTCCTCCATACATAGAAACGTATATAAACATCTACATTTACACATGCATATCTATACATAGGAGACGTACAGGGCTGTATGTGTATAAATAAGCTTTGCATGTAACAACTATTCCATATTTGCTAGGAATTTCAGCCTTATTTTTATTTGAACATGATTAGGAACTCATTGTAGGGAAAAAGAAATCAAAAGTTGCACAGAATGAAGGCATTTTTTCCTGCACTTAAAATATCACTGAGTTTTGTGTAGATGGAGAAATGCATTCTGGAAATGTCCGGTTTATTTGTAGCCTCTAGAGGGCTCCTGACACCTACGCACTGTCAGGGTTACCCGTGTGTGCAGGACAATGGACTAAGGAACTAAAATATCAGATATTGTAGAGAAAATGAGAAATTAATTTTAATTCTTTTGGCGTAAGATCAGATGAGTTTAATCACAGAAAAACTGGGTTAGCATAAGGGGAAAATCAAGGTGATTAGACTTGCTAAGCAATCAGATAGCTCTTACTTTAAGACGTCAGTTTATACCCAGATCTAGCTATTATTTGTCATTATTGCTTTTTGTAATTTCTTTGATCTTTATTTTTATTCTTCTTTGTTAATTGATATTGTTTACTGTAGGATGTGTGAGGAACATGTATATGATAAGTGGAATAAGATCTGCCTTAAAGCCCCTGTGAGTTGTGATTGAAAATGTTTGTTATACCTTGTGTAACACCTCAGGAATGTCTGATCAATATGTCTCCATCATACACAGCATTTCATGATTAGGACAGCTATTTTTAAGAAAGCGATATGTATTGAGGCACCTTACTTTTATCCATTTGGCAGACAGATATATATCAACATATTCTTTGTGTAACAACGATTGTCAGGGCTCTCTCCTCAATGCAATATTCTTCTCTAACTTCTCCTTATCAGGTCTAACAGCTTGGGATTGCATAAACATACTTAGTGGCAGAAATCCCTTCCCTTCCTTCTCTGGAATAGAAGTTTAGGTAGCATCTATTTAGTTATAAAGTGTATCTTGTGGCAACAGGAGGTTTTTGCTGTTACCCTCATAATAAATCTTCGTGCATTACGTTATGCTAAGACATTAAGAAAATTTAAATTCTTCTTGAGAGTTCTTCTATTTCACTTTGATTCAAAGTAAGTTCAGAAATTATAATAATAATTTTTTAAAAAAATCTGAGCTTTAATTGCAATCCATTAGGTAGATGAGGCCATCAGCATAGCTTCTTATAGCTGAGAGTTACCGGAAAGAAAGTGTATAGGAAAAAAAGGTGACCACGTAAGCCTACTTAGGAGAACAGATGTAATGGAAGATACTGCATTTTTTGTGACTGATTCCATCTGACTGATGGTAGATGCAAGATGAAAAATTTTCATTTGTAGTTTCTGTTCTTGGATCAGTTTCTCTGTCTCCACCTTTTTGGTTTTTGTCTTGCAGTATTCTTGGTAATAGCACAGGATTAATTAGCTAATGACACTGAATCCCATGTGCATATGGGGGACCAAGAACCCCCAGCACAGCTTGCTGTGTTCTTTGGTTTCTGCTCTCTGCAGGATGTGGGTTAATCACTTTCTTTTTAGAAGTAAAACAGCCAAAGTTCCTTGACGTATTTTTCTACTTCATGTTGATCATTGTTAAGCTGTAGCTTCAGTTATCGCAAATATCAGTGAGGAACCTGAACTGATTGTAAATGGTATTCTGTATCAATTTATGATTTCAAACCATAATTCAATATTTTGGTAGTGCAATTCATACCTAAAATAATCCCCCCCCCCCCCACTATATTATTGCTGCTCTTCATGTGAGAAAGATTAGAATTACTGTAGAGGGAATTTAAGCAATTATTTATTTAGGCAATATTTAAGCAATTATTCTAAAATTTAGGACAAACTTCCAATCTAATTTGGGAGGGTTTATAGCTGTGCAAATCCCACCTGAACCTGCTTGAATCAAGGATCTAGTGTGAAAGTTGGCTGTTTCTTTGGGATTCAATTCAATTTCTTGGGTGTTTTTGCTTTTTTTTCTTTAGCCCTTGTGTTCGATGCCAGAAAGTGCACCTTCCTTAAGGAAACCTAAGAACCACAGCAGTGACAGTAGCTGTGATAGCGGGAGCAGTGTGTCAGAATCGGGAGAAGAAACTGAAAAGGAAGATCACAATGAAAAAAAAGAGAAAAAAGTTTCATATGATCTTGAAGAAAATAAATACAAATCTTTGGAACGATCAGGTAAGTTAAATGATCACTTTTCCAAGGAAGTCTGGCATTGACGATGAATTATATGAAATTCTTCAGTCTTTCAGAATGTATCAACCTTTGTATCTCAGGGTTAAGCACTGGTTTGCTTGTTTCAGTTTCTTTAAAATGTTTCCTAAATTAATAGATACAGCATGTTATTTTTTGTTTTAGTGGTGTATTGTCTCAAAGAATTTGATAATGTAATGTAATGTAATGTGTAGTGCTGCTTCTAAAATTTTATTTTTCATAGCAGCATTTATTTAGCTGAAAACTGAATTATAGTCAGGAAACCACGTGCAGAAGTCACATGCTTTTTGACCTAAAGAGCACATGCCCTCTCTCATAAATCTCATGCGTGTTATAGTGGATTGGAGTCTGTGTGATTAAAGGTGAATATGAGGAAGAAATAAATGTTCCTATAAGTATGTAAATTCTGTATTATTAGAGGATCTGGCACGACTGACTTCTACATAAATAGTTGTTAGTCAGCATACATTGTAGTACAGCACATGTGCACACATTGATCATATGTGTTGTTAGTTACAAAGACTGAAAAATGGGCGTTAAGAGGATAATAAGTAATAACGTCATTCATTTAATTTGTCTGCAGGTAGAATGAACTGCAAACCTTCAAATAAAAATGTAAAGTCTCCATCATATTCGTCCCCCACATCATCCGCAGGTCCAATAAGGCGTTCTGTGAGCTGCCCTCGTTCCATATCAATACTCACTATGCAGTCCCAGGGAGCTGAGCAGCGCCCCGTTTCAGCCAAAGCATCTCTCCAAATGCAGCGAACATCCTCAGTGAACAGGTCTCACTCTTTAAGTCGTAGCCCATCTTCAGCCAGAGTCTCTCAGACACCCACCTTGGGAACTATGAACTCTTCAGGGGTGAGTTAACGCAGCAGTTGCATTAAAAATGTGTTCAATTTTTCTCTAAAAATAAATACATTAGTAATTTTTGCAACATCAGAAAACTTGAAGTACTGTAGTCAAGATTATTTTGACAGACATTGCCCGTATAATATCTCTAGACCTGTATGTGACATGGGGTGAGTGCCAGCTGTCATGTTTCAGTGTTCCTGGTGCAGCAATACAGATGCTAGATTTTGTGGAAATGGAAATCTTAAGAGTTTTTGTGAAGGGGAAACCTTCACTCCTAAATAGGCTTTTGAAGATGCAAAGGGTCATTACCTCTCTTAAAAATTTTCTGTGATTTGTTTGGGGGCTGCTGGTTCTGAAATAAGGCTGTACCTACCTTCAAAATCTTTACAGTAACAAAGATACATCCAGATTTCAAACCCAGTGTATAGTCCAAGGGTAAATACATTGTGCCAGAATAAAACATTAGTAAGTCTTTGTATGGCTGTCCATTGTAGAAGAAGATGAAATTAATTTTCAATCTACTGTACTTACTTTGGATGTGCTATAGCACTGCAGTAGATCTCTACTTCCAAAGTGAACAGTTAAAAATTTATACAATACTTGTGGTCTTCAGGATGTGACACTGCAGTAACTGACTCAGAAGCCATTTTCTTTTTTTTTTAAAGGAAGATAAAGTGTCTTTCATTTGAACCCTCTCCTTAAGACAGATAAGCAACTAGCCCAAGTAATTAATACATCAGATTAAACCCTTTTAATTGTTTAGACTTTGTGTGATTAGTTGCACTTTCACAATGTACTTCTGAACCATGTGTATTTTTTCATTTTGTTAGCAGATTGTCTTCCTCTTTGGTATCTCCTTCACAGCCCAGGCATTTCTTCTTTTGTGTTTGTATGATGGACCCCATACTCACTTATCCCTAGGCAATATTTGCAGGGATCAATCCCCAGCCTCACTCAGGATTGCACTGTGTGCTGGTGCCAGAACATTTCCATTCATGCTTTGATGCCTGACCTATATATTTCATCACCCAAATAATTTGTGCGGATATGGAGCAAAACGAATTGGCACTTTTAACCTGTATTTGCAGCCTCTCTGTATTGTGGTGAGCTTTGATTGTGAGAAATCCTTTTCTAATGCTAATTAACTTGCTTCATAGTATTTACCATCTCTAATCATCATTTTTATCTGGTAGAACGCTCATTGTCTGTTTTGCCTGTGAGGCTTTGTCTAAATGATGAAAAAGGATCCTTTTAAAATTGTGTGCTGACATCTTGTGAAATACTCCTTAACATGGTTTTCCATCTTTAAAGTCAGCTAATAGAATTGGAAAGACATTAAGATTGTGTCTTCACAACAACGTGTTAAAGGTATTTTTTATCGCATTAGCTATCTCAAGTTTAAAAAGTACCCTTTTATCATCACGATGTACTCTGAGAGTTTAATGAGACAGTGCTAATATAGATTTTTCTATTCACATTAACTTTATATCAAATACAAATTACTGAAAGATTAAAAGCAGTCTCTTACCATCTGACGTTAAAAATGGGCTACTGGCTTAAATTAACATTAGTAAGAAAGCATACTCTCTTTTTCATTGAGAAAGCTCCACCACAGAAATGATCTTGATGTGCAGAACAATTACGTTGGGCGATGGAGCTTAGGTCATGTTTCCTAAAAATGATGTGAATAAAATTACTTACAGAATGGATAAGAACTACTCATAATTTAGCACTGTATTCTGAATGGAACTCTGTTCATAATTATTTTTGCAACTAAGAATAATACAATATATATTACTGCTAGAATAACATTAAAATTGATAAACTGTGACTTACGAAGAAGAAATCATTTGTGCATGATAAAGTGTTAGTTTTTCTATCCTTTGGGCAAGAAAAGAGCAGTACACTGCCATTTTCGGAGTCTGCTGAGGTCCAAATGTTCTAAAGGTAGGGAAACAAAATTTAAAATAAATCACTTACAGTTGAGAATTACAGATATATTCCTATAGGAATTATAAACAAAAGTGGATTTGAAAATATTTGCTATCTTATTATTTCAGCCACATTAACATGTATCAAATAGTGAAGTATTTTTTTGCGCTTGAAAATATTTATCACTCAATTAAATAAAAATATCCTTTAGTGTTGTAATTGTTACAACATACAAAGATTAGAAGTGCCTAAAAATTTTGAATTTCACCCTTGAAAAACATTAAAATTAAGCCAACTTGGTCTTGCAAATGTGAAAATGCAAAAGTATGTGAAAATAAAGAAAGAGGATCAGAAACACTTCTAACTACTGTGTCATGTTTTAAAGAAGACCCCCCCCAAACCCTCCAGGGATGGTCTTCTGCAAGCACTGTAGGGGTTCAGATCAGCGTTGGTGTAAAATGCACTGATATTTTAAACAAAACTCTGGACAACTGAAGACACCTTACTGACTAAAGTAGGAGGAAAGTGTCCTTTTTAATGCTTCCTGAAATCTTGGCCCTGTGATATATTGCCAGTTTATGTTAAATTGTTGAAGTGAGGAACTGAAAGAATGCTTTTTTATGATTAATAATATTTTTCATTATGTTGAGTTTAAATTCAAAGTCTGTTATCTCAATTTCAAATTTATACTTTAAATTGTGGGCACCATAAATATGGAATATATGTTTGTTTATTCTATTTCAAACAAACTTACATTTAAACTGTTTTTCTTGGATTTCATGGCAACTCTAAGTAATGGTGATGCATTAATGTAAGTGATATATGTTAGTTCTGTGTTAGATAATACATCTATGCATTTTAATAATGTATTTTATGTCACTCTTTAGAGTTATGTCACACTTCAGATTTTTTTGTCAAGCAAACATCTTTGTATACTGATTTAATGGCACACTTGAAATGTTTTACTCTGCTTCATGTTGGCTTTTAGAGTGAGTCTTTGCTGCAACAGAAAACAAAAGAGCAAGAAGTTGCTTTGACAAAAGAGACTCTTCTCCTTATCAATGACTTGAGAATCAAGTTTCCAGGAAAAACAAATGAAGAATCTGAATTAATTATAGAAGATGTAAGTATCTATAAATAAGAAAGAAGAACAGTCTAGACACTGTTTAGGCTACTGAAATGAAGGAAAGTAAAAAGCTCAATCTATGATTCATTAGCTCCTGTGGCCCTAAAACTTCCAGAACTCAGGATAACTCAAAAGATTTTGAAAGCTTGAAGCTTTGCATGCTTTCTGACCTTAAAAGAGCAGCACTGAAAACATTCCTATGTCCTTATAAAATATATGAGAAACAATCAGGAGGGTTGGAAAATTCAGTTTTTCATTGTAGAGGAAGTTCAAACTTAAGTAAGCCAAGAAGAATGTTACAATTCATATTTCATCTGATATTGTTAAAACAGATTCTGACCTGTTTAACTTGCTCTCAAGCAGGCATACTAGAGAACTCAGAATGGTATGCTGCAGGCAGAATGGAGCTTTGAGGGTCATAAAGAACACCAGTCACATGCTTTTTGGCTCTTGTAGTCTACCGAGTTAGCCCTTCTCACATCCAGCATTGTCTTGAGCCTTGTAGTTTGGTATCAAAGTCATGTGAAACAATGCCCAACTAAAGGTCAGTTAAACCCCAATACTTGATATTAATGTATATAAGCAGAAATTACATGCTATCTAAATACCTTCTAAGTATTTAATGCAAAGAAGCTAACAGGATGGAAAAGAAAAAAATGAAGATAGAAGTTCTCTTCTCAGTTTAGAAGAAAAATAAAAGGATTCAAATTAACACCTGTGTTCTGATGTAGGGAGCACAGTCCATGGTGTGTTAAAATTCATCTGATTTATTATCTGGCCAGAAATGTCCTGAGCTCTGTGAGTTTTCAGAATGTTGATTATGTCTCTAGTAATCTCTTCAGCTACATTGGAGTGGAAAGGAATTCTTCTGTAATGATGGTTGATTTGGGTGATGCTGGAGGATAGCATTCATAACCAGCAGGTTGGACATCTCAGAAGCAGAACTAAAATGCTTCATTTAATGTTGTCTCTAATGCCCGTGAGTGTGCGCAGTTCTGTGCGAGGGGGGCGAGTGCTCCATCTGGCGGTGCTTCCTCACACGGCGCCAGCCTGGTGAGACACGCACCTTCCTATGGCAGAACTCTTAAAATTCGTCTGGCCATAACCACTTCCTGTTGGGAAATAATTCATACGGAGGAAAATGAGTACTGGGATATTGGTTGCTGGTGAAACAGGAGTTGCTGAAGGTCTGGAGTAGAATAGAAAGATAAAATAACAAAATAAGAGTAAAAATGTATGTTCTCAGCTTGAGCTAATTTGGTAGCACTTAGATTTTGTGAAAGGAGAGTGTTGCAGTTCAAATATGATTATTTATAGAAAGGATGATTTCCAGGTATGTCTAATGTCCCTTATGCAGCAAAACCCCTCACTATTTAAATAGATCAGCAGTTATGCATTATTGAACTTAATACTCTCAAGAAATCTGAGCTGAGTCAGTCAAGCCAACTTTCTAATTGCTTTGTAGCGTATGATTGTCAGAACCAGGTAGAAAAGAGAGTAGGATTGAGCTGGAGCATCACACAGATCTTTGCAAATGTTGCTGCACATAAATTTGCAAATATTTTTCTTTTTCTTTTAGAGAAAACTTCTCACAGGGGTCTTTAAGAGGCTCACATTTTTAAGCATTAGGGGTGCTCGTGAATGAAAGACAGCTTTCAGTCGTTTTTATGTGTATTTTTTGTCTTGTGTTTTACAATGACTACAGATTATGGATAATTGGAAGTATCATAAAACAAAAGTGTCATCCTTTTGGTTGGTGAAACTGGATTCAGCAAAGCAACGAAAAGTAAGTGACATATTTCATTTTTGTAAGGTCATCTAAAGCAGATGCATAGCCATGTTTCTACTGGTGTTTAGCAGTAGCTGGGAGTGACTCAAGATGCCAAAATACTGGCTATTGATACTAACATAAATATGCATTAATTCTATTGTAGGAAATTATATTGCTCTCTATTTGGAGAAGCATGATTGTTCTGGATTATAATTTAAAAATCAATTTCTCAAAAAATTAGTCTGCTGAAAAAAAAGCAAACAAATAAATGATTAGTGCTTAAATACCTAAGTTTTAGCTAACATTCTTAGAAGTGTATTCACTCGGCAGATTTGATTGATAAGGGCTACACCAGCAAGCAGTTTCAGACCAGGCATATTAAAACTCCATTAGAAGGAGTGGTACTGCACTTGGCTGTTCGAGTATTTGACCCACAGTATTAGAACAGATCATGTTGAATAAAAAATGGGCCTACCAAGCAAAGAATTTTCTCCTTTAAGCATTATTTCAAAAAGCCTCCAGTAGAGGGTGGTTCTGCCCTTTATTTGACTGGCAGTCATGTTAAACCAAGGGCACATGTACAAAGTCAGGGTGATAAGGATTGATGTGCCAAGTTGTTACTCACAAAAACTGCACAATCAGAAATGTGGACTTTTTGCTCTTCTTGTGAGGACATCTTTTACAACTTTAGGAGACTTATAATTCCTGAAGCACTGGTGAGCCCTTCATCTTTGCTTGCACTGGAAATGGTTTGCTTTTTTTTTAACTGCTTTTAACCTCAATCCCTTCAAGCAATCAGATAGTTATTCTTAGAAGGGTAGTTTATAAAAACGGATTAACTTTGACAATGTCATTGCAGCTGAGGACTGCCAAATGTCTTTTGTTGATTTGAAAGAAGTATGTTTTATATTCCAATGAGGTGGGTGAAGGAGAAGTGAGCAAGGTGGAGAATATTTATGCAAGTAAGGAATCTGTCTCAAAGGTACCTTTCACAACTTTGTGAAATACAAAACAGAATCTCAGTCCCCTTCACTCTTACTGGGAAATTCTAACAGACAAGAAGAAAATACCTGGGCAATGTACTAGATTTCACAGTGTTCGTCCCTGACAGCTGTATTTGCTTAACAATTATTCAACATGATGTAGAAAAATTAAACTTATGCTCATATTCTTAGTGTGTAATATTCTGTCATTACAGTGCAGGTACAGGAGGCATTCAGAAGCAAGTTGAGAGTAAACCAATTAAATCAATTCATGTTAAAAAAAAATTTAACCTCTAAGACTTTCAAGAAAAAGAGATTTTTGTATGGGAGGAGTTATGACTGCTTCATGTTGCATCACTTTACATAATTTCTTTAAAAGTGTTTTGATGGTTACCACAGGGTTTTGAATATGCCCTTTCATAACATCTTGTTCATAACACCTAGTTAATTTGTTTTGTTAAAGTAAATGTTGTAAATTAAACAGAAAGATGAAGGCAAGCTAGGGAAATTAACTTAGAAAAATGAAGGTGTAAGTTTCATGAAGTTTCAGCCATTGTGCAATGCCTTGTCTCTTTTCTTAAATGGATGATTTTTTTGCCATGTTTGCAAATTAAGGACAATTAACTGGCACATTTCCTGCTCCGGCATACTGGCAATATCAGCACAGTAAAAACAGCAAGAAAGACTTTTTTTTCCAGAGTACCTGGCAGCCTGTGGCTTGCTCTAAGATGTTTTGTTCTTAGTTTTCTTCAACTCCAGGTACTACAGTAAAACAAAAAGGTCTACATTGCCATCGTTGTTCTTAGCTTATGTCTTTTGGACAAGTGAGAGAGTCTATACAGGGTGGAATTGTTCTTTTTCACACGGGGAGATACTGTTAGTGTAACATTGCAGAGAAATGTATGGCTGATCCTTATGTAACTGAGGGACTAAGGTGGTTCAGATGGGTGTGTATGACCACAGATACCGGCCATGTGTGTGGGGAAGCCGTGGACAGGTGAGACACAAGAAAAAGTGCTTGAGAAGCATGAAGACAAAAGGCTAATGCTGCTAAGGAAGTGTCGCAAAGCCTGGGCCTGTTCTACAGGCATGGGGCAGTCCAAAACCTGGGTTTAGCTCCTGCTGTCCCTAAAAAGATCAGCACCCTTAGGTTTTAATATCTTACTCTTTCTATCTCACTCTTTGGGAGGAGGAGGCCGTGGGTGTGGGTTTTAGTGCATTAGACACCTGCATTCATAAAGATTCCCAACAGAGAGGACAATATTGTATTTACTTTGGGTTATTATGTGCAGGGAATTAGTGCAAAACCTGTGCATGCAGACTAATCCCAGGTCTTCAAAAAGATGGAAATAACATGGAAATACCATGTTAAATAACATTTTAAATAACATGGAAAAAACATATTTCGTCAAGGCTCTCATTATTAGGTATCTATAGATTTTCTGCCCATTAGGCATACTACACAGCTTCCTTGTGCTATTGCAAGCATTTTGTTTATTTAAGCTTTGTTTCCTTCACTGTCAGACTGTTTATAAACAACAGTTTGTTATGCAGGACCTAAAAATTGCAATTCCATACCATGCCTGCATACTTTACTGTTCTACTAAATCTCTTTCACCTTTTGAGAGCCACGATTCACCATGTGAATCAGTTTGTCATACATATCTGAAAGTTTCCAAGGAAAACATTGTACCTTCTAATTTACAAAATCTTTTACCAAATCAGCAAATACCTCCATGTGTTTACCACCCACTTGAATCTGATTGGTTTTTGGAAAATGCTGTTATGCAAAAGAGGCAGAGAGGGTGTTTCCTTTAAAGGAAGTTTGATTGATTTAACTGGCTTTTTTGTTAATAGGTTACATGCACCGTAGGCTTTTTTGTAGGATTTTACACTGTTCAGAGTGCCAATATGGGGCCTAAATACTACTTTGGTCACAAAATTGTTCCCAGAGTTATTGATAGTATCTAAATAGACAGACTCCAAGACACTCTGGAGCCTGATTCTCTCCAGTAATTATGAAGGGAACATAGAGAACTCACTTAAGATAACATCCAGATATTTAAAAGCAGGCACGATGAATCCCACCTTCTTTCCATGCCCCAGTTCAGTGGGATGTGCAAAGGTGTATCCACGAGGACTCTGATAAGCTGGATGTGCAGCTGTCTAGTGCTATACTGAATGCAGCTCCACCTTTATGCTCTTGCATTTAAATGTAGTCTGTATGTAATAAATCCATGGCATGTCTATAAATGTTCCTATTTTAGACATCTTGCTGATTATTTTCTTACTGATTTCACTGCACTGTCTCTTGACACGTACACTAATATGGTTTGTTTCAGGGTAACACTGAGCTTGAACAGACATTAAACCAAAGGCAGTTTATAGTTTTTCAGGACATTTTAGTTCTTTATAAAATAGATGGTATTTTACAAGGGAGTGGGAAAAGAAGATATACAATATTTGGGTTGTTAATTAAGTTGCTTCTAGTCTTTAATTGTGTCCATTTTGTTTCTTTTTGCTCTTCTTGTCATTGAAACAAGCTATTAGTGAACAGACTGAAAATATAGAAATTAACTTTTCTGTAATAAAATATTTTGATTTGGCTTTGCAAAATGTTATTGACAGGAAGAACATATAATAAAAGTTAGCTGATGAATGCACAGAAATGAACCACAGACCTCTGAAGGAACATATAGGTATGCAGTCATATGTATAGCTATACCTGTCTGTATGTGTGCAGGGCATCAGCCCTCAGCCGGGTTTTGGTTTTGCAATATGTCTTTGATTTACTTTGAATGCTCTTTCCTAGGTTTTGGATATAGTCAGGACAAGTGTCCGTGCAGTTCTACAGCATGTCTGGAAAGCTCCAGACATTGAAAATTTACATCTCTACCGTCTTTTTAACCGTGTATTTAATCGCTTACTTTGGAGCCATGGTCAAGGCCTATGGAACTGTTTCTGTAATTCAGGGTAAGATGATTTTTCTTTTCTTAGTCTTCTTCATAACTTCACAATTACAATCAATGCTGGCATACTTTGTTGCTCATTTTCATTCACAAGAATGCTGTAATACATTGAACTTGTTTTAAAATCATCTTAAGATATATAGTAGAATTAAATCTAGCAATCAAGGCCAACCATTTCAGAAACTGAATCAAACATTTAGTAACATATTTACAAATAAAATAATCTAAGGGAAAAAAATCTAATCAAAATATTTGAGCCTTAAGTCAACTCATTTACTGGATGGTGCATGATTTTAAGGCCAGACCACTGTGTCAAACATGGATTTGCCATCAGCAGAAATCATTGTCATATCTATTTGCACTCCAGACTCAGAAGGGAAGAGTTTGGTCACAAGTGCAGCTGACGTCTCACACCAAATGCAATGTCACTTCTGTGATTTACTAATAAACAGTTCAGATTTCTGTGCTTGATTACATTCACTGTTTCCCATACTGGTAGAAAGTTAAGTATATGTGGAATATGAAATGTCCACCCAGAGGTAAGCAGGTGTTTTTGGTTTGGGTAGCAAATACAAGTTTGCTATGGGGAAGAGAAGATCTGGACATATAAGTAAGTTCAATAACCTAAACTTCAGAATCTACATTCCTGAAATCAAAGGCATTGATAGAAATATAGATTTGGGGGATCATATATAAAACATATATAAACATATATAAAACAATTCCTCCTACTCACCAATTTATTCATAAAATAAGAATGCAAATTTTTAAATATGAAATATATTGTGTACAAAAAAAGGACACTTTCTCTGTTAGCATATAAAATGTATAAAGAATCGGAGGGGGTTTGATTAGCTTGCATAAGGTGTTCTAAGAGATGTATTGAAAATGAACTAAAACAATTAGTATGCTGCTGGATATTTTATGTACAAAGGAATCAAGTGAACAGGTTGTTCACATGTAGTCATTTGTCATATGTAAAGAACTCACACAATACGCTTGTTAATTGTTTCCTTACAAAATGAATAACAAGAAGAAGAGGGATCTGAGGGGTCCAAAAGATCAACAGGTCTTTTCCCATCATGTTCTCATTGCTGAAGGCTTGTTGTTGTGCAAGCTGTTAGGAGTCCTTACAGTTTTTCCTTTTTTCCGTGTTAGCAGAGGTGTGTGAAGTCTTGAGTACAAGCTCAATTCTTTTGTTGTCATAAAATATTGTAAGTGGAGCTATTCTTTGACAAAGATCAGTTCCTTGTAAGAGGAGTTGTTATGAAAAAAACTCTAAAAATACTATAAAAGTAATATATAAATGTCCAGTATGTGTAGCAATCACTCTGCATGTAATATACTTAATACAGAATTCATGGAAGAAAACAAAAGGGCTGTTTGCACCTTTGCCAGTATGTTGTTTATTCAGTTACAAGTATCCTTTTTGCCGTATAACACACAACTGAGAACTCATGACAGCACCTCTGTTGCAGAGAGGCCAGCTTCTCATCACTCTTCCCTACGAGTTCATTGTGCCTTTTTAAAGAAGAGATTGGAATAAACACAGGGCATGTATAGAATTTGAAGAAACATGCTGGGAACGGAGTGTTAATGTGCTGATTCAGAAACAGCATTCTATATGAAGATATATTAAGGAGTGTAGTATGTTCACTATTCATAAGATACATGTCTTGGGAGAAGAGTGGAGCTAATGACCTTAAGGTTTCCTCTTGCTGGTTAGATCTCTGCTAGGTATATGCTATTTTAGTGAAAAGAAAGAACAAAGAAAATCTCTGTGAAAAAAAAGTGATGTAGATGGTTTAATAAAGCTACATTTGTTTTACTGTGTAATAAACAATTAAAACTAATAGGAGAAAACTAGGAGAACCAGTAGACTTCAGATGGTTATAAAAAGAGTAACACATAATTGACCATACTGCACAATCAAGTATAATAGTCTTTTTTGTATCTGGTGAGAAGTCTGTGATTTCTTACTAATGTATGGAAGCTAAAGTTGCAGCATAACCAATTAAACTTAGGAAACAGAACTCTTGATCCCTGTTGATTGCAGTATAATGGAGAATAAACTGAATCTGTCTAACACATGGAGGAGGTTGCATAGGCACACTTATATGAAAGCTCATTAAAATTCATTTGTATGTTTCCAAATCTCAGCTTTTGTTATTAGGGTAACTATATAGCACTAGTTCATGGTCAGCCATGGTTGCAGCAGGCCATATATTATTTGTCACTGAAAAATGCCTCCTAACTGTAGAAAAGTTATCACATACTTCAAAGTCCAAAATCTAAGGAATCTATCAGGAAAGTTTCTTCTACAGGATTTCTGAGTTTTATGTGTTGAATTATGATATAATTATGCATAGCAATGTCAATCTGTTGAATGAATGTAATACTTAGACCTTCATCTTGCTACTTTCTGCCAACCTTCACATGACTTCATGAGGAAAGACTACAGACAATAGATTAATTTCCATATAAAAATACATATGGACAGAAAACAGTTGAGAAAAATATATTAAAGAAAAGTAGTAGTATGGCTCAATGATCTTAAGAGGTCATTTCCATCCTGAAAGATTCTATGATTATTCAGTTTGTGAAATTAAACAGTTTTGATGTATACAAACAATATTTCTTAAACAATTGTATGAACAATAATTAAGGAGAAATGCTTGCATCACTGAAAATTATGTCTGCAATGAAAATTCGGTAGGACTGAGTGTTTTCAGCTGGAACACACCATCTAGACAGAGGAGCCAGGCTGACCAATCAGTTAGCTATACATACAGCTCATCTTTTAGTCATTAATGGTCTTAATTACATCCTAATCGTAGAATCATCAACTCATACAATGTTAAGGGGTTGGAAGGGACCTTAAAGATCAGCTAGTCCCAACGCCCCAGCCATGGACGGGGACACCTCCCGCTAGACCAGGTTGCTCAAGGCCTTATCCAGTCTGGCTCTGAACACTGTCAGTATTGGGCATCCACAATGTCCCTGGGCAACCTGTGCCAGTGTCTCACCACCCTCACAGTGAAATGCAGCCCAATTTAAAAAAATCTCACTAGGCAGGAGTGAGCTTGCTGGTTCTTTAATCTGGTTTTAAGGATGAACTTTCTATGCTGGCATTGTGAAATCTACTGCTGTTCTCTTGTGGGCAAGGCTAAATCATCCTGGATGCTCTGTTGAAGCCAGATGCAGCAAATTTTCCTCACTCTGTGCAGTGCTTCTTTCATACACAAACAAAAAACCTCAAGCTTACAAACCATCTGTGCTACTGGATAATAATTTTGACCAGGAAAAGTCTTCACAAGCACCATGTTGCCTTTTAAAAGAGATGGAATGATCTATAATTTGATCAGAATTCTGCACAAACAAGAATGTTGAAGTGTATGCAAAGAACTATTTATTGTAGTCTTCTGTGCTAAAACACATCTGGTTTATATTGGTGTGGTAGAGTTTGGTGGCTTTTTTTTTTCAAAGAAAAATGGCTTCTTAAGAAACATAAGAAATTTTTCTAAAGGTGTGCTTTTCAAGTTGCACTTAATTGTAGACAACCAACCTCATGTGACCAGAGAAAATAATAAGTAGCATTTGAATAACTAAACTGAGAGACTCTCGTCATATGATTTTTTGGATAAGGAAGCAGAGCACATACTAACCTCCTGTAAATGAATTTAATATTTGTTTCTTGGTATCATGTACTTAAAATAAAGGTATTATTATGCTGTGTGGACATTTAGAAATAATTTATTACATTTGTTAATTCCTTTAATATCATAATTTCATTCAGGTGGTAGTCTGTTAAAAAGAATAAGTGTTTTTTGTTATTCCTGTTGTAAGACAAATACACAGTTTTGTGACAGTAAATCTTTACATGCTAAACCTAAGTAATGGCTCTGTAAACACTTTAGGGAACAAACCAAGTGAAAAATGGCAGTGGACATTTCCCATATAAAGATTAACTTCTTAATTTGTGTTTTGGACTCAGCATCTGCCAGTATTCGTGTTAAATATTATAGACCTTTCCTGTACACAGGCAAGGTCATGCTTTTTCTCTTGTGCCTCTGTTGTTAAATCTGATATAAAGCAGTAAAGCTCTTAGATTTCAATTTGTGACAGAGAACATGAATTTGTTTCTTTTTGCATAATAGGAGCTCTTGGGAAACCATATTTAGTAAAGGCTCAGAGATGGTGACTCCTGAGCAACTCCAGTGTTGCCAACGAATAGTACATCTTTGTAAACACTGCCTGCTGGTAGTTTACAAACATTCATCAGATTCAAGAGGATCCCCAACTGGGATGAGCCACCACTGGGATGATACAAGGTATAAATTTGAATATTTTCCTCCTAAATTATAAGTATAAAGGATAGTACTGGAACAGGTTTCAGTCCATATTGCTACCACTAAACTTTTCTTTAAGTCTGATTCACTCTGTGTTTAAGGAAAAAAACCAGCAAACTCCCCAACATTTCCCTTGATCCTGACTTTCAGTCATTCTAATCTCACTACCCCAGTCATGAAGTGCTACCAACAGAAAACATGACATACACATCTTGTGTGAAAGTACCCTGATTAAACTCTTGATTGCCTACTGCCTAAATAGCTGCAGCAAAGGCTTTCCATAAAGTGAACTGAAAATTTCCTTTCTTCCCCTTCTTAGATCCCTCAAAGTCACTGTTTCCAGATTTGCATTCCTAGAGGTATCCTAACATGTCAGATACTTCTGGCTTCACATTCGCAGTGGGATGCTGTAGGGGCACAGCTCCAGCCAAGGGTCAGGTAAGTGCCATCTGATTTACTGTATTGCACAGTTTTGCAAAGTTGATTTCCAAAACCTATAGAATGAAAGTTTTATTATTCCATCTTACAGAGCATAAATATATTTTCAAACCTTGCAAAACAGCATCATATAGTAAAAGAATTATTTGGCACTTACCTGATTCTCCATTGGCTGGTTTAGTTCCCCAACTGGATACAATAAGGGTTATAATATTATCAGTATAGGGATTACTGGGAGTGCTCCAACTGTTTGCAATTCAACAGTCATAGATGGAGTATTAAATGTCAGTTTTAAATTACTTAGCATCCAAATTCTATCCCATTTTAATTATTGTGTATATAAAATTACAAATGCTTTGTCTATATAAAATATCTACATATATTATTACATAGAAGGGCTTTGTGAGTTAAGTATTATGTGAAAAAAATTTTTGATGTATTATCTGTTAAACTTATTTTATGACTTAATTGCTGACTTGATTTATCTCAGATTAGTTATTTGATACACTGGACCCATGTGTTATTGACATGTGGATCTTAAGACACTCTAACATAATTTAAAGCCAAGCAGAAAATGAATTTGTTTGATCCCAGCACAAGCAGAAGTATGTTAGCCACAAACCAATCATATTCAATATTACCATCTACTGAGCGCAGGAGTATGGTAAAGTCATTTGGATCAGCTAAGACTAGAAAACCTTGAAGTTTTTGTTACCTTTACTGTTAATACTGCAGAAAATTTTACATCATGACCAACCACAAACTATTCAAACTGATCAGATTACTCTAATGTACTCAGCTAACAGGCATGCATTTGGAATGCAGTGAAAGGGATGGTCCAAGAGAACTTTCTCGTCTCCAGTTTCTGTATTTCTTTGGATGCTGAATGGAAGTTATTCATAAATTTCATAGGCTAGAGGAATCTAAACCCTCTATATCCTAAATATCAGTAATGAATTGTCAGGACAACTCTGATTGATCAAAGTTACAGTTTTTATATTAGTCTCCATAAATATTTCATCTATACATGGATACAGCAGTATGCCAGTTAACCATGATATTCTGAATTTGTGAAATGAAAGACACATATGGAAATAAAGGCTCTTATTTGTTATGGCCCACAATTGTAAGGTAATGAACTACTTTTCTAGAAATGGGAGAACCACAATACTATTTCACTTTTCACTTAGGTTTCTGTTTTTAATGAATCTCCACTACTAATAATAGTTTCCCTGACTCTCCATAAAATTGTGTGGAGCAAGAAAATATCAGAGTATAATTTAATAAATGTATGAGAAGTCAATTTTTTCAAGACTTTATAAAATCTAATTTGAAGAACTTTGTTTTTTCTGAGCACAAACCAATTTTTATTTTGTTTGTGTTTAGGAAACAAAAGTTTGTGAAACTAAAGCTTTCACAGTTTACAAATAAATACCTCTTTAGCTGGGAAAATTTATTTGTGCAGGGAGAGATAAAAAAATAAAGAAAATTGCCACAGAGTTCTTTAAATAACTTCTCAAAATTCAATTCTATCTTTTAACTGTAAATCCACTAAGTAAATAAAACATTAGGACTGCTCAACAACTATACCAAAGTCTCTTAAAAAATTAGCTAAAATCAAACTGTGTAAAAAGTCATAAATTAACCTGTGTTACAAAATAAAAAAAAAGTCTACCACTAGGTCCTTACAGTTTGCTACATGCCCTTTCTATTACGTGGCATATTCTCTGGGAAGTATTAGAGTTTTTACTGTATCATCAAGCAAAAGTAGGACTCGGTCTGGTGACATAGTCAACTGTCAAGCTCACCACCAACCCATTCCAAATCAGACTTTATTTTTTCACAGATTGTTTAAAAAATGTATTGGTGATAAAGTTTTTCTCAAGCTTAAACAAAGCACATGTGTACACTTTCTTATATAGATTGTCTCCTCTTGGCACTGTGCCACTGTTTCTATCCATGAGATCAGTCTGACCAGTCTTTTAACTTGTTTGTCATTAATCAATATGATTCACTAGAATTGCACAACAATTTTTAAGCAATAATTTATACAATGTGTTGTGTTAATCCATCCTAACATTGACATAATTCATTGTGAAATTCTGATTAAGTATGGATGTTATTTTTGCACACTTAATTGATTTCTACAATTAACGATCAGGTAATTATAGCATGAAAATATTTAGGAATTAATATTAGGCATATGATAAACTAGTGTTTGTATTATTAGATGAAGTAAAAGTTGCCTGAATTTAAAAGGTAAATAGGCACTGATGTGAATTACTAGGTTGTAGGATAATTTCTTCCTTTACTACAGTAGTGATGATAACATGTCTATTCTTAGAGCGTTAGAGCTGGAAACCAATGCTGAAAATCGTTTTTGGTCTCTAATCAGATCTTTTTTATAATCCAACTTTTTATAAGCTGGTTAATGTCATTTGCAGTTTTTGCCCAGTTTAAATTAAACAGGATTCTATTGTTTGCACAGGATTCCATTGTTTATTTATTTCATGGCTTGAAACATAAAGGACTAGGAAGATGTTTGATCCTCATACAACAGAGTTTTAGATTCCTTTTCTGAGTTAGCTTGTGCCTGTTGCCCTCTGTGTTTCATAAATAGCATTTACTGTACCGAGTTTCCTGCATACAACAATTATAAAGTCTGGCACATTAACAACTAATTCTTTTGCTCCTGAATGTTGCTTTGTCTGTAAACTTTGCTGTATTTTTCATATCCTTTCTAGGTATTTATTGCCAAGACCTTCACTGTTCATCCTGAAATCATCCTCATCCAAACTTAGCTGCAGTTCATCTGGAATGCCTCGCCCTAACATTTTGTTCACACACAGATACAGTCACTTGTGAAGTAAAAGGAAAATTGCTGTTTGTAAATAATGGCACTCAATTTCTTTTTCTTTTTAATTTGTGATGGAGCTAAACATAAGCACTGTTAAATATTTCCTACCATCATATTATAATAAAATTTAGCTGAAAACCTACTGTAAAAGCATAGCTTTTCTGGGAACATAATAAACCTTGTTAAGTTGTTTACACACACATGTGAATGTGTAGATCTTGCTAGGTTTATAAGTAATTCCTTCCTACTAGAAATGTTATTTTTGCTGCAGAATATATAAAATGGAATTGTTTTTGAAGATTCTATTACAGTATTACATTATTTTGTAAGTACAATACTTCGACTTGAAAATTATTTATTGTAAACTATATTATTTATTGTCTCAAATGTAATTTATCCTTTAACAAAGCAGATAATTAAAAAAATCTAGTAGAACAGTAAAACTACAACAGTTATCAAAAATAATCTGATCAGTTCTTGGACCTGTTTAAAATAAACCCTGAAACTCTGTAAGCCAAACCTAAAGCAGACATATTTTTATTTCTCCTCTGAAATGACAAGAGCTATTTAATGCTGCTATTTTTCTTAAAGGACATGATGTAGTATCTTTTAGCCAAAGCAAAGGCATCTAGTACACAAACAGTAAATATCAGTTTAGGCATTCACTTCCTAATTGGATTCTCGTAATAAAATGGAAGCCAATGTTTGTTTCCAGGTTTTCCTTCACATTACCTATATCCTGTGCCTTTAGGTTTCCTTTGGGAGCAAGCAGTCATCCTCAGCTCGCACACGCATGCATAGTGCATAGTTTTTCTGTTACACTGCATAAGTGGTAAAGCAGACATTTTTAGGAAATACTGCAGCTGTAATGTATTATTTCAAACTTAAACTATTGGTTTGTTGTAGTTTTTAGCATGCAATCCAGTACCTACTGTAGAATGTATCTTTGCAATGGACAGTATTTTCTAGATTGCTGACACCTTTAAATGTTGGAAATGTAATTCATTAGAAAGCTCTCACTCAGATCTAGATTCCTGTTGCTGGCTGAACAGCACAAACCCAAAATGAACCAGAGCAGGAACCTAGTATTAACAGGATTTGTAGCCTGAAAACGTCATTCAGGTTTTGCTACATAGAGCCATTCATCTCACTCAGCATTGTGCCATGTGAGCCTTATTCATTATAGAAATAATTATTAAAGAAATCTGTTAATCTAGATTTAAAAATTAATTAAGTTTTTTAACTGAGTAAAGTACAGAGTAGTTATTATTTACCAAAGACTTGTGTACTTATCAATCATTTAACCCTGAAACGTGTTTGTAAATTATCAATGTATTTCAGGTATACTTTAAAAATAATTTGGGGGCTAATTATCCTCAGGAGCAAGTATGTTAGTGTTTTTTGATATCCAACAATTTAAGACAAATTTAAGAGACTTAAGAGATTTGAGATTGAAGTTGTATGGAAATGATTTTTTTAAAAGTTTTAGTCATAGGATATATAAAAACTGGGAATTTGGTTGAGATTTTTGATGCCTGTGCTGTTGTGCCTCAGCTCTAGAACTGCAGAATATATAACAAGAATATTTGTAAACAATTAAAAAACCCTCTTGGCAATTGCCAGATCAAAGCAGTCTTTTGGTCTGGTGAAGTATTTTTAATTTTTGTGGTAATACTAGTTAAGTAATATAGTATGTTCACATTAATTGTATATCTCTTTTGGTCCATACAGTGACTATTAAAGCATACTCTGGTTATCTGTAACACCTAATAAAAGCTGTAAATTTTCTCTTCTTGGAGGAGGTTTCCATTGTATTCTACTTTTGGCAATAAGGATAAGATCAGCTTCCATCTTAGCTTGCCAGACTCAAACAGAGCTTTAGGATGGGAGGTTCACGTGTCTTTTTTTTCCTTTTTTTTTTTTTTTGAACTTCACTATGATTTCTATTCTGAAAGGCCAGTGCTGGGCCAGGTCAATCTGTACAGAATACTCTTCCAAAAGAAGGAGGGCTACTAACCATACCTAAAGAGATCTAGAAAAAAAAATACATTTAGCAGGTACAAAAGTGGACCAGATGGTGGTTTACATTACATAATATATTTGTATTTCTGATAACCTTTCCTAAAGTGGTCATGTGTTCCTAATAATGTGTGAATCAATACCTTCAATAAACGCGCTACGCTTTGCTGCAGCTCCTCAGAACCAGCGTGTGTGCTCTGCGGGTGAATTACGGGCTGCACCTGTAGCCTAACTCCAGGCAGTGCCGTAGGTGGAAGTATTTACCCCTTTCCTCTGCAAAACGGCAGCAATTTGCTTTGTGATCAGACCAGTGGCCCTAGGAAGTCTTAATTAGTGGCCTTGAGCTCCTGCAAGCCCTGCTGTGGTAGCACCTGCAGCCTTTCGAGCAGCAGGTCTGCCCGCCCCTCATCCTGGCCCCGCCATCCGGGCTTTGCTTGGGCAGCAACAAACTCGTCAGGCGTGGAGGCGAGGGCAGCACCCGCAATGTCCTTCGTAGTGTAGCGAGATCCCGGCTCTGTTTTCAAGTGCTGTGAGAGCTGTGATGCGAAGCGAAGGAACACTGATAAATGTTCCCAGCGGTTGATCTTTACCCGGTTAAGACACGAATGGAATAAGGTAATGGGTTCTGTAGCGGTGTATCACAGCACCTGGAGCGCGCTCGGTGCGCGTCCAGCTCTCGGCGCCGGAGGCGGCAGCCCCGGCTCGCCCGGCGGTGAGAGGGGAGCGGGGCAGCGCTCCGTTCCTCGTTAAGGTTTATCGATAACGGGACCTCCGGAAGCCCCGCTGGTGGTCAGTCAAAAATATCGCCCTTTTTTTTTTTTTTTTATTTCCCGCGACACGGTTTTACAGTTGGTTAGTCGAGAGCGGCTGGCAGCGCCGGCACTGCCCTTTCCGGGTCGGGAGCGGGGCCGGACCCGGCGGGAGAGGCCGGCCAGGAGGCAGCGCAGGTGAGCAGCGGCCCCGGGCGGGGCTGTGCGGCGGCAGCACGAACCGGCCCCGGGGTTCGTACTGCCCCAGCGTAGGGATGGGCTCGGAAATGCCGATTATTAAACATTACAAACACTGCACACGTTATTTGAGGTCCAGAGCACGGAAAATACCTTTTGGAAACCATTGCTTAAATGATGCAGGAAACGTTACTTGAAGCACATCAGAAGGACACCTGTTTGTAGACCTTGGCCTTGGGTTAGGGTCCTGTCTAGAAAGAATGTCGTATCCTCATTATGGAAAAATTAGTCTCTAACTGCTGATTCTCTGTACTGAAAAGTAAACAAATTAATCAGCATCTAAAATTATATCTGAATGGTTCCTTATCTGGTCTAGGAGTTCTAGAACAAATTCACTTTTATATATAAAACCTTAAGTTCACAGTTTATGACTTTCTCTGGATATTCAAGGGAAAATATTGAAAATATGCCCAGAGGGATTTGGACAGGCTGGATCGATTGGCAGAGACCAAGAATACAAGATTCAACAAAGAGAAGTGCTGAGTCCTGCCCTTGGGTCACAGCAAAGCCCTGCAGTGCCACAGGCCTGCGGCAGAGTGGCTGGGAAGCTGCCTGGCAGAAAAGGACCTGGTGGTGCTGGTCAACAGCTGCTGGATATGAGCCAGCACAGGCCAAGAAGGCCAGTGGCATCCTGGCTTATATGACAAGTAGCATGGCCGGCAGGACTAGGACAGTGACTGTCACCCGGTGCTTGGCACTGGTAAGGCACCTTGAGTGCTGTGTCCAGCTCTGGGCCCTTTGGTGCAAGGAGGGACACTGAGGTGCTGCAGGGCATCCAGTGGAGGGCAGTGGAGCTGGTGAAAGGTCTAGAGGGTAAGTCCTATGAGGAACAGCTGAGGGAGCTGGGGATGTTTAGCCTGGAGAAGGGAGGGCTCAGGCGTGGCCTTATCTCTCTCTACAGCTCCCTGAAAGGAGGATGTAGCCAGGTAGGGTCAGGCTGGTCTCCCAGGGAACTGGTGACAGGACAAGAGGACATAGCCTCAAGCTGTGCCAGGGCAGGTTCAGGTTGGATATGAAGAGGAATTTCTTCTCAGAAAGGGTGATCATTCATCGGAATGGACTGCCCAGGGAGGTGGTGGAGTCACCATCCCAGGAGGTGTTTAAGAAAAGGCTGGATGTGGCACTTGGTACCATGGTCTGTCTAGTTGACATAGTGGTGTTTGGTCACAGGTTGGACTTGATCTCAGAGGTCTTTTCCAGCCTAACTGATTCTGTGATTCTGTGAAAAGACTGAATTGCATTGAGAGTGATAGCATCTAATTTAGGTGTTAGCAAATACGAGTATTTGCAAGTTAGCTTTGCATGCATTGTTAAAACAGTTAACTTGAAGCTGTTGCAGTGGGAATCCATTTTCAGGAGGAAATAATTTGCTGTTAAACGGCATTCTTACTGGAAAATCTTTCACTCCAGCATTTGCTAAGAACATTTGTAATTTTTTCTGTATGTGGTAAAATTCCCATGTGTTAGTTGTTACTCTGCATCTGTGTTCTTTGTTCTCTGCCAGCCACCCCTGTGCAGTTCCCTGCATTATTGAAATCTCTTGTTAACATAGAAGAGTCTTTGTTAGTGTGTAAATACCTGTAGCACTGTAGGACTCTTAAGGAAATGGGGGTAATTTTACCATTTACGTATATGGAACAGAAGACTGCTTGTGGGGGATCAAGGCAGATGCATTCTTGATGTTTTTAACATATTCTCATTTCTTCTTTAAAACAAAAGGCAACATTTCTGCAGAGAGAAAAACTGCTAATACTGAACTGAGTAATGCCCTTCTTTCAGCACAGATGCTATAGCTTATGCTATGAAATAATGCAGTTCAGACTACTGTGTATGGCCCCAAGTACCCACTGAGTGGGTCAGCCTGCTTTTAGCACCATGGAGTGAAGTGCAGCCCGTGGCTGGCTGAAGTGGTGGCTGACATGGGTGCCCAGAATCCCGTCAGTGTGCCATGCTGGCTCAGGTGGCTGCACAGCAGCCGGTCCCCGCTGCGCCGGCCCCTGTCAGGACTTATCAGCAGCATTATGGAGGATAGGGGAGCGTAGGGAAGTGACCCCTTCCCGCCGTGCCCTCGCAACACCACTGCTCCCAGCTCCTGTCACGCAGCTCTGCTGAGCACCAGCACACAGAGTGCCACGGGAGTGATGTCTGTCAGCACGGGCAGCCCACTCGCTGCAAAGCACTGCCTTTCAAGGCTGAGGGTGGCAGTCATGAAGTAGATTGGAGCCCAGAAAGGGTATAAGAAGTAAGGGGATCTGGTGAGAAAAAACATTATCCTGGAGAAAGTTTCATATTAAAAGTTTTCCTTGTGCCCACCTTTGTGGAAATTATTTGCTATTATGGCAAATAACTCTGCCATGGCAGAACAGATGGTTTCACTTAATGCTATATATAGTTTTCAACTGAGTGGCACAGTGTCATCTGACTATCCTACATCATTATACCCAGTCAGTTGCTCCTGACAAAATTTCCCACAATCCACTGTCTCTTTTGGAAGCTCATCAGAAGGACATAGAGGACCTTATTTTCTAAACAGAAGCTTTCAAGATTTAAAAAATAGTAATTCAGTACTTGTATTTCAAACTTCTGTGCACTGCACAGAGTTCTTGTTCTGACCCAGGTATCAGAACATCACTCTGGTTGTCCTCGCACTAGAGGGATGGGATTAATTTACTTTGCGAAGAGAAATACAGCTCTGAATGACACGCAAGTGGACTTAGCAAAGGTGCATCTGGTACAAGAATAGACAAATATGAGAACTCAATCTGGGTTTCCAGGAGAATGCACCTGCGCCCCAAGCAGCCCTTGTGTGCGAGCACCTCTCTGCTGAGTGGTCTCGCTCCAAACTGAAGTTGCTTCCTCGCAGCTCTGACATTGCTTGCTCTTCCAAGGGCTTGTGGGTCACATAGAGCTACAGGCTTTATTAGTTCTAGTGTTTGTTTGGTAAAATAACTGATGTATGATATCCCTTACAAAGGCATTAAATTTGTCAAAAAACTAAACCTAGAAAATGAGAAGTAGTACAAACCATCCAGTGCAGAGATCTGGATTCTTTCTGGTAACTAATAAACTGGGGGGCAGTGTGCAGTCTAGACATGTTTTTTGACACTGACCATGTTGGTAAATAGTTGGCAATTGTAATCTCAGAGATGCGTAAGTGTTGGCAGAGTTGGACTTTCTTCCATCCCACCTACCCTTTCCTGTTCAGCCCTATTAGGTGATTGCAGGTGTTCTGCTGAGTCAGGCCTCTTTGCTACTCATGCAGGGTTTGTACTCTTCATGGGTTTGAGTTGCTTTTTCACAATTGTGTGGGATTCAAGCCATCTGATTTCTTTTATTCTGATTCAGAGACTGGACAAAGTAGCTGCATCAAAATGGCACAGTGGTAGACAAGTGTGCTGTAGGGCAGTTTAACTGCAGTCACGCTGTTGGTTGCTTTGGTGTTTAGTACATTATGCAGCCAGAAGTAACTGAGAAATTTTACTGGCATGGTGAAAAATATGTTCCTTTGGTACTTAAAATAACTTCTACAAGTACTGGTAAAATGGGCCTGACAGCATCTTTCCAAACTTTAATTCAGGTAGTCTGTGGGATGGTTTGCCAGATTAATCAGAAGGACTGCCTAAAGCTGTGTGGTTGGGTTATACTCACTAAACTTGACTACGTGGCACACCAGACACAGTGGTGTCCTCTGTTTCTGTCTGTAGTGGATTCAGTGTGTATGTTCCTCTCCTGTCACCATGGCCTCTGCTTTTGTTTCAAAACACAGGAATCCCTAACTTCCTCCAGCTGTGACATGCCTTTTAACCAAATGAGAAGCCAAATGCTTTGCTCCACAGGTGTGCCACTGAGTATGACAGTACTGGTCACAGCTGGTGAATAATGGGAACACAGGTAGCAAGGGATTTTTTTTGAAAAGCAGGGTAAGTACAGTAGTTCTGTACTTGCCATCTTCCACGCTGTTGGTGTCTTCTCACACACATTGTTGCAGCTGTCAGAGTAGGGTGGCTGTTTGCTGTGGCAGAGGAAGTTGTTGCTAACTCAGACTGTTCTTCCTAAACTGGGACGCTTTGCAGTTTTCTTCCCTTCCTTCCCTCCACCCCCAGCCCACTCTTGTGGAGGAAACAGTAAGCTTTGTAAATCTCACAGAATTTCCAAATACTAGCAAGTCCGGGTTTGAGGAAAAAAGCTTTAATAGAAATACGAATCATCATCTGATGTGAAACAGTGTTCAAACTATCCAAGTATATGTTCTTATCTGTGTTTGAATACAACTCTTTTACAGAAAACATGTTTCAGTTGCCCAAATGGTATCCAATTATTATACTCTGCAACATCTCTGCCTGTTGTATATCTTCTTTCAAGTACACCAATTCAGGTATTATTAATGATAATAGAAAACCTACGTAGGATTAGACTGCTGAAGTAATTGGATGTCTACTCTTACTTGAGAAACACCTACGTTGTGAAGAGGCTTGGCTCTCAGTCAAGATATGCAGTGATTAGATCTATTTCACAGTATTTTTTTTTTCTCCTGTGCAGGCTGGAACCACAAAGTGAGGATAGCTTTACTGCTTATTATAGTCAATTCCAGTAAATAAAGTTGGTATACACATTCCTGTGAGCTGGCAGCCATATAACTTGTTCTACAATTCTAGGAGGACTATCGTATATCTTTTTTTTTGTATCAATGATAACAACATCCAGTAACTCTAATATGCATATTGTAATGTCAGCATTTTTGTTATTTAGGAATTTGTACCTCACCTGAGTTGCAGCTTAGCTTGCAGAGCCTCAGCAGGAAGTGCAACACTTTATTTAATCAACAATAAATTGTACTTTCCTGTGTAGTGCTACTGTGTTTTATTCTTTTAAAATAAAATGTCATGTCTTTCAGAAGCAACTTTCCTTTCATTGCACACCTGCTGGTGAGTCTCCTCCGTCTTGTAATTGTAGTCCAGCAACGCTCCTTTCTTGTGTCTGTACAAGAATAAAATATATATAAAATACAATATCAAGGTTTGCGATTCTGTGGGGAGAAAGGGTTTCACATTTTGATCATGTTGGTCTTAAACTACTGAGTGTTGAGATTATTTCTAGTTCAGGAAATTTATGTGGAGGTCTGACAGCAACGGAGCCACGACAAAGCACCGAGGCACCGCAGACTGCGCTCTCACAGGGCCAGTGCTGCGCTCTGTCCCTCCGCCTGTCCTCAGCAGGCGTCACTAGTGTCACCTGTGCCACTGTCACCAGCGTTCCCAACAGCAGGGGTGCTGAGAGCAGGGTCTGTGTCAGGCATAGAAGTCCTCTTCCTCCCGTTCCTCTAACACTGGGCCTTATTTGTGTTTCAGTTCTGTAAGTCTGCATAAGCAAGCTTATCAAAAATAATTCTCCTCTCTGAGCAGGGGAGGGCTCTCTCAGCTTGCAGGTTTTGCTTGTTCAAAACACTGGTGAAATAATCCGTTTCCAGCTGCAAGCCCCTTAGCACATAGGACTAAGGTTTTGTGGTGCAATGGCAGTAAAGGAATTACTTTAGCACTACCAATGATGATTTTTCTTACTTATTATTTTAATTATTTTCTTCAAAATTTTTGGAGGAGATTTTTTTCCCAACTTAAACTTTTCTTGTTGCCAAGGCCAAGTGCGAGAACAATCCAGTAATAATTACCCTGGCCTTTTTGTACTGATAATTATTGTTTCTGGGAAAGTTTTCTTCTGGAAGATTTAATTCCTGTTAACACTCTTTAATCAAATAATGCAAATGACCCTACCCTTACCTAACTGAGAAGCAATTCTTAAGATAGCTGTAGTTTTCTACAAATTAATGTCAAGTAAGTGGTTTGGTGTTTGTTTTGGTTTTTTAAAATTATAATCTTGTGTTATGTTATTATGTGGAATATGAGGGCCAGCAGCATTTGTGCCATCAGATGTTGTCAGACATACTTACAAAAATACAAATCAAAGGTGCTTTCCATAAGTTTTCTCCTTTTTAAAAGCAGTTTGCTTTTCCTATATTTTTTGTGTTGTGTGGCATCATGTGAAAATTGCATTGTTAGTATCTTTTATAATGCAGCATAAAATATTAGTGTTATTCACGAGTCTGAAATGTCACTAATGTGTGATTTGTATGAACTAAGTATGTCACGTATAATCTGGGGATTAACTTGCAAACCTAGTTCATGTCATTTTAGTGAAATGAGAGACTTGCAGTTGTTTGGAAGAGAAAAAGGTAGATAATCAGAGGTATAGAAAAGCCAAGTATTTTCTAATTACTGCTTTAGTCAAGGAAGAAAAACCCTTCTTGAGCTGTCCCCAAAGGAGTTCTCTAGTTTAAACCAGTAATTGCAATTAAGAACATCAGCTAAAAGAATTATATAATGCTGCTCCACTTTTCTATTAAAAGCTTAAATTTTTGCTCCATTAAAATTGAAAGAGAGGGGAAAAATCCAAAAAGGATTTAATTAACTAGTAAACTTGAGTGTTTATCAACTGTAAAAATGATTTGATTTCTGTAGCAATAGGATATAAATCAACTTGGAGATACTTAAGATCAAAGTTAGAATAACTGCAAAAAAACTGATCGGCTATTTATTTATTTATATTTTTCATTGAATTTTTAAAGCTCAATATTTCAGAATATTTTTTTCCCATTTACTATGGGTTATTGGGATTTGGTGTTTAGCCCTGCATTTATTCTGTAAGCTGTAAATTAAAAGGCAAAATAATCTGTATGACCCTTAATAAAGCCTCAGCGGTAGAAAGTTGCTCTTGGATATATCGGCTGTGTCAAGGGACTGTAACCAGCAAATTTCTGCCTTCTGTTCATGTTTGGGCTCAACTCTAACTGAAATAATTTCCATTAAGGTGTTATGCAAATCAGCAACAGTGAACTGACTGGTCTGAACAGTGTAGGGTCATGGATGTAACAGGCTGCATCCCACCAGCTGCAGATGTTAGCAAGCATTAGACCTAAACTTGTTTCAAGTGTTTGAAAATGAGTTCTTACACATCGTAGTGCAGTTTTAAAATGTGCTTCCCTGTGTTGGAGTTGGTCTCACAAGTGATAAATCATTATCTGAGGGCAGAAGAAAGCAAAAAATAAAATTTGTTCTGACTTATAACTTAGGAATTCATACACTTTTTCTTTAGTTTGTGGGAATTCATATCCTTTTTTTTAGAACAGCACTGTCTTTTGCCAGGCTTGAAGTGATTGCACAACCCCCATCGAGGCAAGCAGTGTTCAAGTGAGAAACAAAAAATTATGGCTGTATAACAAATTGCAAGAGCACCCCGGGAAAACAGGTGACCAGGGGGTGTAGATATCAAACACTTATCCACAAGGTTCATCCTTGTGCTGAGCCCAGGTGTCTCCTCCTTGGTTTTTGCCCTGAGGTACCCTGAGGCAGCAGCAGTCTGATGCTAGGGTTGAATAGGGTTGAGGGGGCTAAAAAGTGCTGTAGCAGATAATTTCTCAAAGTTCTCCCATAACTCTTCACATCTCTTGTTTTGGGGGTGTTAGCCTGGAGAAAAAAGAGGCTCAGGAGGGAACTTACTGCTCTCTCCAATTACCTGAAAGGACAGGTAATTGGAGAGAGCAGTAGGTCAGTCTCTTGTCCCAGGTGATGAGAGGACAGAGCCTCAAATGGCACCAGGGGACATTTAGAATGGATATTAGGAAAAATTTCTTCACTGCAAGGGTGATCCAGCATTATGATAGTGTGCTCAGGGAAGTGGTGGAATCATCATCCCTGGAAGTATTCCAAAAACTGTAGATGTGGCACTTAGAGATATGGTTTAGTGGTGGACTTGGCAGTGCTTGGACTTGATCATAGAGGTCTTTTCCAGCCTTGATGGTTCTATGATTTTACAATCATTCCGTTCCTCTTGATATCAGTTTCCATTATCACAGCTTATCTGACATCCATTACACCATGGTTTTGATTCTGCTGTATGTTGCAAAGATGCATGTTTGGGCTGTTAGTTAAAACAGCTACTACAATTTCTGCTCCAGAGGTGTGTTGCTGTTTATGAATTAATCAGTTTATGTTCTTACCATCCCTGATTTTGGCAGAATCATTTGACTGAAGTATGGCTCCATTAATCTCTGTCTTCACTAGTTATATGTAATAATTAGTTTAAAGTTTCACTTGTCAGGATACCTGCATTAAGTATAACTTCTAGTCACTGCTGGGGCAGCAGCTGTAGTGGGAATACTAATCAAATGGCATGGTCACAACAGTCCTCCTGCTATTACTCTGTTCTGTGTATGGATGCAGCAATTTAACTACACAGGTCCACTCACAGATTTTTAGGGAAGTTTAAAGATGTTCAGAAACTCTTATTGATTTAATTCTCTCAATTCCAGGTGTGAATTCTTTGATTTTCAGATTAGGTGGGTGCATCGGATAAAGTGGGATGAGTAGCTTTTTGAAATACGTTAAAAGATAAGATTTTTCTAAATATCACTAAGTCCTTGAGCAGCTGCTTTTTTTATGCTTATGAAAAATCTATGTGTTTCTTTATTTGTTGTTCATAGAAGGAGGACAAAGCTTTCAAACTGTGGTGGCTAAAATTATATGTCACCACAGTTAATACATCTCAGTAAAAGAAAGAGGGTTTAAAGATGCTGAGCATTTTATTGTGTGCCACTGAAATCCAGGAGAACCAATAAGTGTTCTCCCATGTTAATGAGGAATTTTTTTCACCTATTTTTATGCATATAGGTTTGAAAGCTTTATTTTAGGTGCTTAAATTAAGAAGACTGTCCTTTGTTGATCAGACTTTTTCACAAAAATAAATGGAGCAAAGTATTTGCCCTCCTTTAGTACCTTAAATCCATGTGTACCCTAAGGATTAATCACTTTAATTTAGATTATTTGTCCCAAATGAGAAATAGTCTGAAGGTTACTGGGCTCTGTGCAACTACCACACAGAATTGGTTATAAACATTATTACTGCAGTTCTGTGCAGCCCAGGTGGAAAGGACAGGGATTACTATTAAACATTTTTATAGCACAACATATGTACAAGCAAACAGGCGATCACAGAGGAGACAAAATAGGACAACAGCTGAGGAAAACAGGGATCTAGAGATATTATTGGTGAGAAGGTGTTGGCTAAGGAAGAATTTAAACCAGGAGGATGGTGAGAGTAGGAAGGCCCACTGAGGGTGAGATGCAGGAGAGTTCAGAAAGTGGAAAGGACTGTGTTGTGATGCTGTGCTAGGTCTCTGCTCCGTGAACAGTGATGCGCTTCTTTCAACAAGAATGAAGTGAACAAATCAGTTTGTCATATCCTGTTTATTCTGCCACTACACATAGAAAACTGTTTTTACACTGAATTTTTCAGTGAACACTTTACTGTTTAATGGCTTTGCTTTTCCTTCCTTAACCTCCAGAGTAGTAGAGTACAGCTGTCATTGCCATATGAAAAAACCAAAACAATATATCATAATATTTTTTCCAAAACTATTCTTCCCTTTCAACATACATATTTTTGATTAATATTTTTGTGCATGTAGATAAGGTATTGTAGATAAAGTATTGTGCATGTAGATAAAGTATTTAAGCCACTTTGGTAAAGTAGCCCATGGCATATAAGCCTGGTGAAGGAGCTAGGACAAGAGCAGCTAATTTTTTGCATCATTAGCCTTTTCTTAGATGGAACAATGATGAAAAAAGAAACAGCATTTTTATAGGATTAAAATCAGAAGCTAAAGGTTATTTGTAAGATCAGTTTTGGAATCAGAGTTGAATAAATATTTTTTTAAGGCTGGAATTGTTGCACAGAGAAATTTGTGTCAGTACTCCACATTCACCAAAAGAGAGCAACATAGGCACACTGTACGTGCTTCAGGAACGGGCCACTTTACACTGTAAGCAGGAACATATTGTCCTCTCTTTTAGAGTCTCTATTTTACCTGCCTCTGAATGTGATGAATGTGGTGCAATTATTATTTAGGTTTATAGTTATTGATGATGTATGTTTTATGGATCATATTTTTGTCTTTCAGATGTTTATGAACAATATGTTTCCTCGTTCATTATGATTGCATTTAGGATACATGCTTAGACATTTACTGAAACATTGCTGCTTTTCTTCCTGCTAGAAACTTTTTTCAACTGCAGAACTTGTATTCATGAATTTTCTTTGGCTAAAGTCATTAAAATGTACTGAACATTTTTAGTTTTATTAAATGCTTTGGCATGAGATCAGCTATGTGTTTGATTGACTTGGAAAAAAAGCACTTGTAGGCCTAGAAATATGCCTTTTTTTTTTTTTTTTGCATTAGTGTTTGTCACCATCCTGAGTGTGTAGACTATTTTATTAAATATTCAGATTCATTTTTGCTGAATAATCCTTCTAGCCCCGAAGCTAATAAATGCACTCAGATATACTTGTTTAGGTAGGTGTTTGGAAACTCCTTGAAGTCCCTTTCTTAAACTATTATGTCCATCTTGAGTTGCTAGCAGTGAATTTTTTTAAAGCAAAACTAAAGATAAACGATCCTCAAAGTAAAAGAGCAAGGAATTTATAAATGCACAAGGTTGTTTTTGGAAGTACTTACCTGCAATGTCCAAAACCTACCTGTGTCATTTCTCGTAACTTGGACTTGGGGTTGGTTATTAGCAAGTTGGTTTTTTACATTGTCTATACGTTAGTGCACCCTGTGGCCCTTGGCTGGCATCAAGGTGTTTGGGGCACGGTCTTGTGACCTTGTTTAGAGCAGTGCTAAATCCAGGGATCTTCATAGGCTGAAACAAGGGGAGATCTTACTGCAGTGGGAAAGGGAGACATGAGCAACAAAGTCTGTCCTGTACCAGGCTGAGAAGGGAAGTTTTCTCCTCCCTCTTTCTTGCATGCAGAAGAGAGAGAATAGTTTGACTTCTTTTCCCTTGTTTGTTCAGAGCCTGAATTAAAAGAGATCCAAGTTAGTTTCAGCTTGTTCCTGCTAAGCCACTAGAAACTAAGATCTGTAAACATTCCAGTCACTTCCAGTGTCCCAGTAATAGACATTTCTTCAGTACGTAACACTGGCTGCACACAGTAGGGCCCATGTTTGGGAGGACGCTCTATGAGCTGGGGTCCTTGAGCGGTGATGGGGCTGGAGTTCCGATGTGTGGCTTGTGCCAGTGGCCGCCCACAACTCAACAGCACGGATGGCCTCAGGTAAGCCCTGAACTCCACAGAGACTCTTGAACAGATACCTCAGTCCAAATGGCTTTACTAGGATTCACTTAAGGGGGTCCAGCAAAAAGTCATCTGAATGACATCTTCAGGCCTGTGGCATGATGGAGAGAGTCAGAGTACAGGAAAACAGGAAAAGAAAATGCTGAAAAATTGCTGTAGCAAAACTCATCATGGTTATTATGAATGTGGATGATGCATAGTAACAGAAATGAAATATAAGATGTATGTAAAATAGGAGTGAGTTTGAATTTAAATGTGGCCAGAGGCAAAGCAAATAATGGTGTTTTTAGTAGAAACCTTGCATGAAAGACTTGCCGGAGCCAGGAAGTGCTAGGTGTGGGTGTCACTGGAAAGGAAATTGTAGTCTTCTATAGCCTGGATTTTTGAATGTATGTGCCCCTATTTACTTTTGTTTAAAGATACATAAATAGTTAATTTCAGACTTCAGTGTTCTATGGAAGTTCCCTGTGAAGAACAAAAGGGAAGCCCTGATAGATACTTGCTGCGGGACTGAGAGTATATTGGGCTCTGGAGAGCTGAGCAAAGATGCAGCAAGATTTGGCTGTGCTGGAGGCTTTGAGACCGTGTTTGTTTGTTGTGATGCGTCTGTTGGAATAAGCAGCTCTTCATCTGAGGCTTCTGTGCACAGACAGTGACCCTGTGTGTGCCAGGCAGACTCTGCCCCTGAAGAGCCACGCTCACATCTCCTTGCCAGCTGCTTATAAACATTGGATTGAACCTATTTTTCACTCCCACTAGAAGGCATGTCTCCATAAGATGCCCAAAGTCTAAATGTAAGGACTGCATGTAAATAAGACAAAATATGTATATCTCTACAGATCTACATGCATGTACACACAGGAATTTTGCTCAAAATAATTAAATCCAGATTTCTGGAAGACTAGATTTTCAATAAAAACAGTTTTTTGGACTACCAGCCAAGACCTTATCCTTTTTCCAAATATTTTCAGACTAAATAATCATTTGAAAGAAGCATAGACTAGTAATTCTGGGGCTGATGAAGCTTTCAAGCCTTAGGACTCTGGATATTTCACATCTCAGATTGAAACAGCATTTTTGACACTCCTGTTGCAAACGTACGGGGCCTTGCAACAAAATTTTGGCTAGTTTTCTACAGAGTGGGGGTATAGTGATTCTGCCCAAATGAGAGGTGTTGGCATAGTTTAAAAAGCTGAACTCAGGAAGGCTGCTGTGCGATCGTATGGATTACTTGGTTTTATTGACTGAACTCACTTTCCTAATTGTGACTTCCAATATGTAGAAAGAGTATTTCCCCTTTCTAGATTAATGAGATTCATCATGTGTTACAAAGTCAGGCTAGGGAACCCAGTTGAGGGAGGAGCATTTGCCCAAGAGACATCTAAACAAGAGACGCTCATGGATTTCTGAATCTACATTTTTGTGCATAGTTTCCCAGAAACAATTTTCCCGTGAAAAATGTTGTTAATGAACTGACTGGTTTTTTTGCTCACTGTAGTAGTTGTCTATGTATGTACATAATCATCCATGAATGGTATTTTAAGTATTTAACTGTGTTAAATTATCAGTGTGAATTAAACTGACTTCAGTATGAATGCCAACGGTATACACAGAGACAAAATATGACTCAATGTTTCCAGACTAAGTTTGTACAATTTCTGTGAACAGAAGGTGCTTATCCTTTACTAACAAGTTATATATTCATCAATGTAATTGATCATGCTCTGATTGAACCATTCCTCTTTAGAGTGAAGTGTGTATTTTCATGGGTCTTGTTGCTCTGCTCTTTGGCCCATGCAAACCTTCTGCTCAGGATGCTCTGGTTTACAGAAATGACAAGAGTGAAACAATGAAACTGCCAGTCCTAGACTATAAATTCGGGGAAGTTTTGGTGAAATGAGTTTGTGTGCCCAAGAACACCCTTCCTTTAGGTTCCCACTCACAGAAGTATAGGGAAAACAAAAAGAAACAAGAGCCACTGTGTAAGTGGAATGATGTTTTTGAAATGTTAAGCAAACTAGTAGAAATATGCCTTTTGCTTCCTGTGCTCAGCAAGTGCCCTAATATACTCTGTGCAGTTGCACAGGAGTTTCTTGCTTTGGCCTACACCCTTTGAGAGTAATGGGTTAGTGCTTGAGACTGGAACCCTGTAGCTTGAAATTGTGATAATGCCAGTATAAAAAAACAGTTAGGATTGATCATTGAGCAGGGGTTACTTTTCATGGTCATACTGTGTTCCTGTGAAGGTCAAGTTTGGGAGAAACTTTATATATCTGTACCTATATATGCATATGTCTGTTTAAAAAAAAACCCGTGTCTGTTCCCCTGAACATAATCTGTAGTGGTGTTTCAGGTATTTGATTATTTTTAGTTTGCCTCTTCCTAGCTTCTATCTATTGACAACTATTTTCTGTTCATCTGTCAATGCAAAGCAGAATCTAAAATGCTTCGTGCAGTTGGTAATGGAATTCTTGGCAAAGGTAGATTTCAGGTGCAAGGAGAGAGTAAAAATTATTGAAATGGGAGAAACATCCAATTCAGCTCTGGCTGTGTTTGCCTCTGTGACTTGTTTGTGTAGCACAGCACTGCAGCTCTTACCACCTAAAAAGCCCTGCATTGTCTGGTCCCCTGCTGTAAGGGTGAGATGTCTAAAAGAGCTCAGCAGGGGCATGGGAATTGCAGAACTTGAAGATCAGAATGGACCAATACAAAGTTTACAATAATTGTTTAAATCTGTAGTATCCAACTGGTGGTGGATGATGGCTTCAGACTTCTGCTTCTCATAATAATTTTAATGAAGCTATAGCTTTCCAGCCATGTGTGATGTGAATTTGGAGATTGCTTGTTGCTCTGCAGTGCCCTCAGCAGCAGGATGTGGACACTGCTGCCACACCACCGACCAGATGTAATTGTGTTACCCAAACAAAGCATGAGAACAGTAGGATCATATTGGATATTTTTCATAAAATTAGTTTGGCTTTTGTTTTAGACAAAAAAGCCTCATAAGTTTAGGAGTAACTTAAAATGCTTTTAAGCATGTAACTGGAATGTAACACGAATTCACATTTCACTGCAATTCTTTGCATGCTGTCAGTGATTCCTGGCTCTGTAATTTATGGCTAAATTAGGCCAACATACAAATCCTGATATCTTTGCATAATCTCTGTTGTGAACAGTAAAAGCATGTGTATTCTGCTAATCCATATTCAGATAGAAGCCTGCAGTCAGAGTGCTAAATATAATTTGGTTTTAGGCCAGGAAAAATAAGTTATCTCTTTTTTCCTATGAAAAAACACTGTGAAGCAAATGAAATACTGCCTTTTTTGTGTCTTTTTGTTTTTAATTTTTAAAAAAAATATTCCACAGCAGACATTCTCCCCACAGAAAACAGCAGGAGAGTTTTCTTACATAATAATCTGACAGATGTGTCATGGTATCTAATCCCTTAAACCTCCAAAGCCCTCTGATAGTGGATGTTTTAAAAGGCCAGATTAAAAAGCATGCTGCTCTTTTATTGAGTCTTTGCCTTCAGTGCCCATTCCCCACTTGATCGCTTCATTTTGCTAAAGCACAGTATGTGATAACTTGAAGTCAAGAGAAAAAAAATTATATCTTAGAAAGCAGAATCAGAAATACCATTAAAACAATTAATGTCAAATGAAAATACCATTTAAACCTACACTTACATCTGGATCTTTTTTTGGTGCTTTCTCTGAGATTCTGTCAAGAAGTAAATCAATAATAATTACACACACAAAATGACCAGCAGACTTGCAACTGAACCATCAGGATTTTCCCATTCCTGAACTATGCGGCCGTGTAATCACATTACTGTAACTCTTGTTCCTCATGTCTCGGCCTTGCTGTACCTTCCAGCATCGTGTCCGAGTGCACCGCAGGCCATTCGAACTGGGCGACTCTGGCTTCTACTTGCCTGGGTAAGCACCTGGCATTCTTTTTAAAATAACAAAGTCATTAGAAAAGTCTTTGCCTCTTAGCTCCTTTTAGCCTTTTCTTTTTCAGAGCAGTTACAGCTTTAATAATCCAAATGTCAGAGGGAACATGAATTCGGAGGATCAGGGTTTCAGTTAATCATGTTAAATAAGTTCCCCTGATAGTTAGGTACAGCAGCATACAACCTTATTTCAGCTACCAGGAATTTTAGATAACTGAGGTTTGGGTAATCAACATCAGAATACATGTGCCTAACGCACCATTTGCCATAAAATTGTGTGCTATTACATGGGTGTTGGATCTGAACTTGTACCTAAATTTAAAGGAAACAAATATTTAGAAAGAAAAGCTGACTTTTTTGGGATTTTGACATCTGCAAAAATGTAATATGGTCTTAAATGTATAGGTAAAAAACAATGCTTTAGAATACATAAGAACACCTAGAATTTATTTCAAAAATAGTTTTCATATTTGTTTTGATAAAATCGCAGTTTTCTGGTTTTTATAATCCTCATTACTTTTGCTAAGGCAATTATTTAGGGCTTTATCTTTGAAATGTGAACTGACTTGAGTTATCTCACCTGATGAGGTTATCAAAGATTTGTGAAATGACACTCTGGAACTGAGAAACTAATCATCTCTTGTTTGATGACACAGACCTGTCTGTCTTTTTCATGAATTCAGCAGCTAACCTTGACTTTACACATGGCCAGTTTCTTCATTTTTTGCAGCTTTAAAAAAACCCCATTTTTCAACGGATTAATCCTATAATGCAGTGATTTCTTTTTACAGTGAGGATTTCTGAGTGATTTTTAGTTTTGTTCAGGCTAAGGTTCTTTATACCAGCTGTATACACAGAGAATGCAAGATAAAAACAAAAGACGACAGAAAAGGAATGAAGATTATATGCAAAGACTTCTAGGTTAAAGTGGTTCTGCCAGTCTAGCAAATGTGAAATGCAAGGTTAAAAAAAGAGGTCTTTATTATTTAAGTGGCACATGTTGCATTATGGACAAGAGCTTTTTTCTCATGTGGATTACAGTGCTGCCTAAGGATGGCCTCCAGTCATTGTACATCCCTTCTTATGGGGTCAGGCTTCCTCTGCTTTTCTTGGAGAGAATTGACCATTGTCGAATTATCACCTCTCTATGGGTTTTTTGTTTGTCTTTAAATATGTGTGTATATTGAGGAAATCTTGATGGTTCAAATGAACACTAACATTTGGGCTTAATTTACAGCATGCTACAGCATGTGTATTTCTCCTGTACTGGTGAGACTGGACAGTGGATTTCAGATCCTTGTCTCAATGCTGACAGGCACTCTTTGGGAAATCAGGGATACAGCATAAATGTCTAGGCAAATCTGACAGCACCTTGCTTGATTTGACTCTGCAGGTCTGTAAAGAATGGGGAATATGAAAGAAGAGAAAAGGTGTTTTCTTCCTTTCCAGCCAGCTGAAGGAAGAGAAACCTCTCTTGGTTGGTTTGATGTTAATTTTACTGTTGAATAGTGAGGGTTTTCAGAAGCAAAGATTTACCTTTTCCTGGAACCATTTCATTCCAGAATTGTTTGTTTATTCTGTAATACTTGTCTTTTTGGTACTTTCCTAATCCCTCTGAAACAAACTAGGTGTTGCTGGAGAATAGAGTGCCAGCCTGGAGAGCTCTTATAAAACCACTGCTGTCTGTTCTTAGGCAGCTATTTTGGTCAGTTGGACTTAGTTGATGTGTCTCCAAGGCTAATACTTTTTCTGTTTCTGGGAACACTCTACCAGTTAGCTTAACCAATTAAGGGAATGCTGTAGACTTCAGTCCTGCAGTGGATAACAAGGTGAGGTGTCTCCTCAATTCTGTTGTCTTTCTAGAGTAACAGATTTGCCTTCTGCTCGTGTATGGAATATGCTAAAATAACAGGTTGTGATTAAAGTGCTTTGATTTTTGGAGGCTCAGACTTTCTTTGTGACTTTTGAATGATAATTTGGGCTCAGAATCTCACATGTACTTAACAGCTATGTAAACTGTTAGGCATTTGATCTTCCTTTTAATTGGCAATGACTGTTTTAAAATCATCCTGCCCTTGCTACCTTAACCTGTTATTGATACCTCATAGCCAATTGTTTGTTTGAAACCAGAGCCCTGCAACACGATCAGGAAAGTTGAATTGCAGAGGCACTTTTCGAGCACACAGCAGCTGAATGCAGCTGAAACCAAGAGCAGAGAAACTATGGTGTGCTGAGATGCGACCAGAATACTTGCATAGTGAGAATTTTTTTTTTTTTTAATTGTGATTCTTAATTTATTTTTGTTTTTTGCCTTGCAGTACAAATCAAAATTTGGGTCTCTGGTATCTTAGGAAAATACCCTAGATACTGAACTGTAGGTAAAGTGTCTTTTCTCATTATGAATATTACTTTTATCGAGCAGAGGAGATTCAACAAGAAAGAAACACCTCCTACTTAGCAATATTTTGATGGAGTGGGGTTTTTGTTCATACTCCACCTTGATGGTTTGAATGCTCACTCAAGGGTGTGAGGTATTTTAGATTTGTTTGTTTTAGGCTTTTCCTTTTTTTTTTTTTTTTAATTAAGCAGTGCTGGGAGTTTGCAGGTGGAGAAATAGAGCTTAGCTCTCTATTTCTAGCAGGTGGTTATCGGCTGTCTGTGGACTGGATCAGTCAGCTGAGCTCAGCCAGCAAGGCTGGCTCTTTCCCCCGTGTCCCGTCCCTGGCTGCTGGGAGCCTCCCACAGGTGCTGGTGTTGCACTGAGGGCCCTGTGCCCGGAGTGGCACAGCCCAGGGTTAGCTGTGCAAATTGTTCTTGTGATGCAAACCCTTCATTTCTGTGCACCTCTCCTCTCCAGCTGTGAAACAGAGGGCATCCCCAGCCTGCAGCATGCCGGGGGAAGATCAGAAGGTGTTCGGGTGCTGTCTTGTGCTGGGGGTCCATGCAGGCATTTCAGCCAAGGGTGAAATGGCTTTGCCAATGCAGCTGCAGAGGGGCACTAAGGTGTCAGATTTCCACATAACTTAGTTTTGGTTTAATCTACTATTTATATTTGGATCTTTATTCAAAACCAGCTTTGCAACTGGCCTGAGTTTCATGAAACATGGCTCTGTACAATGTCAGATTGTTTCTGTCTAAAATACATAGTTGCTATTTAAAGATATTACTAAATGAATAACTGTTTTTTTTTCCCCTGTGTAATTACCACACAACGGTTTCTAATATTCTGTCCTCTTAATTTTGATATATATTTTGATATAGTTTATGAACCACATAAGACTTTATCTCCATGACTGAGATTCGATTTTGAAAAAAAATCACGGCATGATTTTAAAAAATTTTTTTTTAAGATTCTGCTTCCTGATTTTTTGATTCTGCAAGTGTTATTATGCCAAATGTATTCTGTTTGCAAACAGGAGTTACTGTAAATGAGTAGTGTTTATATTTTTGTGAAGTGTTTGCTACATTGTTGAAGCTCCACACTTAAAAAACCCCAAACAATAAACCTGTTCCCTGCTTCTAGAATCATGTTACAGCACTTCCAGATGTTGTCAAATACAATTGACAGCACTTCCTTTAGTGAAGGAGCCTTCAAGAAGGAAACACAAACTAGGGAATCTAGACTAGATGACTTGAAGATGATTTCAGATGATATATAATCCTGTTCCCTTAAAAATGGGACAAGAAACTCACTGGTCCTGCCTAAACACTTAGGGAAATTACAGGCAAGAGGTACATAGGTCTCCTCTGCTTCAAGTCTACATTCCACTGGATATTTAACCATTTCTATTTTAAAGAACTTTCACAGGTTTACTGCATTTATTTATTAGCAGAAAGGTTACAGTCACTGAGAAACTGTTGAAATGTGCCATGGTCCATCTGTCATCAATTAGATTCACGTGGATGCCCAGAAATCATGAAGTCAGCTGTCTGGCCATGAAATGTGGCAGGAGAGAGTACATAAAATTTCTTACACTGAAACACTTCACTTTTTTACAAATGAACTAATTGTTACTATGGCCAAAATGGTACACTTGGGACCAGACATTAGAGCAGCTATCTAGAAGAGAAAGAGAGATAGTCCTGCTCTAATTACAGTTTATTTAAAAGATGTTAATCTAACTGGATGAAAAAACAGTAGCGTTCCTAATCTAGAGCTGTGGATTCCTCCAGGTACCTAGTTAAGTGGCTAGTTAGGAGGAAGGGTGTGCAGCAGGAAAGGCCTGGCTCCAGAGGAGAGGAGCTGTGACAGGCAGGTATTCCTTTCTGAACAGGCAAGTCTGCACAGTTTATGTGGGATGCTCTTTGTGTGCCATCACAGCAGTAAGGATGGATCAGGCCAAATTCTGATATTGCTTGCTTCTATGAAGAGCCCATGGGCCTGTGCACGTGTAATGGGTTGCAAATTAGTGAAATTAGACAGTAATTCTACTGTAACTTCAGAAGGAGGAGTAAAATTCAGTCCTTTGCAGTTGGCTGAGGTGATTGCCTACAAAGGGCTAGCAGGAATATTATCCATCTGAATTGACACTTTTGCAAATGAAGCTGTTGGTTAAAACTGGTACCCCTTTCTAGTGAACTATTAATCAGGAAAACTAGAGATACTAGGTTTAGTTTTGCTATGTGACTCTTCTTTGTCACCTAATTGTCATGTACTTTGCCTGCTGTTCACTGGAAAGGCACATGGTGTGACAGCTGTCAGTGCTATCCACTGTTAAAAAACCCAGATAAACGGAAAAATCCACGACATCTTGTGTTGAATGTGGGACTTGCATTATGATACTTTAGGTGGGGTGGGGTTGCTTGTGTTGTGGTTTGAAATCAGAAGAGATCAGAAGTATCAGAAGAGATCAGAAGTATCAGAAGATAGGTAGCAGGGAAACGTCCATATCGTGGATGAGTTAGAGGTTTCTGACTTTGTGGAGAGGAGGTTTGTTGCTGCTGTTCTGCTGGGGGACCAAGGCATGTTCGCAGAGACCAGAAGCAGTGGGTACCACTATTATAACAGTTGCTGCAGAATCAGAGAGCAATTGGGGTAAACTGGAAATCCCCAAGTGCAACCCTCCTGCTCAGAACAGGGTCAGCTGGAACAGGTTGTTTGAAGCTGTGTCCAGCTGGGTTTCGGACATCCTCAAGGATGGAAACACTGCAGTCTGTCTGGGCAAAATGTTCTAGTGTTCAATCACCCTTACAGGATAAAAATAGGTTGTTCACATGCTTAGATGAAATTTCTTGTATTTGTTATGGACAAGTCCTGTACCTTCTGGGTAAATAAACCCCGTGGTTACAACACTGACAGTCTTTAACAAGAGTCTTTAACTCTTCCTTCCCTCCCCCGCCCTCCCAGCCATTGGTCCATTGCAATGGTTGCAGTTAGTACAACCTAGGAAGATTTCAAGATAGTATTTTGTTCTGAAAAAGGCATCACTAAGAAGAACTGGACTTGTTCCTAATACTCAAAATGAATATTGACGAGTGTGTACTCTTCAAGACTTAGTACTGCTGCAACTCTTTGCTGGCAACCTCTTATGTAGTGAAGGTCAGAAAGAACATGGCTTTGTAACCAGGCAGAGGTGAAGTTTGACTGTTATTAATTTAATTATATAAGGATAAAATGGCTGTAGTTCCCATTTGGAGATGTTTAATGTGATAGATATAAATCACTTCAACACTGTAACGTCATTGAAATGAGTGGAGCAGCTATAGCTCGTAACATTTCCTGTCCCATCCATTGCAGTCAGAGTTGTTTTCAAATTTCAGATTATAGTAAAGTTACTTCCAGTGTTTGGATGCTTAAATGCCAGTAGTTTCTGAAGGTGGCTATGGAGGTCTCCACATATGTTTTCCACTGTGGTTCAGCTGGCATATTCTTGCAGCTGCTGCTTTACAGTTTATTCCAAGAGTTTTCTTTTTGTTCTTTTTCCTTCTGAAGCTGTGTCCTGACAGCGCTCCTCTCTCAGTTCACATGGAGAAAACTTGTCGCAAGATCAGGATCTGAATTGGGACCAGTGGTCTGTGCTTATTAACAAAAATTCTTGGGGGTGCAGATAGGTTAATTGAAGTTAGTTGTGTGTGACCAGGTTGGTTTGTCTTTAATCTCCTATGTTTAAATTTCATATGCATGAAGACAATTAATCCTCTTAACTGCTGTAGACTTTGAATGCTTAGTAAATAAGTGGCCTCTTTAATTGATGCTATGGTGTTTGCCTGTTTAAACCAAAATAAAAGTAAAGAGCTACACTGGGCCTTGAGGGAATCTTCCTCAGTGCAGTGAGAGGTTCTATTATGTAAAAGGCTTAAGAGTCTTCCCAGCTCATTATTTTTATACTACTGTCTGCTTTGCTCTTTTAAGAGAATGCTCTTTTTTTTTTTTTAGCGTCAACAATTTTGAGGTCAGAGAGCACTTCCTAAGTCAAGGGAAATTGGGCAAGATATTTCAGCACCTGGCAATCAAAGATGCACTTCTCATGCATGAAAGTTAACACTGTTTTGCTTTCTTTCTTGCCTTTTTTTTTTTTACTGAAACTCAAAAAAGTTCCTCTCAAGTGAAGGGCTTGTTATTTTTGCAGTGTGTATTTATCTCTTCACACTGAATCATGAAGTGCTTTACAGAGTGTATATCTAGGGATTAATCACTGGCCAACCGACCAAATTACTGATATTCTGTAGCAATAAATCTGTATAATAGTTTTAATGAAATGTGAAGAATATGTTTTTCATTCTTAATTCAGTCTTGAATTTCGTTCAGGTAGGATGTTAACGCTTATTCCACTGAATGCCATGTTAGTGACACTTAATAAGCACATCCTTTTTTATACCAGATTTCAGATCATAGCTGTGTTTCTTAAACCATTGTTCAAATGTTGTTTTACTGTGGCCCGTGTGATGAATAGATTAGATGTAGTAAGATGGAAGGAAGGACCTGACATTTACAGATAATTTTTCATACATGAGGTATGGTAGAGAAAGGGATTGTTGTCTCATTTGCAATGAAATCTAAATTCAGATGAGTTTCACAATAAATATTTTGCCAGGCTGCAAATGACCTCAGTATTGTGCCAGGCAGCAGCTGAGCACAGATGAGAATTGTTAGTGCCTCAGCGAGGCTTTTTCCGTAGGTGTCACACACACTCACTGCCTCAGCTTGATGCTGCATAGCTGTGCTCTGAAGTTCTCAGATCTGATCACACTTACTTATGCATGTAATTGTGTTCATATGTAATTTGTTATTAAATTCACTAATATTTAATAATTTTGGGGAACTAATAATCTATTTTAAGTGTAGTCTGTAGTTTCGAATAGCTTTTCTTTGAGGTTCTTAATTTTTTAACACAACTTTTAAGGTCAGTGGTCTGACCATGTAAATTATTAAATACTTCTGAATTTTTTATAAATTTTCCCAGCCATGCAGACTGGATTTTTCCTCCTCTTCATAATTCCTGGATGTGTGCAGTATGGAGGGTGATACTGTACATTCTTTGATTTCTTTCAGATCATAGTTGTTAATGCGAAATCTAAGCTCTCATTTTATAAACTGTAGTAGTAACATAGAAAATATTTTGCTCCCTCCAAATAGAATTGACCTGTGTCTTTAGTCTTTATGAGACTGAACAGCAAGTATCATGTTCATCCCATTGTTTGGGCTTCCTCTCTAGTGGACCTCAGGTACCTCTGTGGATCAGTTCTCAAGGCAGGCCTTGCCTGGAGCTACCCCAGAATAGAACTGTTGCAGCAGAATTTGACAGTCTGCACTTTTACTGACTCTAAACCTGAAGATTCTGCTCTAGGTCAGACATTGCTCCTCTGACATTGTGCAGCAACATGATACCTCTCATTTTAGCAGGGTAACAGTTCAGGGAAACATTTTTCAAGGCAGGAAGATGTCAAGTTGAAGTCCATGTGAAGAATTATTCCAAAGAAAGATGCAGCCATAAGTAGAGATACACATTTGGAGGCTACCTCTCAGACTGCTGTAGATTTCTGTAGGGATCACGTTTGTTTTTGTCTGAGATTCCTCCTTGGAGATCCTTATTTTCTGTATGTGACCTTGACTGTTTTACTTCAACATCTACATAACTGTGCGAAGGTGACCCTGTGGAATGGGTGCCCTCTCTATATTCTTGCTCCCTAAGCAAGAATCAGCCTTCTCACAAATAGTTGGCAACTCATGAGAAAACCCCTTGTGGCTGGGTAGACACGTTTATAAAGTATCTGCGTAATATGGGGAATGAAAAGCTGCCAAATGCCTCTAGACTGTGAATTCCATGGACAAGTCACTCCCCTCATCTCGACCCTCCTCCCCAAGATTCCTACAGACTGTTAAGAAGTCACACCATGGCCACACCAGTGACATGGAGTGACACTGAACCGAGCTTCCTGGGCTGCCTGCACAATTTACAGTCTGTATTACTTTCCTCTTCATAATTCTTGAGTGGAACAGATTAACACCTCTGTGTGCTGGCAGCTTTTTTTTTTTTTCCCCACATTTATTTATTGGAGAATGCAGTGCTGCTTATCCTTCCTGAGCCCCTTCTAGAGGGAGTAAAAGGGCTTACCTTGTAACAGCATACTGCAGTGGGCACACAGGATATTAATTATTTGTGGAGCAGATAAACACGCTGCCAGTTACTTGCTGTAGCAATGAAACTTGTAAGTCACAATGAGCTAAAATTTTCCCTGTGCAAAATTTTGAACTGGACTACTTTATGCTCAAGGGAATTGAGAACTATCCTTTTTGGTATTTTAGTGTCCACATCCTGCCATGGATTGGAAATGTTTGTCTGTAAAGCAATAACTCTGCTAGATAAGCAACAGCTTTAGAAACAGTTCTCTGAATTTTGAAGCTTGTTTCACTTTCCCACAAGCACATATGTGAAACAGCACAAATAGTTCTCAGTTGGAGACCACCATTAGAGGGTTTGGTGTCTGCAGTCCCCTCCTTGGGTCTATTTTATCGTGCCTACATCACCTCGTAGCCAAAAAGTAAAAATGTGGTTCAGTAATTGAAAGCATTTAAGCTCAAATGTGAATTCAAATCTGTGCAAACATGACATTTTTGTTTGAGTCAGCCTTTGGATGCTTGTTGCCCTTAATAAAAATCAGTGCAATATCTTCCTATCAGTGACAGTCACATCAGATACATAACCAGCAGCTGTAAAAGAAGCTATAAAGCAAAAATACCATTCATTAGATTTTCAAAAACCAAATAGTATCCCCTTGTCAGGAAAAAACCTGAAAAACCCCCAAAACTAGAGAAACATATATTCTAAGACACAGAAGAGTCTCTTCCCCTCTCCTTTTAACTCTAGTATTATTGAGGCATTTGGTAAACGTACCTATATTTCTTGAGTTTCATTCTTGCTGTAAGGAATACTTTCAAATTGTTCCTGGATGTACCTTATATTTGCAAAATAACTATTCTATACAAAATCTTAGGGAAAGAAATAGAAATTAAGAACAACTTAAAATGTAGAGACTACATACCAAGATAAGTGGGTCTGTATATGAGATGTGCTTATGCTTAACTCGACAACAGATGTCACAGCCTTCAAAACAGCAATTCAGATACAAACCAGGGCTTTTTAATTTTGCTTGTCTGTTTAAAAAGAAGCTTAATTTTATGCTGATGGAGCCAGGCAACATGTAATGTTTTCTGTTGCTGCTGGCTGTGTGTTCAGACTGAAGTGACCACCCATCCTGTGTCTTGTGATGTCTGGTCTTGTGAAGCATCTCTGCCCTTCAGGCTGAGCTACCTTGTGCTGTTTCTGATCCAACATGAGTGATGAATGTTCAGCATCTCTGGAAATCAGACACAGATTGTCTCAAGTTGGGTGCCCCAAATCTTCAGAAAATGCTGCTAATTAGGCATTTTGCTGGAGGGTGCTCTCTGAAACCACCATGAGATAGGGTTACTGTGATTGAAGTCCCTTCTACTTTGGCATCTGATTTTAAAATGAGTGACAATAAACACAGCGCCTGATCAAAAGACATGCAAAGCATGGGGTCCCCTCCTGCTGCATATTTATATCTTGCAATGTGTTATAAATACATTTAACTCAGTAGAAACCATTGTAGTTTATATAAATCAGCTGTTATTGAAGAGCTATCCAGTTCATTAGTGTACGTGCTTTTGCTGCTAGAGGCAGAGGGTTTCTAGAGCGTCAGACCTGTGATGGTCCTCTTGGATCCTTTGCCATTCACAGTATCAGCAGTTAATTGCTAAAAACTGAAATATCTTTTGCAAATAAAATACCCAAATCTTTATCTTTTTAAAAATACCTTTAAACCAATTACAATGCAAGAACAAAACAAATATGAGACATGTTTGCCTTGTGAAAACCATTTCTACCTTTCAGAAATAGATGGTCCCTTCTTTTAATGTCTTTTTGCAGTATTTTGTATCAAGGTTGAAGAAGGAAGCTTTGTCTTTGTGACTTTATCTAAATTTACATACCTGTGTGAGGTGAAAGTAGGGCTCAGTTATTCAGATGTGGTGTGGTTCTACCTCAAAGATAAATATTATTGCATAGTGAAGGGAGGACCACGAGCCTTACTTGCCCTCCCTGATATTAGGACCACTACCATGATGTGGAACAGAAGTTATCCATGGACTCAGTAAAATATTTATATACAACACAGTTTTATTTGAGCTGTGTCAGAGGCAGAATTGTGCTGCTGGAACTAGCTATGCATTTTAATTCTCTTGCATTCCTGTACATCTGCGAGAACAAAATTGGGAAAGTCAAGAAATATGTAATCCAACGAGAGATATAAAAGATAATTTCATTTGTCATCTACTGTATATAAATATGTTACCATCCAGGAGAAGCATTGACCAAATATGCCCTAACATTGGCAAGCTTCCTGAAAGGCCAAAAAAAAAAAAAAAAAAAAAAAGTAAGAATAGATATGTAATTTTTCAAATACAGAAATATCCCTTTTGTTTTGAATGTGTTAGTTTCTCCTGGGTATAGCTGTTTATTTGCCCAAGACACACCAATACTTTTTTCTTTTTGTGAAGTTAAATGTTAATCGTGGGAAAATACCTGTCAAAATAGAGAAGTTACTACTTTGCAGGGATGGCGGTAAGGGGAAGGAAGGCTCTTTCTCACCATCTGTTTTCCCTAGGAGGTGGCCCATGTGGAAAATTGCATGTATAACTGTAAAGTCAACAGCTAATGAGCCACTGGGGGTGGTCTTGGAGTAGCATTAGTAAGCCTTCTCAGTCCCCTGCTCCTTGTGCTCTATGGATATTAATGTTTGCAATATTCCACGAGTTGCTGAAATGTTATGCAAGTATTATATGCTGATTATATATCAGCAGTAGAGCCTAGAAACAAAATAATTTTCTTACAGATCACTGATGGAACTTGGTGCAACTCTTAGGGAAACAAATCTGCCTGTCTCGTACTCACAGATGCGTCAAGGCAATCCTTCGGTTTCCTCAGCATATCTGCAGTGTGACACCAGCTCACTGCATGTGCAGCACTCTGCACCTCTGCAGGAGCTGCTCTGGCATCCAGAGAACTGTGAGAAGCAGCAGCCATTGAGCAAGGCCTCGAGCGCAGATTTAACTTCAAGGCCCTATGATCTTTGTTTTTGGTGGGACAGTTGTCCTGTTTAAAACAGCACACAGATCTAAGCACCTTGTTGAAGCAAGCTGTAGTCATAGGCAAAAACCTAAAAATCCAGCTTTAACAAAGCTGTCATCAAGTGGTTTGCCTCTCCACAGAAGTACAGAGCCAGAGGGCAGCTGCTACCTCTGTGCCTCGTTATCAAGAGTTGTGTGTTGGCTCGGGAGGTAGCACAGATCCACTACACCAGAGAACCTCTAGACATGCATAATTATCAGCTTCAACCAAGTCCTGAGTTGGACACCTAGTTCCCTTTCTAGCTGGAGAACTCACACATTGATAATAGCTGTTAATTTTACAGAAGAGAAGCAAAGTCTGGAGGAAAAAAAATCATTCTTAATGGTAATATTTACCAAAATCTGATTAAATATAGCCAAGAGTTTTGGTGGTCACAGACAATGTGGGGGGATATTATTCGTGGGAAAATGTGAGCAGCTCACATTTTTTGTTGTTTACTGGCTCAGATAAATTAGATTAGTCTGATGGAATAGACAGATTAGTGCAGTTCAAAGTATTTATGAAAGTGTTTATGCTTATTTTGTTCAGTTACACTCACTAGAAGATAACCAGATTGACCTAAACTATATATAGATATATATCTCATAATTCTCAACTTATTTATTTAATGTCCCTACTGCACTGTTCTTAATAATTTGATGTATGCCATAATCTCAAAAAAAGATTAATGGACTCTTTGTTGGATATAGTAAAGAGAATATTTTTGTTCAGAAGCGTGTCGTAAGACACACTATGTAGAGAATATTTTCACATGTTATGCAGTTGCCTAGTGGATTAAATTCTGTAGCAGAGCCTTGATCAGATGTTTTCAGTGTCAAGCTGAAAGGTCGGTGGCATCACTGCTCACTAAATAAGTAAATCCTGATGAATTTAATGCAACCCTGAAATAACAGTTTGGGACGGTGGTAGTTTAAATGTAGGTAGGATTGGGAAACAGACCCTGGGCAGGAGCAAGTTTTGACAGCAAAGACTGTGCTGGGGAGCAGTGTGCTTTGTTTATATATTCTCTTTTTGTTACAGATTTCTCAGCCTCAGCAGATGAAAGGAGGTTGTGTTTTTTCTGCTTTAAACATAGTGATACTATATGAAGAAACTTTTTACCCACACACTGATTTAATGAATCTGTAATTTTAGGCTTGTCTATTTGGAGAGAAGGGATTTTCTGATGTTTCCTGAGGAGACTTTCTGAAAAGCAATAACTCTAATATTAAAAACCTCTAAGTCACCCTTTTTTCCTCACAGGAAATAACACATCTTTCCTTGCCATCTCTAGCAGTATTTAATTATACCCAAATTCTTACAGAATGGCAAATGGCAGGTTGTCTTTGTTGTAGAAGATTAGAATTTTTAGATGTGAAATGCAGATTTTGCGGGTCCTGGATTATCAGGGCTTTACCTGTGTATTGGAGCTCTGACAAATTTTTCCACTTACCTTTGTACTGTAGAAGACACTGAAAGAAATGCTGCTAAGAAATGTGAACTTAACAGTGTGTCTCTAATGTTTGCTATGTGCTCCTGATCATGATACCTCAGCCTGATTTATTGCCTGACACTGGCCAACTCCAGTCCCCTGCTGGGTAAGTGTGCTGGCTGGAAAGTGGTGGTAGGATGCCGATTTATTTATACAAAGCTTCCTTATTCCTACTGCGTGTTTCTTCTGCCTTGATGACTGCATGCAGGACCTTTTTCGAAATGGAAAGCTGTCTGCACTTTGGTCTGGGGGTTCTTTTCGAACATTCCGCAGTTAAGAGTTCTTTTGGCAAATAGCTGTCAAAGAAAGCAGATTTTCTGACCAGAGTATTCTTTGGTAGCACCGTTAAGGAGCGCATTGCCACAGGAGAAAGCTGTTTGCAACTTGGGTTCCCAAATCTGACTTTTGCAGGTATTGCCTCAGCATGGCACCAGAAAAATTGCAAGTCATCACCTCTTTGGAGAGTTAATGGTTTGGATGTGGCAATCTCTTTTATCCCCCCAGGCAAGCCCTTTTGAGCAGTGCTGGAGCTCCAGCTCTTGCTTTCTGTGCTGCCCAAGTCCTGGCGGCTCAGAAGCCGTCCCGGAGCTCGCTGTGCCACTGTGGCCATCCCGTCACAGGGCTGACCCGTCCTGCCGGTGCAAGGCAAACCGGGCCATTCTGCAGCAGCAAAGCCACCTGTGTTAGCTCCCTGCTGGGTTGGTTTGTGCTTGGGGGCTGCGTGTCTGGGTCGCGCATCAGGGGGGTCAGCATCAGCTTTGACCTTCTGCCCGTCACTTTGGGCTGAGGTGGGGGGGAAGGACGGGCAGGGCACGGCAGAGCAGCGCTGCTGTCCCCTGCTTCCTGTGACCTGCCAGCTCACAGTGCTGCTGCCAGTGAGCGACCCGCTCCTGCCTTCCCGCATGGCGACATTAGCTGGCGGAGGCGCAGCTCCAGGCCGGAGCGCGGCCGTTTCCCGGCAGGTCCCCGGCGCGGGGGAGCGGCGGGCGGGGCTGCGGCCG
>VZTD01002527.1:241078-345487 GCA_013397725.1 Rhagologus leucostigma | reverse complement strand
AAAAAAAAAAAAAAAAGTACTGGATTAAAGAATTCTTTTAAACAAAAACTAAAATGTTCCTCTTTATGCGAACTCTTCTTTTGAAAATAGTCAAAAAATTAAGACAGTTACAGTATGTTTGAAAGTGCTGGGGGAGGAAGAAAAAAGACAATATTCACAAAGACTAATTGAAGCACAGAGATAGGTATCTTTCTGTATGTTCCATTTATTATTTTTCACCACTTGTTTTATTAACATGCATCTAGAGTTACATGTTGCTTTAATCTCCTTGATTAAGACTTGCTGAAAGGATCTGTCCTTATTTATTGTCTGAGAGCCTCAGGTCCCACTTTTTGTTTTACTTTAGCCTTGCCAACTACTTTTGACTTGAAAAGGGAATTCTGCAGTTGTAGTAAAGTTTAGTATAACCGAATTTATTTTAAAAACCCCGAACAACAAAACAGAAAACTAAATCAATTATGTGATTGAATGATTTGGGCAGAAGACCCCTCTTTCCTACCACTGATACACAGTAAATTTTTTTGAACAGGTTGCTAGAGCTCTTTTCCATGCTGTTGTCTTAGCCTAAGTTTGCTGTGACCATTTTTTTTTTTCTGGTGAAATACTTGTGTTTTTTTCTCCTTTAGTAAATACGTGTCTTCAAAGCTGAGGTAAATTCTTTTTAGCCAGAAAGAGTTAACTTAGCTTGCCAGCACTTTGCTGCTGAGCCACATTTAGGTAGATCACTGTTCCTAGAAAGTTCCTAGAAAGAAATTCACAAGAGTTTGCTACGATTTCAGCTCAAGAGGGGAAAATATGTTTTTAATGTAGGATTTTTTTTTCCCCTGTTAGTGAGTTCAGGAAGATACTTTACGGGAGAATGAAATAAAGGCCCATTGTGAAGGTACCTAATTCATCATTACCACATGCAGGCTGTACATTTCTGCTACACTGTTGTCTTTGATATTATAAACTGATGTTGATTTTTTTTTATCCTAAATTGGTTTTTATGCTCAGGAATATATGTGGAATCATATAATTTAAAGAATATTTCTAACATATGGTAGAAGTATTTGTATGCATGCAGATACCACCCTGGCTCCCAAAACTAGACATAGATACTGTATTTTGATTTTTCTTTGTTTGTGTGTGTGTATCAGAGAGAGCGTTCCAGTTATGAAAGACTCCAGTTATAATACCTATTGGTTGGGGAACATAAGATCTGCTTGGAGAATTGGCAGCTAAAAATGCCATTTACATATTCTGCTCTCTTAATACTTCAGGTTAGTAAGAACTGCTGTAAGAAAATATTTTAGGATATAGATATTTAGAACAGTTGGATTACTTTTGACAACAGTGCAAGGAATCCATTCAAAGCTGATTTCCCTCTTTTGTTCACTGAGGACCTGCAGAATCTAAGATAAAAATGGCAGTTGTCCTGAGGGTACCCTGAGGCATGTCATTAAAATTGGAATTTGATCCTCTTTTCATGGTTACTTGGGACAATCAACCACAGCAAACCTGAAAACTCATCAGTTTTCAAAAATATGACATGCCCTTGACTTTGTCAGTTTGCATTCTGTGTGCAAGATTTGAGTATTTCAGTATCCCTTTAGATGTCACTCTGTCTTCAAGAATACAAACATTGTGCCTTGTACTGTACAAAAGATACAGTACTTCTAAACATTTCTGAGCACTTATTTGTGGCAAGGGAAAAGCTAAATTATAGTCATCAAAATGAAATGCTTTTTTAATTGAGATTTTTTTAACTGCTCTTTCTAAGAAATAGAATTGTATGGAGTCCAGTTATTTTTAGCTATTAAAATATTTTAAAATGAAAAATTTGACTGTCTAAACTGGTATGAACCTTTCTAAATTTGGATGAAACTACCCATTCTACCTGGCTGTGTATTTCTATCTGATAACTGCAATTTTCAAAAATACCTGGAAAATGGATGCAAAACAATATTTTTCTTTTTATTCCTCTGTACCTGGCCTCTTGCTGCTTTCAAGCCCCTTGCCTTCCCACCTTCCAGGCTTCCAGGTTTTTAAAATCTACACACATTTTCATATGTATTTTTTTGTCAATAGCAAAATAATCACTTTTCTGTTCCTGCAGCTGGGCTGCCAAAAAATTGCATTTTGTCTCTGTGGCAGAGAACCCATGAGTTGGCCACTTTGCCATCCCTGCAGCTTGCCATCGGGAGCTCACTGATGCTTGATGTGCTGGGAGCCATATGGCCACTTCTTGCTGCTCTTCCTTTTGCCGCTCCCCTGAAAGTTGCAAGTGGAGAAGAACCAGCTGCTGACACTGAGGGCAAACACGGACTTTGTCCATGAGAGGGATGGTGATGGGGACAGACCTTTGACTGTACCTCAGCTTCCCCTCAAGACATTTTCCTTTTGGCTGCCTCTTGTCCTTAGCCTTTCTGTAATATGTATATGTTCCTCCCTCCTGTTTTTTTTTTCAAATGTTTTTTTGTACATCTCTTATTGCTTAGTCTGTAAACTAAAGTTCCTAGTTAATATGCAGATTATTTGTAACTGTAAATCACTTCATTTGATAATTGGCATAAAAGTGTTACACATGGAGCAGCACAAAACTTGGCAGCAGTAGGCAGGAGGCGGTTTCGGTGCCTAATCCCCACCAGGCACATGGGTTAAGGCGTTTACTTGCGCCATTTGTGTGGGAAGAAGCAGCCTTGCCTCTTGATGTGGAAATTCCTAATTGCTTTCTTTGTTTGGACAGATTTATGCATTACAACAAAACATAATTGCAAGTAACATAACAAAGTAACACTCTCCTGAGCACCTGTAGTGTTGCTATTATAAATAGAACTACTGATGTACAGTGTTGATTATTGTAAAAGTACATTCAGATGAATTTCTCAATTCTTCTTGCTGTGCATGTTGCGCTCTTGGTCTTCCACTTCAGTTTGCAGGAGAATTTCTCAGTCTTCAGCCCAGACAGGTAACATTTGTTGCCTCATTTTTCTCATCTGTTGTTCAACACTGAAACGGTTAATAACGTGCTAGAGGCAAGTGAGTACCTGGTAACCTGTTACTTGTCCTGAATTTCCACTCTCATGGTTGAAATTAATTCCTGGGTTTTTGGAGAATGCTCTGCTTTGTGAAGATGTCCTCTGCAAAAAGGTGTTGCACTGTAAGACAGAATAAAGTAAAATTGTGCCTGTGGCAGCTGAGGAAGTTACACGTCTGTGTGCTCTGCAACACTCACAAAGAGATCTTTGGATCCACTGAGATGTTCACTTAGCTGGTGTGACTGTTGAGGGGTGTCAGGTGGATAAACGAGGGAAGGGACCATGACTTAAGGTTGGAAGAGATCATGGAGGGTGGTATTTAGGACACTTCTGCTGTCTGCCTACTTTATGTACTGACTTTTCTTTTGGGAGGGTTGACAAATTATCCTATTCTTTGAGCCTTGTTGTCCTTCTCCATAAATTGAAATTTTTCTGCATTTGAGAAAAGACATTTCTCTGGCAGAATGTGGTAGGAACAAAGACTTTTGCAGGCACTGTAAAAGCTCCTCATATCAGTTATGGTAAGGATTTAGCAAATACCTATTACATTTGTTCTAAAACTACACAAGAATATAGCACCTCAAGTAACTGATGGATAGCTGTGCTTATTGGAAAAATAAAGAAAAAAATTGAGCCTGTTCAAGAGAGCAAGCGATTCACTGATTCAGAACTATCCAGCTCTGTCTTCACTGTACACTGCTCTGGAAAGCTTTGCAAACCTGGCTTCTTCCTGGTCTGTTCTGCACACCTGAGCTGCAGAGTGGTCCGTGCACTCCCTGGTCTCTCACTGTCCCAGTCCCTGTGTAGCCCCAGTTGGGACACAGGTAGAGGGGATGTGAAACCAGGGCTCAAGCTTTATTAGAGATGAGGTAGCATTCCTTTGAAAAGAACTGGATAATGTCTGTGCTTGCATTTACAGTATGTTACAGGATTATTTTCCAGAGGTCTGATGTCAAGACTGCTGTGGGTATGGAGAATAAGAGAGAAATTTTGCTGAGTCTGAGGCTGGCTGTGATGTTCTCCCATTACACTATTTTGCAGAACCATTTTCCCTTTTTTTTTTAAACATGTAGATTCTTTTTAATTCTCATAGCTCTATGGCATTTTGCTTAATATCTCATAAGAGCTAGCAAAGATATGTACATGTTCGTATGATGAAAGCTACATGTTTTATACCCACGTTAAAAATTGAATTATGCCGGTATTGAAAATTGTCTGTTGAAAATGCAGTGCAAACTCTGAATAAATTCTGCTGTTGCAAATCATATATTTGGATTATAGTTGCTGTGAGACTGAGCCCTTACAGATTCTTAAACTTTTCTCAGGATAATTTTAAAGCTTCACTCAGCCTAGAATTTTAGCTTAAATCTGTTAAACAGAAAGGTCTTAAGACTGTCAGAGTTTTCTGTCAACAGTAACACAAATACAGGACTTACTCAAATGCTGGCCTCTCTAGAATCTGAGTACCTTGAGCAAGGTGCTTCAGAGCAAGATCTATATCTATTATTAAAGATAAAATATTGATTGTTTTGATTTCTTGCTGAGAAAACTTATTAGCATTTTACTATCAGTGCACATGTTTTTTTTGTGTGACATTCATTTATGTTTGGTCATTACGAAAGAAACCTTCATCTGAGCTTCCTATCCTATCCTTAATTTTAAAAAGACACAATCTCAATTCTGTGACCTTTATCGTAGCAACAGTGAAGACTAAATCTTATTAAAAGCATTTAAATGAGATCAAACATAACCTGCAGAGTAGGTAGAATGGAAAGTTGTCTCTTTTCGTAATGCTTCTGGTAGCAAACCCTTGCCTTTAGCCCTTTGTTATTAAAGCACGACACAAACATGTCCTGATAGCACCTAAATTGGTATTGGTGCAGGTGGATGCGCTCTGAAGTCACTGCAAATAAAATCCAAATCCAATGCATTAAAAACTGCTCCCTTTAAATTTTAGTGGGAGCATTTCCTTCACATCCTAATAGTGGAAACATTTCACTGTTGGAGTGACAGGAGTAGGCTCTAAAGACAGTGTTGGTAATGCATGTGTAAAACTAGTTACATATGGAATTCTTTTGGTGTTTTTATCGTGCTAAGCCTCGCTGTGAGGCATCTCAACAAATAGCACCGATTAATCATTGCTGGTATGCCTTAGTTTTGGTCCATTTACTTTTCTGACACCAAAAATGTAGACTTGAAGACATTTAATTATAAATATATGCTGAGAGAGAGTTTATTATTAACACTGAAAGAGGCAGTTTTTTATACAGAAGAATATATGTGAATTTAGAAGTCCTAGATGATTTTTGTTTTATCTGTTGTATTTCCACCTTATTTAGGGATTTTATGTTGAAAGGGAAATAGCTTACTATCTTAGTTAAAAGTAGTGTTATAGAGCACATTTTGTGACTGTTGCAATCAGGTAATGAGGGGCTTGTAAACTTTGTAAAGTATGTAGTTCTCCTCCTAGGTTTTATCTGTCCAGATTTTTTATGTCTTTAAGTACTTCATGATCAGTAAATAATAAATTCAATTTACTGAATAGAAGTTTTGTCACTTAGAAATACTCACTTGGAATATATATTTTTAATTGGCATCAATGGCACATTTCCCAGGGAGCATAGCAAAATGGATCATTTAATAGATGCCCAATCTCTCCATCCATCTATCTATCAGCACAGCACATGATGTTTTGACTTTAACATGGTAATTATCTCAGGCTGACTTCAGAGAAGAAGCTGCCACCCACACAGCAGTGCTTAATTACTTCAGACTTCAGTTTGCCAAGAGAAAAATTGACTTTTTTTTTTTTGCACATTGCATGGAATTGAAATGATTTCATTGTCATTTTATTTGAAATGCAGCCTGACATCACCATGGCATCATGGGAAAGAGAATGCAAAATTTCTCTGAAATTCTTAAAATAGGCTGAAAGCTGCCTTATATTTTAATGATTTTCTATGAAGCCTGTGTTCACATTCCTTGAATGTTAATGATGAGCTGCTTCAGCGTATGGAAGGAATTTTTTCCTATGAATACATTTCATTTACAAGCCAATGAATGCATTTTTTTTTTTAAGTTGCCAAAATTAATACAAAATTTGGCATCTTAAGGGTAGGTGACTGTTCAAATTAATGTTTGTGCACTGTAGAGTTTGAGAACATAATAAAATGAAAGCGATAATGAATTAATGGTAGTGTACAGGCAGTTTAGGAATCAAATAACTAATTTTTTTTGTCATTTACAATCACAGCTATTATCCTGAAATGAGATAAGAAAGTTGCATATGTGTGTTTTCAGCATTTGAAAGCTAAATTTAATATCTATGAAAATTTGTACAAGGTTTTATGTATATGTTGTTAAACGTGCTGCTAATTGATTTGCCACACAAATACTTGAGGCAACCTGCTTGAATTAAGCACTGTAAGACAGACTTCTCTGCTCAAAAGAGGAGAGAATTTGATTCCTAGATATCTTCCCCTGTGTTCTCTGAGGACAAAGAGCCATTTTGGGATCAATTTCAAAGGCTTTAGTGGGTCTCTTGCAACCACTAATGCCAGTGGCATTAAACTCCTGGAAGCCTATGGGACAGGAAAGGAGACATAGTACACCAGTAGCCTCAATCCCGTAGGAAAAAGCTCTTTGTTGCCAGGGTGGAAAGCAAAGGCTTGGGTCTGGGTTCTGATGCCTTCCAGTGCTCTCTGTGGGTGGAAGCATTTGTAGGGCTGCAAGTAAAGCTGATGAGATCTGAAAAATGCTTAAAGCAACTGTTCTTCAAACTACCTGGCTGCTGCTGGCTGGGAGCAATTGTGGGTCCTGCCCAGTGCTTGGACTCTGAATCATGTGCGCATTGCACCTGGCTGTGCATGCAGCACTGAGGCAGGACAAAGCCTGTGTGTTTATCTGTATCAAAATAGGTAATAAATCTTCACACAGTGAACTCTGCCAGTCTTCCTGTTAAAATTTTACCCTCAACAAGAAAAGTCAATATGCTGTCTTCCCAAATGGCAAATAAGTAATATTGAAAGTGTCCCTTTTAAGGTAAGATGTATTTTCTTCTTCAGTTTATACATCTGTGTAGTAAAGACCCACTGAAATTATTATTTCATTGTCACATACACTTTTCACAAAAGAAGAATGCAGAGAAGCCTTTTGAAATAAATCTGGTGACACTAGAGAGTTTACAAATACTAGCATATTAATATACAGCTAAAATAATAATAAAAAACACCATGCTGCTAAAGATGTTTAGTATTATCCGCTCGCTGCGGGAGTTTATTAGAAACTCCAGCTTTCTTTTATTAAAATTTCAATTGGCTTGGTGAATGAGATCCTATGTTAGTGTCATAAAGTGAGAAGCCAGAAGGAGAGGATATTGGCATTTAAGTGCAGATTTCATTTTGAAATAGTGTATATTATTATACCAGAATATTGCATATCACAAATATTACATACTGGTGGTGTTAGAAATAGTGGCACCGATTTCTATATTCATCAAATTGTCGTTGTTTTCTGTGCCATCTGGTAGTTTATACATGTCATTTTTAAATATATTCTAAGAAGTTTTTAATATACCTATAAATAGAAAGCAAATACCGCATAGTTCTGTGGAGATTTTAAAAGATGGTTGGCACAGATGATCTCCCAGAATTGGCTTCAGCATCAAGGGATGACTTAAATCAAAAGACCAAACCTTTGCTGAATCATTATAGGGAGGTCCTGGATTTAAATTTGACAATTGTATTTTTTATGTATGTGGTTTAATAGTGATTTTTATTTAAGACTGCTTGGTGTTTTTTCAAGTACATTCTCACTTATATGAAACAACGTTGTGGTTGTGATAGCTTATCTCAACTGGAAATTAACTCTTAATTTATAACTCTTCCTACTGCACTGAGCTTTGCTGGGTAATATGGTACAATGATGCCATAAGCATCAACAAAGGCTTTTGCTGCATATTGGTCTCTATTTCCTGGCATCTTCAAAGAAAATGAGCTGGAAAGGATGAGCAGTTAGTGTGCAGTAAAATGGGTGAGGTGTGCTTATCACTCTTCTCCACTCTTCCCAGAGTTGTTCTCCTTTGTGTCTAATTAGAGCAACTGATGGTGTTGTCCTCTCAAACACGCTGGGGGTGGCAGAGGCTCCATGGTTGGGAAGGTAGGAACATGGCTTTACTCTGCTGTTTCTCTGCAGTGATGAAAGCACTTGGGTAAAGAGGTGCTCAAAGTTTTATTCCACCTGAGATCCCGTATAAGGACTGTAAAGTGAATGGGATTTTGAGGCTGAGCAGGTTTGTGTGTATATATTCTATATATTCTCATACATACTCATTTGTACGTATTTTCTTACACAATATAAGTAAATACTATTTCTATATAGTTCAAATCTCAGGTTTATACCTTTTGCTTTTCAATAGCTTGTCTGGATTGCTGTTTAATTTGGAACTGGTATTTTTCCGTACTTTTTTTTTTGGTTTAGGTTTCATGTAATGTAGCTTTGGTGGTCTCAGCACAGTGACATCTGGACATGTTGCAAAATGGTCATAAATTAGCCCACAGTTTTTCACATACTGGTGTAATTAACTTCAGATTTTTTTGTATTTTATTTTTAAAGAGATTCCTCTGTTCTGTTGTTTGTGATTGGATAATCAGTGTTTCATTATTTGGTGAAGGCTTGCTTTAAAAATTGATGGCACCAACAACTCAATCCAGCTGGAACCCTCCACAGTGGAAAAAAAAATCTCTCACATCCCCCCATCTGGATTCTTCAAGATGCAGTGAGAAGTTTGCACTTCTGCAGCTGCAGTTCTTTCATGACAGGTTCTGTAAATTTTACACATGGCTGCCTGCTTGGAAAATATTTTCCAGATTTTTTTCCAGATTTACATGTTTACAGCATTGACATGTGAAGCTGAAGAGACTTCCTTCTCCACTATGGCACAAGTACTCACAGATTGCACACTAACTTTATAAAATCTGGAAATGGATCATTTACAACTTTCAAACAAATCAAAGTACCCTTTGATCTTGACTCCAAGTTTCCTTAAGAGCAACAAATAAAAATAACTTTTTTGGAAGGATTTTTTTCCCTAAATGTGGTCAGTATTAATGTAACTATTATATCTCTCTGAAAACTCAAGCAACATATTTAATACGTTTTTATTTCAAAGTGCATATCCTTGGAAGAGAAATATAATTCAGCAAATGTAGGCACTATTAAGATCATTATATGGCTGGTAAGTGCATCTGTAGAGGCTGTATGAACTCAGCAAGAGATAGTCCCATCCATCCTTTATTCCCTCCTGCGTGTGTGGTTTTGTTTTCACTAATGTTATCAAAAATTTGGAGTAGTGTTGTTGGAAAGAACCTGACAATGCAAAATCTATGGAAATCTGTAGTTACTTTGATGCAAATTAACTTATCCTATAACCTTCAATTATATTTTTCTGATTCCTACAGAATTGCTAAACACATTAAAAATGTATGCTGTTGAAAGTGTGAAAAATATGTAACAGTTACAGAACACTTGAATTTTAAAATATTGCATTCAGGCAGTCATCATCATGATGAGCTTCAAGTCACCATGCTGACTGTAGTCACTATTTTCCTTGGCCCATCATTTATTCTAACCTGAGTTATGTTTTAGATATCTTTTTGAATGTTATAAAAGTTTAAAAGGAGAAAATACAGCTTGCTGACAGAGGAAATATGCATCATTTATTAACACTGGTGGAAAAGATATTTTTATTTCTGTTAGACATTGCTGATTTTTGCAAACATATTCTGTCTCTTGTAAGCTAGCCTGACTGGAATCCATGGTGTATATGATCATGGTGTATATGCTCAGTTCTCAATGTTAGTCATGGTCCTGCCTGAAATATTTTACTTTACAACAGATAAATTCTGGCACAAAAGACCTAAAAACCCCCCTTTAGTAAAAGACAGACTTTACGAGGAAAAAGCTGGGCATCTCAAAACTAAAACCAGCTTTGGAGAAACGTGAAGTCACGCAGGTTAACAGGGTAGGTGTCAAATAGCTCATCTGCAAGGGAGGAGTGAGGCAGCAGTGGGCAGTAGGATCATTTTATGACCTGCTTTTGGAGAGCTCAGACCGGACAGTTGGAAGGAGCTTTTCATGCAGTAATGTTTATTAATATGGATAGAGGCTTCAAGAGAGGTTTTTTTGGTTTGATTTAGGAGGTTCTGAGGGGAAGATGATGGCATGGCTGAGGCTGTGGCTGCCTGGGCGGTGAGGCTGGGCTCTCTAGTCTGACTTTGCTGGCAGCTGCCGGCGTTGAGAGGTTTGGAGGGCTCCAGTGGCCAGCAGGGGTCAGAGCACGGAGCTCACTCTTTTCATGGCTAACACAGGCCACAGAAATAGGTTTCAGATGGAAATACAACATCTATCACTTTAGATAATTTTTAACTTGTTAATTTTCTTACACGCATATACAAGCCACTTGCAAACAAGCAAATACCTTAAAATATTTGGTGATTGCCTTAGAGCCTAAGAAATGTGAAAGATTTAAATAGAGCCAGAATTGAGCCTGTGTTTTCCCTCCTCTTCTGCCCACTTAATAGTTAAAAGAATACCCTCCCATGTTTTGTGGTGGAAGCTGGGCAAGTATGAGAAGATAGAAAATCAGATGACTTTAGGACTATTTTTGCATGCAATTCAGGGTGATGAATGGCTAGGATAACCTAGATGAGCAAGATGAGCTAATGAAAGAGTGATGTAAAACACAAGTCAACTGTTTTTTAAAACGTGGCATCATCACTGTAAACAAGAGAAATGAGAACTATCACTTTGTATTTAATCATGAAGTACACTCATGATGGGCTGCAAAGCTGTAGAAAAAATGAGCAAAGCAACCTGCGCAGAAGGAAAATGTGTGTCTGTTTTTCTTAAAGAAAAAATCAGCTTTTTAACAGATCTTTCATGCTCATAAAACACTAAATGATGATCTCTAAATACAAAAAGTCACACTGTATACATACACTGTACTAGACTGTACACAAGTAAGGCCATGTTTCTGTGACTTGCTTCCAGCCTGAATTTCTATCCAGCACCATTTAACTCTAAGCTTTCTGATACATGGAAACTTGAAAATGAGCCTCACCATCTTCTGTGTATCTGAACTAAAAGTTCTAAGTGTAATGCTTTAATCCAAAATTCAACAGTGTACAGTTCATAAAGGTTTGGATTACTTTATCAAGGTAAAATAAAAAATCGTTGTGTTGCTGCAATGGTGATTATTTGAAATGGGTACCATACAGCTTCTAAATCCTTTCCTCTGCTGATTAAATGTAGAATTTATTTATCATTTTTCCACAAAACAACTTTTTAAAACTAAATATTCTGTAGCATTGCACTCTTCTCCTGTAAAGTCTGAAAAAAGAGCTGTTAAGGAATCCTATAGTCTTTAGGCTTATTTATTCCTAGTTCATTTTTTTTCTTTTTTTGAGAAAAGAGCATGGACTCTGTTGGGCTAGTAGGCATTAATATGTTAAAACTGCTTTTTGAGATTATGACTGTTTGTTTGCTCATAATTAGGATTAAACCTAAGTCTAGCAGCTAATGCTTATGAGAGTGGCAGTGCTGAGTGGAGAAAAAGAGAAATTTTTTAAAAAATTTTTATCTCTATGTTCCGTACTCCAGCAGTCATGGGGGGGGAAAGTTTACAGGTCAAGTGATCAGGGTTATCCCTGAGGAGGAAAGGCAGTGTCAGCTGTAGGATTTGGCATTCTTGGGCAGGAATCCACTGTGGCTCCCATCTTCTGATTAGTACATGCGCATTAATTTCCTTTTTTTCCACTTGCTGAAGCAGTGACTAGTGTTTGGTCTGTTAATGGTTGTAAGAGTACATATGTGCTTTTCTAAGTTTTCATGCCTAATGTGGGAACATTTTATTAGATACTTTTCACTTAATTGTTAGGTATGTGATGCATTTTCTCAAAAAGAGGCTGGAAATACTGGTGTGCATATATTGAAAATTTTATATAAACAGAACCCCTTGCCCATTTTTGTTTGTGTTCCCTGAGAAATAAATCTTCAGATATTAGGAACAGTCCTGAAGTTCTTCAGCGTTTTACTACCATATTACGAACAAAAAAATTATTTATTTCTTTATGTAGATCTTATAGTGTGACTTAGCTTTGTGCGCGTGGGTAGTTGCTTTTACATACGAGAGGTATTTTTGTGTTCTGTTGTGCAGAGGTGGTTGCAGGTCTGAAGGTATACTGGCTTTCTCTGGTAGTACTTACAAAAAAAAAGTATTATTGTAATTTGAAAGGATCTTCTCAGTGGGAAGATTTTCTGGTCATTGAAACCAGTACAGGTAATGCAGCCTTTATAATACTTAGTGGTGGCAGGTCTGGTACTTGTATGACTGGGAAGAGAACGAGGGATGGCAGGAGTAGCTCTGCTTGTATCATGTTGTAACCTGGTGAGGACAATTTCAAATATCCTTTTATTTTGTTCAGATAAAGCTGAGGAAGAGTGTGGTTGGTTAGCTAAGAGAACAAAAACTGTTGATTTCATTCTGCTTTTTTTTCTTGACGTATTTTTTCCTTTTTTTGTTTAGAGACTTGAGACATAAAAATTATCTCTGTATCCCAGTTTAGCTCTCAGCAAAATGACTGTTACAATATTTACTGTCCAGGGATGAACTTTATAGTAGGTTTCAAAAGCCCTGAGATTAACGGATAGAAAGCAGTGGATAAGTCAAATTGTCATCCAGATGTTTTCCCTTTCTGTTACTTCATCACAGTATAAAATTTTTAATGACATTTTTAATGTAACTGGTTGGTGTTTCTGTTGTTTCGTCATTCAAAAAATTATTTTTTTTCCTCTCTAAATGTCTTGCCTCAGAGTGGTGAAGAATGTAAATTGTGTAATCTGATAACAAATATTTGCATTTGCGGTAAACTGTTTGTGAAATATAGGTGGTGTTTTGAATTCCATGGTATTTTTTAGAGAGAAATTGATTTTAGAAGACACTTTAAAATTTCCTATGTGTAACATGGGGTGTGTACTGTTATCAATTTAGCCTCAGTGTGAGCCAAGGTGCTCTGGTTTTGGCATGAGGAACACATTTTCATCATTCTTCCTGAGTATTTTAAGGGTGACTTTTGACTTCCCACTCCCTATTTGTGTGGCACCAGCTGTGGTAAGTGTGGTGCTCCAACCCTAGTCCTGTATGCCACAGAACAGGGACTGTGCTGAGCAGAGGGGAATATTCTCCTTGCTGGTCATGTTATGCTTCTACGTTTTGGCTGCTGCCATAAGCATCTGCAAAGAGGTTTCCTTTGTTATGTAGCAGTTTTTAAAACATGACCCAGAGCTCTGCCATGTTCCTTAGTTTCTGGTCCTCCCTTCCATTTTCATCTCTTCACAGCTGGCTGGATCCTGGCACCCTGAATTAAACTTTCGCCAAGGTATTGGTTAGAGGCTGTGCATCCAGACAACAAGCTTGACTCACAGGTTTGTTGGAAATACCCCTTGTTCTCATATTTTTACAAATATTATGGTGGAAAAAAAAATAAATTGTCATCATAAGGTACAAATAAGAATAGATCTATCCCCCACCCCAAAAAACATTCTCCGTGTTGAGTGACTGAGAGATTGTTTCTAAGCATTTCTCAGAAGATTTTAACTTGATTCCACTGGAGATCAATCCTTTGTGTGCTTGGGGAAGTACTTGAAGAGAAATGAGAGACAGAGCACAGAGATATCAATAAGCAATTATTTCACAGAAAGGAGTTATAAGGCTTCTGAATCTTGTAAAGCACGGTATCTATTTAATACAATTTTGACTAAGTAAAAAAGTAGATGTTAGGAGTTTCCCCCTGCCTTTCTAGTTTTCTCCAAACAGAAATCTCTAGCATAGTGTGCCCAACTGGGAAACGCTCTGTGAATTTCCACAGATCACATTAAGCAAAGAGCTGAGAGATTCAGCTTCTGTTGGCTGTTGTTCATGAGGTACAGGACAACCTAACTTGGCTCTCAGATTCGATATTGTATTTGCATGTTGGCAAGCAGAAAAGTAAGCAACACTTAACTTGTAAACTTAGAACTTAATTAATGGTATTAAAATAATTGAAAGAATGTGAATATAAAATGCCAAGATGTTGTTTTTATTGCACCCTACACAAAGCAGAACTGTAGTAAAAGTAAGTTATTCCATAGTCTAGAGGAGTATGCATTATTAGTACATTAATATTCATTTTTATAGGAGCTTTTAATGGTTTATTTGGCAATTGAAACATAAAAAAAATTTAAAATCCTGGAAACTGCCAAGAATCACGAAGGACAACAAATATATTAGGCTATAAAGTATAATGCACTCTGTTTCTAGAATACTGTGAAGAAAAGGTAAAAGCCACATCGGTCTGGATGTGACATTCTGACGGTGTCGCCTACACAATGCACATAGTTTCTGTGAAAAAGCACCCAAAACAACAAGGCAAACTGAGCCACAACTCTCTGTGTAAGCTTTTGCTTACACAGCTTTTACTTTGTACTGCTGTAGAGTCTGCATGAGGCCTTAGAGGTGGGTGCCAGACACGTTGTGCCCTGGCAGCCGTGCAGAGCCGTTGCTGAAGCCGTTGTGACGGCAGGAGCGCCAGTTCGCTGCAGATGAGTCACTCAGACCTGGGTGTGACTGGGTCGTGACACCACTTGCAGTGGCTGAACTGAACTGGAGAGATCAGGATCAGTGTGATTCAAGGAGGCCTCCTTTCAGTTATGCCAACTGATGTTTGTGATCAACGGCCAGGGAAAAGAGAGAATTAAATTCTCTATGTTTATTTATGTGGACATGGGAATGCACAGGAATATAATTATCATGGGAATGAATGGTTAATGCTGTGTAATTAAATAACCTCCAACACTTTCCAATGTAACATTTCTGAGAGTCATAATGCAATGGCAGTGCTATTAATTAAGTGGGTATATGGGTAAGTACGGACAGATTATCCTGAAGGGTAATTGAGTCAGGTAAAGCTGAAATTTGAATATAAAAGTGAAGGAGTTGGAGAGAAAGGAGCAAATGAAACGTCTGGGTTGAAGACTTATGTAACTACAAGCCGTGTCGTTGGACTGCTGTTTGTTAGGTAACTGAATTTGTGCGTAACTGTTACATATTCCTGGACATAAGAAAGTCAACTCTTAAAAAAAACTCAAAAAAAACTTCCCTTAAATGGTTGATTCAGAAAACAGATTAGAGTTTATAATATGATCTGTACGATATATTTTTTAATCGCTATTAATTTCCTTAGGTACTTTCCAGAAGACCTTTATAAAAATGCTGTAGAAAAATTCTACAGATGTTGAATGCATTTTTCTAGAAAAAACGTGGTATACTTTCTAAGCAGTTTTTAAAGTCTGGAGGAATTTGTGAAGAATGTATCCAATATTCCTCGGGATCAGTAATCCAGTAGGTGTTTATACATGCATGTATGCACATATGCAAAAAGATATTCTTTGGTTTCCAGAATGAACTGAAAAAACTGTGATTGTCCATACAACATTACTGCACTACAAATAATGGTAAATCCAACCAAGATCTTCGCTAGGTTTTTAAAGTCTTGGTTTTTATATATGTGTGTTTTGAAAATTGTATGTCATAGAGAAACAACTTGTGGAAAAAATAGTTCTACTTTTTGTTTCTAGATAGTGATGTTACTAAGAAATCTTCCTGAAATTAAACTCTATCTCCCCTTCAAACATGCTCTTTTCCTTTGTAGTGTGCAACAGAGTTTGACCCTGGCTAATGTTTTTCTCCAGTTGTAGTTCCTGAGAGAGAAAATATATTTGCTAGCTTTCTACCCTACAACTAAATTAATAGACTGAGGGACCAATTCATTAAAATTTTATATCTGATTTGTTTGGGTCATAGCTCTGTTATAACTTGTTATAAATATCTTATATTCCTTAATATTGCATACTCTATTAACATAACAGACATTAACAACTATAGCCCATCTGGAGCTAGAGGGAAAAAACCATAATCATTTACCTTGCCAGCTGAAAAATGACATAAAAAATCATGTGATTTGACCCCCTCACAAGTAATCAAGGAGGTTATAAATAATTAAATAGCCTTGGGTTGTTCAATAGAAACTGTCCATATTCCTCCCCTAATGATCTGATCCTCTTATTTGCTCATTCGGATATTCACTAAATGGAAAACTAGGCTAAGGCCTCTTTTTCTTGGCCCTTTTGTAGAATATATTGAACAATCCATCCTGCTTTATGATAAGATGGATGTACCACTAAGTCTCCAGCTTTTCTATAGAAATTATTTTGTGTATCATTATCTTTAAGTACGAACTCTGACTCAGGACCTGTGAAAATGTTCAGCTGGGGGAGCTCTGCTCTATTCCCTCAATTTCATTTGGCAGGAAAGGGGGGCAGGAATGTGATCCAAACACCTAAACATCGTATTATTCCTTCATGATTGATTACTGTACATCTTGCACTTTCTAATATTTTTCTTCACTTGTTCCAAGCTATTGTCTTCTCTCCGGAGTGGATCTCTTGTTCCTCCTATCCAGTGATAGGACATGTAGGAATGATTTAGACTGGACTTTAGGAAGCATTTCTTTACTGAGAGAGTAGACAATCTCTGGAACAGGCTTCCTAGAGAAGTGGTGGATGGCCCAAGCCTGTCAGCGTTTAAGAGACAACTGGACAATGCCCTTATTAGCATATTTTAACTTCTGGTCAGCCTTGAATTGATCAGGCAGTGGGACTAGATCATCACTGTAGATCCCTTTAAACTAAAATATTCTATTCTATTTCCTCTTTTTTAAAGAGAGGAAAAGCAGTCACTCTAGCAATAGAGAGACAATGTTCGCATAAAGCAAAAAAGGAAGTCCTTGTGAAAAAAAGGGTCAGAGTTGAACTGACATTATTAGAAAAGCTGTCAAACACTGATCCTGAAGATAACTCTGTGTAGACTTTGGGTATCAGGGGAGAACTACAGATGGGTTCTCTGAACCAGAAGGGGCCATTGTTATGAAAGGTTTATAAATTATGAGGAAGTAAAGAGAAAAAACTTGTCCTTGTGATAAAGTGGTTCCTCTTGGTCACATCTGAATTGCTATGTTTTAAATCTGTATGCTAAGTGACATTGGAGGATGACACCGATTATTTCTTTCTTGCTGCTCAAAGTGGGCTCCCCTGTACATGTTTGGAACACAAGTCTTTCTCTACCTGATGTGGGTCCATCTACCTGATGTCTGCCTCCCTATGATTGAGCATTCCATTAAAATTGTTTTATACTCAGAGTAGTAATTAAATAAAGGCCAAAGTAAAGAAACAAACAAACACTGGAGTCTCATGTTGACTGACTGTGGTTCTTCGAAATTTCATAGTGTATAATTTATTGCTTGTGCCACAACTTGTGGCTAACTGTGCTGGAATGGGTGGAAATGTCATACCACTAATTTTCCCTCTCCTGTCCTGTGAATCTAATTTGGATCTCGTATTCCCAGTGGCAAAACCAGAAGTGGGATGTGTATGGTTGTTGACTAAGACAGTACGTGTGTGTTCATAAAAAGGAGGGCTGCTTTTGATCTTTGCATTTGCATGCTAAACTAGGCATATTGTAGCCCTCACATTTTGGACTTTGATCAGCAAGCCAAACATAGGAGAGAAAAGCTGAACAGAATTGAAGAACAAAGACTGGTGAAGGTTGCCAAAACATTACACTCATCTGCTACTAAATATCTGATTTGGTTTTTGAGTTCTTCCTGATAGTTGTGAAGGAGAGAGATGGTAGGATTCTGCCCATCTCAGGCAGCCCCCAGTTAATAGTGTCAGTAGTTGTCAAAATGGCAGAAATGCTTTTGAAGATTTATAGCTTCCCACAGGAATGGGCAGAAAAAAAGATAAGTGCCCACTTTGTTCCTGAAGTAAACTGAGAAAATTATGTGGAGTGGGACAGGGGGAGACGGGAGGAGCTTTCTGTACTAAGTAGGATAAGTATTAGTTCAGAATCTGGGAGTCCAGACTGTCCTTGCCTATACACGGTGACAATCTCTCACCAGATACTTACGACTCTTTAAAGAATACCGAGATGCAGATTGCTACTTTCATTAACTATTTTTTGTCAACACTGTGGAAATGTTAACCTTGGCTCATAAAGTGGCTGAACTGCACTGAATAGACTTTTGTGCCTTAAAATAGATAAATCAGATAAAGCATTATTAGTAATAGTAGTGTTAGGAAAATGCAAGAACCTTTTGAATGCATTAACAGATTTGTGTCATCAGAAGTTTCTAAATTTTGAGTAGATTAATTCTATGAAATCATAAATGAGTGTTGCTTTTCCTTCAGGGAAAACTGAGGGAAAGAGCCCTGTTTAATTTATTTTTGTATAGGTGAGTAGTCTGGCGGTGCAGTGCATTCCATTCTACCCCCTTAAATAAGAGTTAAATTTCCTTTCCTCTAAAAATATGTTGAAATTAATCATTCAGGGAAAGTGGGACGTAACCTTCATTTTTACTAGTGCATTGTAACATTAAACATGCAAAATGGAAAACCTGTTAAATGTGAGACATAGATCTTTTGGAACATTGCAATGCAGTAAAAGGATTGCAAAATCTTCCATGCAATACAGTAATTTCAGGGTGGGTTTTCCGATGTTTTTTAAACACATCTCAAGCCTTTGTGCAATGCATTTAGGAACTAGTGAATTGTTTCTCTAGAATAATATGTTTCTTGATTGCAGTTACAATGTTTTGTCACTTTTGTTATTAATCACAGTGACAATCTTTTGTCTTTAGGCCAAGGGCAAGAGTTCTCTGTTGTTGATCTAGTCAGAAAGTACTCAAAGTTTGTAGTGGCACGTCATTAATATTTACGCTGTGCAGGTAATAGAGTAAATATTAGGGCTATGAATTATTGAAAATGAAAGAAAAGTGATGAAATACTGTTTGTTAGTTTGGTTGTTATGTAGTTTTGCATGTTTTTGAAAAATGAGGACCTGTGAAAGACAGCATCACTTTCAGTAGTGCTTATGACTTCTACAATAATGGGAATTTTCTTTGTCAAGTGGTACGAATGTTTAAAAGGAATTCCAAATACAATTCTTATGATGAGTTGTAGAACAAAAACACATGACAATAATTTAATACACCTGCCTTAGAGAGGGTGCGGGAGTGTCCTCTACAAATGACTACCCTTACAAGGAAGTGTGATTCCCAGAGTATTCTCAGTCTCTACCGTGATTTCCTGGATGACATAGTGCTTCGATTCTGCTTTTCCCTACTCATCATCCCTGAACTTCTTTTTATGGATCTGGTCAGTGGACAAAAGTCTTTGATAGGCTTTAGGTAAGTTTCCTGCTTAACTTTGTGGCAGGAGTGTAAGAAAATTATGTACATACAAACTGGGGGAGTAGTGCAGGTGGCTTTTTTGTCTGCTGGAGTGTAAAACAGGGAAATGAAGAAGGGGTTTCTTTGTGTGTGTGGGAGGAGTTCTACAGTTTGCAGCAGTTCACTGCCAGTACCATATGTAGCAGAGCGAGCAAGGAGAGTCAGCAAGGTCAATGTATAAGTAGAAAGTGAGTAAGACAAAGGCTTGCACCAGCTATTGGACTTCTGGCTTCTATATGCACCCACAAAGTAACATTAGTAAATAAGTGATGAAGGATTGCAGAGCAGGCTGATGCCAGAAAGGAACTTGCAGTCCTTGATCGCTCAAGAACAAGCAACTCATCCAGTTAATGGTACTGTAGTTTGAGTTGGCCGACAGTGAATTGATTTCTTGTTCATAAAATACATTCTGTGCCCTGATTATAATTTTTTCACAAATGGTTTCAAAGTTTCTTGGTTTTATGGTGTGCTGATCCTTCCCCAGAAGTGGGTATTCACCCGACAACTGGCCATGATTTTCTTTAGTCTGCTCTTCTTCTGCTTTAGCCTAGAAGCTCTGTGGGGCAGCATTAGGACTGATGGCTGAGGGGTGAGGTCTGATAACCATACCTTCCTTAGAAAGTGTTAACTTTCAGATGTTTTCAACAAGCCTGTGCCCTACTGCTGTTGCAGAGCCTACTTGGAGGAGACCTGTGCTCCTGTGGGAGCAGAGAGGGTTTCTCACTTGAGCTTCTGACTGCTGCCTGTACTAGCATGCTGCCGTAGGCAGCTTTCATGCTTGTGCTCTAACTGTCTTGGTGTGCTGATTACTGTTTTTCACTCTCTACTAAGACAGATCATACCGAACTTCATTATGAGTACAGAGAGCTAGGTTAATGTAATCTACTTCAGCATCCACTAATACTATTGCTAGATCAACCAGGGAAATGACTTAATGGTAAGAACAGGCACTTCTGTAGTGATCAATGCGAAAGGTCATTCAGCTGTATACAAAATTACTGCTAAAGCCGTAGCACTTGCCAGCAGCTTGCAGGGTGTGGCACTGAAGTGATCAGATCTTTCTGTGTTACTCATATCTGTTTTTATCATGCTTCTTTGTTCCTCTTCTGTGGTACTTATTAGTTAAACATGACCGTGCATGACTGAGCACTCTCCAAAAGACTGAGTTAAACCTAATCAAGCTGACTTATCTGCTAAAGCTGGCAACAGTAGAGATATGAAGACCCCAGTGCTGTGGTGCTGACTTCTATTGGAACCCGAAGGAATTCTGACCTGAAGAACCAAACCCTGCATCACCTGGATGTCTGTGCTTCTGAGATAGACCATGCTGATGGCAGACTAACAGATCAGCTCTGGGGTCATGACTGAGGACCCACAGTAATTAAATAACACATCAGTGCAGGGTGGAGGGAATTGTTTAAGTCTGAGACAGAAGGCCAAAGACTCCAAGCAGCAAGGGAGCAGCCAGTGGGCAGTGCTGGCTTTGGCCAAGCAGACCAGCCAGGGACAAGCTGTAGCACAGAGAGAACAGAATAAAGAAAATATAAGAGGAACTAGGGCTCAGCAGGTAGGAAGCAGGATCAGGAACCAGAGCCAGGAATCAAGGTGTGAAGCATGATACTGAGGCAGACTGTGAATTCCCACAAGTTGCTGGTACAGACAGCTGTTTGACGTTTCCTGTCATTAAGAAGAGGCATTGAATATGGTCTTTGTTTTCTGTTACCTCTGTCGCTATTGACCAATGACCAGAGATGCCTCACTCCAGCTGGGCAGCCAGTTCATTATACGCTTTTATTTTTAACACTGGCTTTAGTGTGGCAGGATCTGTAGTCCCCCTTGCCCCAGTGGTTTTGTGCTTCCTACTGAGTTTGCAGTTCTTTATCAGATAGACAGTGAAATTGTTTACCAGAGATTTACATTCTGACCAACCAGGCTGCCTGGACTGAGCAGAACTAGGGGCATATTCCTCCTTGGCCTATTAGGCTGGTGTCTGTCTCACCTTTGCTCCTTTGCATCGAGTCTCTCTGATTGCTTGCGAATGGAGAGGCTGTGATTTTGCTGACTGTGCTGCTTTGGTTCAGCTGTGAAGCAGTTGCTTATAATTGGTGCCAAGAAGTAGCAATCAACTGGAAAAAAAAAGCTCTGGGAAAAGTTGATTTTTTTTTTCTCCCCCTGCAAAATGTTTTTGCGACCTGATGCTTGAAACAAAAATGTGGATAGAAGGAAAGAAGACATCATGGAGTTTTTTTTTCAGTGATTTACAGTAAAAATCTGCTTCTGGATGGTGAAGGGGTAGAAATAATGATAATAATGGTGATCAGTCCATACACTGTTTGTGCCTGGTTCTCAACATTGCTTTTTTGATGTCTCGGGGTATTTGGGTGAAAGAAGGAACAACATCCAGTTTCAGAAGGTGACCATGAGCAGTTGTTCAGGTTAAAGGAAGACTTCATAAACAAAAAAAAGAAAAAGGAATAAAAGAAACACTGGCAATGACCAAAACTTAAGTTAGTTCAGTGTTTTTGGTATCTGTGGGGAAAAAGTCATTTCCAAATGCTAACAAAGATGAGAATTTAATTACTCTCCATAATTATGTAGTCCTCATTGGTGGATCTCAGGGTCATTTTCACAGTACAGTCTGGTTGGGTTTTTTTGATCACAAACTGTTTACTAGTACAGTTTTGTGCTTTTAAACAGATGCTGAATGTTCTACCCTTAAGATAAGCAAAGTAAATTCTGATGTCAGCTACTTCCAAATATTCAGGAGGCAAGACAGAATGCTATGTGTCTACTGTTAGGCTGTGATCGATAAAGGTCATTATTTGTATTTGCCAACAAACTTACTAATTTTTTTTTTTAAGCAAACCTTACTCTGATACATGAATATTGGAAGTGCATCACACCACAGCTTTGCAGCACAGCATGCTTGTTTGACTTTACCAAGGGTCATCTGTTGGTTATGGTCATTTTTATTAATGTCTCTTTAATGTCATTATTTTACTGTCTCTTTTCTTTCAGGTCTTGCATATTTTTTACTTTGATTGTGCTCATCAAATTCAAAGATATCTTATTTTTTAATCACTAAAATCAATTCTAGTATTTTCAAATCTTTGATCCTGTTTTGTCTAAAAGGCTCAATTATTATCAAAATTTTTAGTTCAACATATTTAAACAGAACAAGTCTTACAATTTCAGCTATGACAAACGAAAATTACGATGTTGAGAATATGCCAAGCTCACCCCCTGACTTTCACACTTTATCTGATCTGGTTACTGTTTCTGTGAAAATTCTTCCCTTCCTAAGGAGAAATTTCCACTTTTATTTATATTTTATACATAAGCAGTTGCTTCTGCTACTGCTGTTATTTTATACATCTAGTCATGTAAGTGCTATGAAAACCAGACTTATATAAATTGAAGATTGATGAAGCTATAGTTCCCCCCAAATATATTGTGTATCCAAATTTTTTTTCCATCAGAATGTGTGGATCTGGAACTTGCATATGTGTAAACCTTTTTGGCTGTTGAATTGCTCCTACTGCATGTGTGATCAGGAGAGTGGAGAGTATATGTTATGCTTAAACGTTTTTAGATAGAGTTATTAACACAAGAGTTGCTGGAACCAGCGTTTCCTAGCTTGCTACTGTTGGATTTGAAACCGGAATGAGGCAGTGGCACAGTCATCTAAGGAATACTTTGTTTCAAATTTGAATCCCTATTCTAGTTATTTTTTTTTAAGGAAAGCCAGGTAAAGAGTTAACACTGATACACTTCATTCTCCCTGGTTACACAAATAGGTAGAGAAATTTCGTGTGGAAACTAGTAGAGATTTGTAACAACATAATCACTTTGCCAGACGGACTGAACCCGAGCCCTGTCCCTCGGAAGCGCAGACCAAAGGACTGATTTTCTCACTGAGAGCAGCGGCAGGCGGCCCTTCTCTTTGGGTCAGTCGCAGCAGGAGGCAGCAACACAATGTGTTAGTGTTTAAAAGAGCTTCTTTTAGAATTCTTACTTTTTGGAATTTGGAATTATGTAAGTCAGGTACAGAGAGGCTCTCTGCTTAGCTGTAGCAGGTTTCATGTTGGTCACATGGAGCCAATTAGCCTTGCAGAAGTCTAACCGTGAAACTTATACCCATGGCTTTGTGTAACAGTCACAGCATTCATCCTGGAAGGGGGAGAAGGGGAGGAAAAAGTGAAATAATTAGCTTCCAGAAATGTGTACAATTCCAGATAGTGACCAAAATTACATTTCTGATTTTAATGAAAGGTTTTCTGGCTCAATAAAATTTAGAGCAAAGCCCTGCTGGTTCAAATTATTAGTGCAGTCCTTAGACCTGGTGAGTTTTATATAGTTTCATGTGGCTCTTTGTACATTTTGCACAGCTTTAGTTCAACTCTATTGCCCTCCGTGTAAGAACCCTTTTATAGACTTACATAGAGATGAAATTAACTCCTAAGGAACAGTATTAATGGAATGATATTTCTCATAATCTTCTTGGAGACTGGGATGTTTTCCAGAACAGCAGTATGCTTTTGAGTGGAAGAAAAATTACAGATCTGGGATTGTTCTGGCTGAATTTAGGAACAGTGATAGTTTAATAAAATGGAATGCTACCAGGTCAAGACTGTAGCTGTGGCATGTCAGTTACAGTGGAGTGCGTTGAGAAAGGTAGTTCTGGCTGTCCAGGTAGCAGTTGGCTTCCCCCCATTTACAGTGCTCTCTTTTTGGAATTTTACTTAGCATTGCTATTGTCTCAGTAATATTTTCTGTGATTCTGCATCCCTCTATAGTATCCTGAATACAGCTGCAGTAATCACATGGAGCAGTCTGAGCTGGCAGGAGGGATGCAGGTGGCTTCTTCACTTCTAGGTCATGGGATTCAACAGGTGGGAGGAGGGAGTGCGGCAGAACTCCAGCTCATTTAACCATCTCATTTTAAAGCCTGTTCAGGATTGCTTTGATGACACATCAGACGGGAGAGTTTCAAAGCAGTGCTGAAGTGGCTTGAGTTTATTTCATTTCTGTCATTAGAGAAGAAGATGGAAGACTTATTATCTGCGAGGTTAATGGCAATAAGTCAGGTAAGCACAAGATGAAGGAGAAACCTCTTCCTTCACTTCCATTAATAAAAAAAGTCAACATTTAGTTCTCTGCAGGCAAGTGTGAAGAATTGCATTGGGCACACGGTGTATTTTTTCCTGCAGGCAATCAAAACATTGATTTCCGGGGAAAATATTTTTTTTCAGTATTTCCTAAGTATAAAATAAGGGAATTTTCACCATTCAGCTATCACACCTCTGATAAGCAAAACACAAGGGATGTTCACCACTTGAAGCATTTTATAGGCAAAATTCTTCTGTTGTACTAGTTCCATTAATGATTTCTAGAAGAAATAGGGCTTTTTTAGTACTAATTTTGAAGCAATTTGTATGTTACAGTGTATAGTCCTGTCAATTTACTCTCTGTAGTCTAAATAAGTAATGTGTGAAGGGGAGAGACACTGGTCATCCTAGAGACCAGTCATGGGTTAATGCACTATGATCAAAGTCCTGGACAGGTAGGAACGATGTAGAAATTTCATCATGTAATGCAGAATTTCTATTGCTGTCTCCAGAAATTTTGCAATTTTCTGCCTACTGTTTACAGTCTTAGGGGAGCAATGCCTTGCAGAGGCACAGAGTGTGCAAGAAAAGCTTTGGAAAGGGCCAAGACCTCCACCAAAACAGTAACAACTCTCATCTTGAGCTAGTCATTAACCACTATTTATATTAAGTCTTGCATTTTGTAGACTGTTTATAACAACTCATGTCTTGGTAGCAGTAACTTACAAAATGCACACAGTGGATAAATGCTTCAAGATGACAAGACTCATTTCACCCAGTACGTGGGAGCAGCTGATGTGATGTTTTCATCTCTTACATGTACCAGCTGTCTGGCCTTGAGCCACCGTAGTTTCTAGTGGCCATGGCAGGGACATCACTGAGTGATTGCAGTTGCTGTGGTGTGCGCTCCTTGCACTGTTTCCTCTGCGTCTGCTTGAACTGTGACACATTGCTGATGGTTTGAAGAAACAAGGAAGCACATTTGAGTGCCTGAACTGTTCTGTTCAGCTCTGACAAAATTGGCAAAACTGGCAGGTAAAGTTAGGTGTCCCCTTGCCTCTGAAAATGACAAAAATACGCTTTTCTGCCCGATTTTCCACATACTGAGCATGTTAGTGTTCTGTTAGTCACAAATCTCTTCATTATATGCTGCTCAGTAGAGTCAATGTGTAAATACATTACAGAAGACAGAAGGAAAATTTATATTTCCAGTAGTTTTCTTGTATGGATGTGACGCATAACTCCTGGCTGACAGTAGTTCTGGAACCTTATGAAATACACAATCACTTCTATGCCCATCTGACTGATGGCACGGTTAAAATTGTAAGCTTGTGTTGATTGAGAAATGTGACTTCTGGAAAGTTATTCTTTCTTTTTCTCTGGTTGTGAGGGTGCTCTGTGTAAGGATGGCATTTCAAAAAAGAAACACATCTAGCAGTAATTCTGGAGATATTTCATTAGTGCAGCAAAGGTGGATAAGAAAAAAAAATTCCTATCTAGAGGTGGACAGAGACTTATATTTTCAAAGTAAATGAGGTATTGATGAAAAGGTAATAACAATTATATGACTGTGGAACTGAAGGAGGGTGACAGAACTAAATTGAATATCGTCAACACATAGCTGTAGTAATGAAAAAAACTGCCATCATATGTATATATATATATATCTTGTGAAAGAGAGGTTTGCATTTGCTTTTGTATGTATGTATTTTTTCTTTTTGAAACAAAGACCTGTTATTTCAATACAGAAAGCTTAGCTTGAAGTTCCAGATTGTAGAACTGATGAGTAGGTAAATGTGAGATGATTAATGAAATTATTCCTTTTCCTGGCATTATTCTGCCAATGTCCTGTATTTAATTCTTGTTATCACAGTTACCCTTCTTGAAACATGTCATCAGTGAGCATCATTATTTCTTTTTGTTCTATGGAAGAGAGGACACAAAGAAAAAACAGAAGTGTATTTCTAAACAAGATGTGGGAGATGAAACAATTTTTCTGTATTTGGGGCATTAGATTAAAATCAGCACACTTGAGTGTATCTTAACTGTAAAACTGTTCTTATCCTTTTAATCTGTTTGCCTACTATAAACCTTTGGCCTCTAAATCTTGGAGCGCTCAAAAGGTGAATGTTTTACTTCTTTTCAAATCAAGATGCTTGGGGAGATGAACTTGCCTTGTCAATTCTTGTAGAGCAAAGGGATGACAATTCAGCACTAGACGTGGCAGGTGGTTAACAGTGTATTACTGGGTTTAGATGTGACTTTCTTTTTAAGGATTTTTCTGCGTACTTTTGTTTTTCAATGAATGGGAAATGCTGCCTCTTAAACTATCCAAGTACTTCTTTAAGAAGTGCGGTATCACTCGGGTTCTTCCCTTATTGGTGAGTCAGATGCAATGCAGTTGTCTGGATAAATGCAGATTAGCCTGACCTTTGGGTTACCAGTCTGTGCTGAAAAACAGCAGGTGTGCAAGGAAATAGAGGCAACAGCAAAATTTGGAGGAGAGAGGTTAGCAGCAGGCATAGTGTCCTCAGTCACGGAGCTTCACTGTGAAGAAATTACATCGGAAGATTGCCTTCTTAAAAACAGATATGTCAGTAATTTTGTAGAAATGAGGTGGTTTGAGTGTTTTTTGAAATTTCTATATGAGCTTCAGGAATCTATAAAATGACATGTGAGATTCCTGTCTCATTACAGTTTACTTCATGAAACAGACATTTTTTCATGGGTGTGCATTAGGAGTTATCCACTTAAATTCTACATGTATGCTCATATCTCAGCTTCTGGTTCCAGGAAGGAGTTAAATATTTAAAACACATTTTCTTCATCTAAAGAAAACATGTACCCACGGGGCTATTCAGTTTAGAGATTCACTCAGGTTCAGGTGATTTCAACGTTTGCATGCTTGTCCTTGCCTCAGCTGGACTTCTTTTTCTTTTCTCTCTTCTTATCCAGAGTCTGCATCATTTCCGTGCATCCCTGTTCCCTGTGCTCTGGATGCCCCACAGAGTTACTTCTGTGCCCCCTGCAGTCCAGTAGCAGCTCCCTTGTTCCTTTGGATATCATATTGTGAGACTCAGCAATTTGATTTCTTTTACACTTAAAAATGTAATCATCCTGTCACTTGTACTGTCCCCATGTTCTAGTTTGGTTCAGACTCTCTAAAAGATTCAAAGATAATTGGTCGGAGGCACTTCCTATTGCATATTAAGCTTCTGCATCTGCTTTAACTTGCTTAAGGCAAAATATTTTTACAGCATGACTTGGAAGTGGAATTTAATAATGGTCAAGTTCTAGCTGCAGTCATACATAGGGTCTAGGAGTATAGCCGGCGATTGCCACCTCTATGTGAACCCACATATATGAGCGTGCACATGCACACACATTCATGCATTTTAACACCCACCATCCCTGCAATCTGCTGGAATACACGCCCCATCATGCACACACAGCCTGTTCTGCTGCACAGTAGAGGAAGCGATGCACTAATGTGCCAGTAAACAAGCTGATGAGAAATCATGCTTTGGCTTCACAAAACTTCTTGGAGAAATTTTACAGCAGAGGAGAGACCAGGTATTTTGACAGAAGGATAAGGAGGAGAGAAGAGGTGAATTCCTAAATGTGTCAAGTTGAATGCAAGTGATGGAGATCTAAAATCTATTGGGAATAAAAAGCAGAGAGAAGGAAAGATGGGAGAAGAGAGGGGGAAGTAGAGCCTTAAGTATCATGAAACAGTTTGGAAAAAAGACCTGTTTGGAGAAACTGAGAGCATTAGCAAATTAACAGTATGAAAGTGGTTGGGTGGGGAGGGGTTCCCAATGGTGTTTGAGCAGAAAATGGCGATGAAGGAGTGAAGAGCATGAATACGAAATGAAAGGGTATAACTGAAGAGGAAAAGAAATAGTACACATATTGCTAAAATTTAGGCAGCTTAATTTTGTTGTATAATGCGTGTATACATGCATTTCATACTCTAAAACAAGAAATTCGTAACAGTGAGAATATGTTATAATGAATTAAAAATTGGAAAATTTAATGAGAGAAGTGTAGGACTGGCTGAAATCTGGGGGACCATTGGCTCATTCTTCTCAACAAAGGTGATTAAATATGGCAAACCCTGAAAGTTGCATCAATGTCTTTGATAATAAGCAGAGTTTTCTGCCTTCTTTAAAAATAAAAAGGGATAAATGATAATTTATCTTTTGGTTTACATATTTGTGAAATGTCTTTGTCCGTTTCATGTTTGTTTGTAAAATTTCTCTACAAATTATTTACAAATAATAAAATAATCCTACTTATTTTCATAAGTGTCTGTACTAATAACATTTTTACATAGTAAAATGAATTAAACATGACTTACATAATAGCTAAATATTTGTCATGGTAATGTTTTTTGCGAGAGATAAATTATTCTGAAGCACTCAAATCTTCCAAAATAAATCCCGGATTGTGTTATTAGAAGGTAAAATAAAAAATTGATAATAGTGTTATTTTCATGCAGAGGCACCATAAGAAAAGTAGAATGTTTCCCACCCTAATAGCCTGTAGTCTTTTCTTAAAATACTCATACATGATTGTGTGAACAAGAAAGCTTGTGCAATGTAGGGGGCTGACAGTTTCTGAACAGACCAGGACATTCAGAAGTGAAAACTGTCAGCCAGGTGATAGAGTTTGGCTTTTCTTGTGTGCTGAAGGTTGTGTTCAGTTCCATTAGTAACTGTGTACAGATTTTGAAAACTAGGTCATCAGTGGTATAGCATCTTTTTATTATGATTTATAGTCTGCATGTTTGAACAACCAAAATAATTTTCATGTGTACCATGAGTCATAGCCCTATTTTATCCTTAGTCTTCACTTTTTTCCTTGTATAAGCAAACTCCTATTGATTTTGAGCAGATTTTCCTTGAATGAGAGCTGAGGAGGGACTGTGGTACTTGGCCTGAAGGATGTATAAGCTAGTATGAATCATAAGAATTTGGAGACAGTATATTTTAAAATTATTTCCTCTCAAGTACATTACTATATCTTGCATGTTACTAGGAGCTGTCTGAATGTTGTTACCATATGGATAAATAAACTCTCCCATTCCCTGTTCACTCATTTCTCAGAGCCTCCCTAGTTTTCTTGGCAGGTTGTGTTGCAGAAGTACTATTGATAGGGCTCCTCAGCCCATGCACCCTGATTCTAAAGTTCTGTCTCAAGAGGCTGTTACCTGGCTTTTTATTTATCCACAGCCTTCTTTTGAAGACAGCCCCCCTTGACAGCCTACATCCAGGTCTCAATCTTCTTTCTCCTTGTGATGGAGTTTGTGATCAATGGTAAGAAGTCAGCTCTCTCTCTCTTATGTCTCTGGAGCTTTTAGAGCTCTGAAAATACCAAGAGCATGACCCTCAGTAATATATATGAAAATACTATTTTTTTTTTCCCCAGAAAAAGAACAAATAGGAACTTGTCAGTCAGTCTTTTTGAAAGCAAATTCTGTCAGGGAAGCTAGAGCCTGCATCTGTCATTTGGCTGAGGGTATAACTGTGGCCCAAATGAGAGGCACAGTGTAAAGCAGTGCTCAAATTAATGCAAAAAGCTGGTTGAAAAGTTTCTGCCCTTGTACAGTCACTCCTGTGAATCAGGACATGAGCTTACTGTCAGTTATGGTGTACTGCTCACAAGCCTTTCCACCAGAGACTGCACACCTTGGGATTTTTGGTGACTCCTGCTATCATGGCATATGTAGGAAAAATAGGTATTTTTGCCGCAGAACTGGAGCCTAATGCATCTGAGCAGTTTTACACTGGTTTGGAGAAAGCCAAATAAGAGAACAAGTTTCATTTTAAATTATCGGAAAGGTGTTTCTGATGCATATATATTCAGATTAAACTAATTATTCAGATTGGCTCAAAAATTCCTGTGTGTTCCTTGAGGATTTTTTTTTTGTGAGATTTTTGAACCCAGGTATAGTATAGGTATAGACTTGTGGCTCCAAATGAATTCTTTTAAATTTCAGTAGAATGTTGTGCATAATTGAAAATATATGTTATCAGCTAAATAAGAATAGATGGAGAAGCAAACTAAACTAAAATTTTTTAGCCTTATGACTTGAAGGTCAATGTTAGAGTACAGTGAATAGTTGTAAATTGAAAATACAGGAGGAGAATAGGATGTTACTCTAAGAAAATGATGTGTTTTTGAAAAAAGCAATTACCACTCAAGAAATGAAAAGGGAATTTTGTGTACTGGTTGCTAATCAAGTATTGTGTATTTGTACACCAGTCAAATTATTTTCTTTAATGGCTGCATAAAATACAGCTTCTCAGATGTTATCTAATATGCAAAACAATATATTTAAAAAAAAAACCCTCAAACCTTTTGCATAATTTTTTCTGATAGCAGATGTAGATCTGTAGCAGCATAAATTAGAGCATTGTTCCAGAAAGCTTCTGCATTTAAAGTTATGTCAGTCACGGGCAATATTAGAGGCTACTTAGCTCCTGGTCTCTTTGGGCAGGGTTATTTCCAGTGATATATTCTTTTCTGATATAGCTAAATAGTTTTCTAAGAGCTTGTTTTTCAGCTATAATTAATACTTTGAACATCTATAGCTGTTCCATTAAGACTCTCATAACTAATGAATTAAATCTGACAAAATCCCATTGGAGATGCATTTAATTTATTGGCTTTAAAATTCTAATGGAAGTAGTTATGGATGTCCGAAGGATTACGGATTACTTAACTAGGAGGTCGGTCAGTATTGCATCCATTTTAGAGATGAATCAACTGAGGCGGTGGGAGATAAATGTAAAGAGAAGTATGCTAGAAAGACAGGAATGGAAGACAAAGCTTTAGTCAATGTAGTAGCACTATATGGAAAAAACTCTGTATTTTCACTGTTTCTTGAATAATTCAAGATGTGTAGTTCATTGCTTTTTGCTTTTAATTGCAAGAATGCCATTACTTTGAAAAGCAGAGATTGCATCTGAATTGTCCTCTTACTAAGTTTGTTTCCTTCTCCTTCCTCATCCCTACTTTTTATGACATTTTGGAGCAGATGTGTTTTCCTTCTTTTCAAAAAATGACAGTATTAATTCAATCTTTAACTTCAGAGATGGAAAAGAGTTAATAGAAACATTAAGAAGTACAGCCTTAATAGGATTTGAACTTGGAACCTTTGAAATATGAATTAGAAATTTATCTGGTAGTCTACACAGTCTTTCATTAGCAGCTCTGGGAATTTACAGGTGTTAAATTAGTTAGAGAAATGCTGCACTATTCCATGAATGCAATAAAAACATAATGAGAACTACAAGGAAATAAATTAATTCTAAAAAAGGAAACTAATATAAGGGCAACAAAGTTCAAATAAAGCCTGCTCTCAAGCTTTTAACAAGATCTCTGAGATGTCACCAATATTAGACTTAATATTGCATTGTTATGCTTCACTTGTTGAAATATTTTCATTATATGCAAACTTTAGTAAATTTTTGCCCTGTCTCTTTATATATATAAAAAAATTCCTTCATTTTAAATATTGCTGTGTAATAATTTTTATGTTGAAAGGATATTGCAGTGTGATAGGTTAGAATTACAAGCCCCTGGTCTGAAGCCCCAGTCAGAAGGGTGTGCTGGCTGCTCTCAGGTGTTGATGAGCCGGGAGAGGGGTAGCAAAGAGCTGCTGGAGACAGATGCAGCACAAAGCACTGCCCCTCAGGTTGGTGGGGAGGAAAGGAAAATGGATCGACCAAGGCTGAGTTAAGTTTCAAATATGTGACAGCTTTAGAAATCTTGAGTGAAAAATATGTTTCAACTTCAAGGGCATTAAAATACTGTTATCCCAGTTGGCTAATGCATGAACTATAAAACATGACCAAATGTACAAAAGCTTTGATTTAATGATGTGAATGCTGTGCACTATGTGTTATGGGACTTAGTTTAACTAATGCAATTTTAGGTCTTGCATTGCTTTTCTTCCTTCTGGTTTTACAAAAACAAAAACTCAGATGTAAAGCATTTTCAGTCAACAAATGCAGGAATTAGTTATATCTCAGTGAAGGGAGAACAAGGAAACTTGTTACAGGGGCTTATAGATGATAGCTCAGAGACCAGCTCTGTGGGCTCAGCAAATCCGTATTATCCACATCTGTGTAAGACATTTTGCTGCCTTAGTCCCTGCAGTGTCCTCAGCGTTGTGTTACTGCTGGTGTGCGTTGCTACAACAGTTGCAATGAAAGAAGCAAATCACACTTGCTTAGTGGGGAGAGTGGTTCGTTGGCACACAGGGCTGTAGGATAATCACTACTGAGAGGTCTGCACAGATCCCCCAAATCTGATCAGTATAGATGTGCTAGCGATGGCTGTGGGCTCCCTGTGTCTTTTGACGTAAAGCAAAGGCTGAGCAGTGAGGTGGGATGTAGTCAAAAGCCCAGCCTTACCTGAAGGAAAAGTATGAAAAATGTTACTCATTGATGGATCTTATGTTTGATATTTATTAGAGCTGCCTATGTCAAGCTCTGGGTGTTAGTTTACAATTTGTACAAACAGGCGTACCCGTTTTGTTAATAGCTTTTGAATTATAAGATGCAATGTGATCTGTGTTCCTCAGTTGCACCCAACCTGCCTGAATCTTAAGTTTTTAGAAATCTAAAAAACCCACAAGCCATTCAGCACAGACTAGCATGAGCAGAGTGAGACAATGTCAAATTGCTGAACATCTTCTGACTTTCTCTTTCCATTTTTCTTGAATAAGGGAGGCGGAAAATACTCCTGGGTTATGGTAACTTTTTTTTTTCTTTTTTTTTTCCCTTGCTCTGAATTTCTTCCAAAGCATTTCTGATCATTAGGGAGTAGATAATAATTTTGGTTTTAGCTTTTGAATATTCTTCTGGAATATTTAATTAAGTAGATAAGAATAGGATACACTCAGCTTCTTTAAGTTTATACCCACGAGTTTCCTCTCTCCAAGAATTTGTGATCATCATTTACATCAAGTGGGTTGAGCTGAATAAAGATCTCCAACCCTTGAAAGAATGTGGTGAGAAATACCCAGCTATGTTAGAGATTTGTTTAGTTTGTTGGTTTTTCCAGTGAGGAAAAAGAGTCTGTGCTGCCTAGGAGCCTTGGTTGTTTTCAGCAAGCAACTTGTATTGGTGATGGTACTGTCTGGCCCCTCTTCTCAAAGGTTTTCTTGAATCAGTGAATCCTGATGGATTAGTTATGGGACAGTTATATTGCAGGCATATGGACTGATTGTCAAGTTAATGTCTGTTGTTGTGGATTTTCCCATTTTCTGTTAGCTGTCTTGTTTTCTCGCTTCTTCTATTTGTTAACATCTATTTTATATTGTGATATATCTTCAGTGTGGCATTCTGTAGTAAATACAGGGAAACTAGGGCTTGCTGACAGCAAACACAATTTAGGATAAAATTGCTGTTAACCTTGAATTCAGTTGTGTTGTATGACTTTGAATGGATTAGGAGTCTGTTCTGGTCCTTTAGAATTGCATTATTTATATAGGAGTATGTTTTTTTCATATATTTAAATATATATTATTTACATTGAACATATATAGTATATTGAATTTAATAAATTTTGAGAAAATACTTGGGATTTAATGAAATTTTGTGACTTCTCAAAATTAAGGTTGAAACATGCATGACAATAATGTTTCTTACATTATTTAAGAAAGTATAACTTTTTCATTTGTCATATCAGTGAGATAATGGCATTCAAACAATTCACAAATTGTAGGCTTTGCATATAGAGTATTCTTAATTTACAAATTTAACACCATATTGTTTCATTAATTTAAAGTGGAGCTATAGACACACACATATCGCTGTATAGATTTTTGTGAAAAAACACACGAGATACATCTTTATATTTTAGTTCTTAGAAAAAATAAATGACCGTTACAAAATACACAGTAATCTGAACAATCCTAAAAATCCTGTTTGATCGCATGTTAATTAAGATTGTTTTCTTTAAAACGCTTAATATTCACTTGAAACCTTTAGGATCGCTCACACTTTATAGAATTAAAATTCTTGAGAAGACAACCAAAAGAAGAATTCGATGTCAAACACTTCAGATCTCTCTGGAATGCATGTTATACTTTAAACTTTTTGTTAGTTTCTATTAGCCTGCTTCCCTTCATTTCATGTTTTGGAAGTATTTCTTTATATCCTTTAACAGGATTTTCTAGTTGCTTGTGCATTTGTGTTGCTGGATATCACTGTTAGGTGAGTGAGAGACTTTTTGGTTTTGTTTTTTTGAGAGAGGTGATGGAGGATGCTTGAAAAGGATGCAGGTGGCTCAAGGGTCTGCAGTGCCTCTGGAAGGTGGGTTAATTTTCCCTCCTCAGCACTGTCAGACAGAAGGCTGCTGATTTTGTCTCTAAACAGTATAATTTCAGCTGTGCAACTTTTACTGGGTCCAGATGGATGTGAGTCCTTGCTGTTGCTGTATGGTCTTTTCTCCTGCATGTCTTGTTTCTGACTGGGGACCCGAGGACAGTGCCCTGACTTCTCAGGGTCAAGCATGACCCCCACATGTCCTTCTGCTATAATAAATATTAGTGGGGTTTTTTTTTCCTCCGGCTTGTACCAAATGATAGAAACAGTTTCAGGTGACCTTGTGTCCACTGTTCGGTCATTCCTTTAAAAAGCAATTTCACTGTAGTGTTTTGCTTGGCAGTGAGCTTCTAAATATTCCACTAAATAATCTGTAACATTTAAGAACTTCAATGCAAATTATCCCCTCCATCACAGGAGTGCAGTCTCAATGACTTCTGTTCTTTTCTGTGGTTAACTGAGGGGACAAGCTATTCACTTATACAATAGCTATTCACTGCACTCTGTTTTTTACCTGCTGATCATCTTTAATTGTGCTGGGCCCTTTCCCACGTGCTCTGTTATGCAGGTATAGTAATTCAATTCATATAAAATGAGCTTTTTCCCCCTCTGCCTTCAAGATGAGCTCACCTCTGACTTCTGGACTCAACTCATTGTTCAGCCTTTCTTGTACCTGGAAATTCCCGGAAATTCCCAAACTTCTGTCTCATGCATTCATTTTACTGTTCTATTTCTTGATTTTTAAAAGTGGTTTGATGCAGCTAAACTGTCTCTTTAAATCCCAATCTATTGTAGGAAGTATGTAGAACGTACTAGGAATTATCTCCAAAATTTCTAAGTACTGTCACAGGTGAGCTAAGCATTTCTGGAAGCAAGTCTGATTGTCATCCAAAGTTGTCTTGGAAAAGAAAAATCAGATGCTTCATGTGTCCCTGCCTCATGTCTTGCACTCCTGCTTGGGGGAAACTGCTTTAGACCCTTCCTGTTCTAATAAATGTGGGAATGTGCATTACTCACAGCATCAGCAGACAATCACACTCTTGCTTCCAGGAAAAATAAAGAAACATAGTTCTGGGTTTTAGAATGAATGCCCTCTCTCTTTTTAAAGAACAGGAGAGTTCTGGAAGGGGCCATTGTGCAGGATGGCTCGGTATGTTTGGTAACATTCCCACAAGGGTCAAACAATAACACATACCCCCCAAAACACCGGTTCTTCAGGCAAAACATGCACAGCAACACTGACACCATTACTGGTGTGAGAACAATAGATTTTGGCTCATGGCTGGATGAACTTATCCTATATTCTAAAAGGTACTTTTAGCCTGCAATTTAGCAGGCTCTTACATTGTTCTGTAAGTGGTGTAAAGTGTTATTGTGCTGATTTGGGCTGAAGAGCATGGGTAAAATTAAAGCAGTTCTGTATTTGCTTCCTGCAGTGTTCAAAGTCTGGAGTAACTTACACATGTAAATGAAAAAATATTAAATAGATTAGTAGATAAGTAATAGATTTTACAATAAATATAGCCAAGTGTTGGTAATGGGAAATTCTGTACGGGTTTTGGTCTGGAATTTGTATGCATTGAAAAGAACCCTCAGTAGCTGTCTGGAAATCTCAGCTTTCAGGTAGTCGGCTGTCCTGCTGCTTTGTTCAGTTGCTTTCAGAATAACAACTGAGGATTCCAGTGGCTCTATGGCACACTGTATCTTGGGCTAGGGTAACGATCTCATTTAAATAAAGCAGCACTTTACACACACAAAAAAGTTAATATTTTGGTGTGACATGCAAAACTGACTGATGAATGATGTTCTGTAAGTCTGATACCTTTTTTCTTGGCCCATGGCAAATATACTACTTCTTTTGTAAAGGCCAAGAAATTAATGAATGATTTTATTCTTCCCCTTTGCAGCCTGCACAGGGTAATTATGTATTATTAATAATGCAGCAGTACAAATGATATTAAATGAACTACATTTGTTAATGTAGATCTTATCCAACTGCTTTTTCCATCGGTGGACTGTTTCTCATCAGGGGGTACTAATTAGCTTTAATATGTGGAAAGATGGGACAGAAATTCAATCAGATAAATAGGATAGATTTGGAAAAATCCAGGAAGGAAGAATACAATTTAAGGTTCTGAATACATTATTAAGAGGAGAGATGAAAATGTATGCTGTTTTGCTTTTTTACATATTTCATGGTCATTTGGAAGTAGAAAGTATCAACTCTTGTTTTACCAGGCCTATGAAGACTCACAGAATATGTCATTTTTCAAAGCTGTAATGTTTGTTTTCTTTTGCAGTAATAGAAGTGCATGTAAAAGCTTTTGGAGTCTTTGCTGTGTTTGTGCTTGTATTTATTCAAGCTACTGTGTTGATGAAAATTAGTGATTGTCTGTTGCTGTTATTTTTTTTAAAATCCCTAACCTCCTGATAAAGTTTTCTCTCTCTCTCTGAATGATAATCTGTCAATTTTTACCACTACATTGTCATACGTTGAAATGTAACCACATTTCAATGCAATGAACACACATGCATAATGTATAAATGTAAAGGATCTGACTGCCTAGAAATCACTGGAAAGATTATTGCAGACTTCAGAGGGTGTAATATGAGACCAAGTAATTATTCTTATAGTTAATGTACTGTTGAGACGCCATCATATCAAAAGGAAACCAACATAATTTCATTTGAAGGCAGGGGTTGCATCTGTGTTCACAGGACAGAAATTAAATTAATCTCATACATTATTAATTCTACTCTACATTTGCATTGTGTTTCTTGTTAGTAGAGTCCAGTGGTTCTTATATGGTGTGGGATGGACCATTAGCATCCAACTACGCAGTTTTCGTTTCCTGTCCATCTACAGTACCCTGAAACTGGAAACTTGTTTGAAAACCTGTGGTGGCAAACTCGATGTTGTGTATGTAAAGTTTTGTAAACTATCACAGCAGGCACTGTTTAAAATCCTCTAGCAAGCTGGATTGCCTCATACATTTTTAAAGATAATCAATTATATGACTTTACATTCCCTCTGTAGTGATGGAATCTGTTCCTATTCCGTGGTGACTCCACCCGTCTCCACCTGAGCATCAGTCACCCCGTAACAACACTGGCACATCCCATTGTCATCAGCTGGTACAGGGCGAGGGGTGCTTGTTCGGGGTGAGGGGTGCAGCCAACCCTGGGGTGCACCCCCAGCAGCCCTGCAGGGTGGGAGCCATTGGTAGGCACGTGTTGTTACAGACAGCAACCCCAGGAAACAGAACGCTGTTCTTAAAACTCTGCGTGGAAGTATATAGATTTGGAACTATTTACGTTTTAATACAACTATTTCATGTAATTAAACAGATAAACAGATCAATATGTTGAAACAGATGTATAAATATATAGATAGACATATTGCACAGAAACCTTAATATTTCATCCAAATGAAATACTCTCTTCCAAATATGCCCCGTAGGAGTTTTGCTCAAGGCTATGCTTAGGTATAGTCAAAAATTCCCGATAGCTAGTCACGAGGGAAAATATGTTCTCTTACAGATAATTGCTACTGGCAGCTAGAGACCTAGAGAATTTGATGTGCAATAATGTGACCTGACTATGTATTAAACTTTTTTGAAGGACATGTGTAGAGAAATTTTATATGCTTCTCACACACCGTAGCTTTTTTTTGGATTTCACTTGTATTAGCACATTTTTAACAACTTTCCTATGTTTAATATCTGTTACATTTCATCCTAATAGTTCTCCACCATAAAAGATCCTAATATTATGTGGGTTTTTTTTTTCCAAAACAAATGAGCTTAAAAAAGCTTGGGGTGAAGAGGAGATGGGAAGGAGAATAAAGCCCAGGTGACTTGTAAAGGGGTATGTAAACAAAGCACAGTTGCATTATTGATGATAGAACTGGAGGAAAAAACCCAGTAAATATTTTTTCTTTAAAAATACATGAGATTAACCATTCAACAGCTGCTTGTTTCACCTGCATTCAGTTTGAATATTATCTTGTAAGCATCCAGTTTGTATCTTTATACTTGCTTCTGTTGTCTCTTAGAAAAGCTTAAAAGATGATTGCCTTTCTATACTAGAAAGGTTATATGCTGCATATTGCTTTTAATCCTATTAGAAAGCACATAGCATTTATACAAAAATAAGTCAGAACTGTTCGCTATTAGACTTATCTTTTCCTTTAGGGCTGGATTGTAACATTTTTTTCCCAGTATTTGGGGTTATTACTAACCAGTGATGTATAGTTTGAATTTTCATAAAATGCCAGGAACTGAAAATGAACTTCCAAAAGATACAAAATAACACAACTCCAATAAAGATCTTTATATACCTTACAAAAATTCTTGATATAATCTTTTGTTGTTGGCGTATGTTAATAGGCAGTAAATAAATATATTGTTGTTCACTGGCCGAAATTAAAAGACTGGAGTAACTGTTTCCCTGCATTATAAAATCCTCTTGTTCCTCTTATTTATTTAAACCCCACCCCAGATCCCAAATTTAGATCCACAGCTGATACAAGTCACAGAAATTTTTATTTTAATTTTATAATTTCTATTGTTATTTCTTTCACACTATGTGTGAATATAGACAACAATACAGTGTTTCTATGTAAGTTGGAATAATATTGTAGTGTAACATAGACATCTGAATAAAACATCATTTGACATTGTTAATAGAAAAGAATTATAACTTCTTGTAAAAAAAGCAATAGTTTTGCAATAATTTATATTATAATATGTGGTATTTGTGGAAAATAGTGGAATGTAGATTTTAGGAATTAAATAGAAAAATTAATTGCATTTTTGTTCCTTCAAACTCCTTGGGCTGGCCAATTTAACAGGGCTGCAATCTTCCTTTGGTGCATCCCAGTTTTGTGGAGATGAGGTCAGGACAGACAGTTTGCTGGGATTCAGCAAGTCTTTAGTCTTGATCCCACCTTCTTCTGAAGTTCCTTCTTTGCGTTGCTGTCACACAATAACTACAACATTTGATGAATAAAGTCCTAATGGGAAATTATGAAACTGTCACACAGTTTTGTCTGAAAGGAAATCTTGTGGCTTGCTTGTCCACGAAGTGTATCTAACTCAGCTGAATGAGTCCTGATATGCTGCAGAGCTGATCTGTCTACCTTTCCAGAGATATTTGAATTAAAAGTTGTTCCACTTGAGCTTTGATAGAAATATTTTTGTGCTCCTTCAATTCCACAAGAAAGTATCAATGGAGTTATAAACACACCAGGAGGGACATATATTTCCAGTTTTCTGTGGAGACGTTCTGGTCCCAGTTGCTGTATGAGGTGAGGTAGACAGGTGGCATCAGGCAGTTTTCAAATAAAAGATGAAGGCGGCAGCAGCAGCCGGTTATGGTCTCGGGCTCAGCAGATGCTCGATTCATCTGCAGCAGGTTCAGGCCTGAGGCAGGACAGTAGAGCTGACTCCGGCAGAAACAGGGTCAGACCTGTCACCACTGCAGTTCATCCATGAGTGTGTGCAACGGGGATGCTGCAGAAACTATGTGGAGCCGTGCAGTTACAGGTCAGTCAGGCAGTTTGCACCATCTGGCTTGCTCCTTAAACCCAGAATTCCCCCAGAAATGGGAACTGGGTAACACCTGCTGAAAAAAACCTGTTTATTGAAAGGTGTATTACTTAGAAGAATTTGAAAGCTGTTTTTACGGAATGTGTAAAGAAAGACAGGTATAAGCAAAGAAACAGTAAACAGACATAAAAGATGTCCCAGTCCTGGCTACTGACAGCTGCTGAACGGTCCCACTGGGTCAGTGTAGAATCCTGAGGACCCTGGGAAATGAGAACACAGGATTAGCAGAATTCATGGCCCAGGAAGGAAAGCGTGAAAGAGACAATCCTTTGCATATGTTTGTAAGGGAATCTATATTCAAACAAATCTATATGTCTTTCTTTAAATATTTGCCCCAATAAAAGTTTTTTAGCCCCAAATCTCTCTCTTTCTTCAATATTGGTCTAATAATTATTTTCTTTGTCTCCGTAACCTGTGCTGCTCTTGGATCCTTAAGACCAAAGTCGGATATAGCAACTTTACTACGCACTTTTGAGCAGCAAAAAAAATTAAAAATCATACCTTCTTAAAAAAAAATAAAAAAAAAATCTATGTAGGTGAGCAGCATTTCCTGGCTTCTAAAATTAAAAGCAAAATATGTATATTCTAATAAATAAAAAAACCCTAGGTCTATTTTAATCTTGACAGTGAAACTTTAATCACTTGAGAGTGGAGGTAGAGTGAGCTGTTACACTATATAGTCATAAATATTTGGGCTTGTTATTTCTAGCACTCAGAGCTCAAAGTCAGTGAGAATCTCTCCATTATTATGAAGCAAGAGATCAATCCTGAGAGCACAAGTTTTATTAATTGAAAGGCTAGACCTCAATAAAAGAAAGTAAAATATAAGTCATAGAAATTAATCGATGCATTGATCCTCAAACACCTATGTAAAAAAAAAAATACTGTTTTTAACTGTATCCTGTTAAAAAGCAGATGAAGAAAAAATGAAGCAAAGTCTCTCTGTCCAGAACACTGTGTCTTCTTTACAGATGAAGCTCTTTTGAAGTCAGCAATAGTACAGGCTGGGAAACTGCTAACTGGAGAACTGCAGCCAGAGAAACACTGGGTCAGTGTACCAAGAATTTTTCTCTTATGCCAAGCATAGTTGCACTGGTTTGAAATGGAAAAAAATTGATTAACTGAGAACAAGATTTTTTCATTTCAAAGAAAAGAGAAATGAGAAATTTTCTGGTCTCATCAGTGACTTCAAAACACTTGGGAAAGAAAATGTCTAAACTTGCTGTGTAATTCTTTAATGATTTAGATCAGTGACAGACAGCTTGTCTGTGAATTCATCCATGGGTATGCTTTACTGGGATTTCTAAAACAAATGCTGGGGTCTGATTCAGCGGGGCTGTTATGAAATGGGAGAACGATCCACAAGGGATAAAATTCTTTGCTAATAAACACCAGTTAAAAACTACATAATTACTGAATAAGCAGTTTTTAAAATAAAAAGTATCTTAAATTTCTTAAATAATGCACATTTAACATAGAGCGGTATCTCTGAAGCAGATGTCTTCTTGACATGTGCATTGAAGCTGTTGGCAGTGACCTTGTAGGGCAAAGCAGTTTTGAAAATTAGTTTTTGCCTCCCAATCTGTGAAAATAATGCTGTAGTGAAGATTTAATAAAAGTCATAGCTTCTCATAGAAGCTTATTTCAGCAAAGTAAACAATTAAAATAACAAATGTCAGCTATTTCTCAGCTTGACAGTTAACACAACACAGCTTTTGCTTAGCATGATGTACAGAATGTATGGGAGGTATACCTATAATTCATTTTATCTAGGTATGGTTCACCTATTATATTTTAATACAGTGATAAATTAACAAACAATGCAGCAGTTTTCATGGTGGTGTGAGAGCCTGGGGAAAACCCATCTGGCGTGCAAAAAGTGTATGGCCAAAACAGAGGAGAAAAATGAAATTAGGGTATTTCTGAATGGTTTTAAGCTTCAGAGAGCTCTGTGGAACAGAGACAGAGGAATAAGGTTTGCATTTTATTGCAACATGGTTTTTTTGCCTAAAATGAAAAGAAACAAGAGGGCAGAGTTATGGTTTGGAGTTCCATGCCCCTATGAAGTTAAATGTCACTCAGGAACTGAGTCAGAAGGAAGCTGAAATCACATACTCTGAAAGGCTTTATTCTGGCAAAAGGGGGTGCTGGATCTCAGCAGAAGCTAAAGCAGCTTTTGGGAGTTTTGTCCACTATTGCCACCTCTTCTGCCGGGTGGAATCACTCGAAGGAAGCAGTGTAGCCGTGAGTCTCACATTGCCTGTATCCAGCAGCTTTGCAATACTGAAATAGATTCTTTATGTAAGCTTTACATTCTGCTGCGAACGTTTTGTGGATGTTTTCTTCTGTTGTTGGTGTGATGGTTTGGTGTAAAAAAGACATAAAAATGAACATCTGAGGTTCAGGTTTCCATTATGGTTCTGCACCTAACCAATCTTGTTAAGTCTGTGAGAGAAAGTGAAGTGTGTAGTGTTTATAGCCTCTCATTTTGCAGTTCTATTTTTGTGAACCCAACTTGAGGTGACTGAGAACTTGTAATTTCAACTACAGACATCACTCATTTGAATGGGCAGAACTGCTTGCTCTTGTCTCTTGGAAGCCCAGAACTAGGAGAGCATGCTTTGAGAAGTTTGTCCTTAATCTCTGCCTCAAGTTTCTTAACTGCAAGGTATATATAATGCTTTTTTTCTTTCTGAATGGTTTGTGAGATAGAGATAACTCTCATTTGATTTTCCTGTAGAGGTAAGTGCCCCTTATAGCTGAGAAAGCAAATTGTGGAGACAGGTGAAAAGCCTGTGGCCAATGTAAATAAGGTGATGGATTCAGAAATGTCTAATGTCTAATCACAGGTCCAAAAGCAGTCAACAAGGTTATGAGCCCTCACCTCAGAAGTCAGCATTTTAAAAATTTGATGATCAATGACTAGGAAGCTTAAAAGTCAAAAGCAATGTACTTGGTATGTTTCTGCAGGAGCAGAGAGAATTTTTTGCTAGAGAAGTGCACATCAGCTTTCTTGCACTCTTCTCCTTGATCATGACATCTTGTGTGAAGTGCTGGTTATTTGGCATTTATAGAAATAAATAGTGCAGGGAGTAAAAACAATTGGTTTTTTTCTTGGTCTTTAGAGATGCCTTCGTTGCTCTAAAACCTTGCTTAGCCTGATTAGCAAGGTTGAGTAAAGATATGAATGTTTTTATTACTGCAATCAATGTAACTGTAACCTACATACTTTTTATGGCAGCATTGATTCCATGAAGCAATGGGAAGGAATCATTCTGTTGGCTTGAAGACTGTCTGCAGAGCAATTTAGCAAGAGGAAGCCAGGAGTAGTGTGTAGTAGATGAGAGACTGGTTTGGCAAGAGTTATTGAAGTTTTCACTGGCAATTTTTGCCTTGTGAGTCTGCAGTCTGTTAGTCTCTGGGAAAGGAGTCACTCAAGGTACTGAAAATAAATGCAGACTTTAAAGGCCAACTTGTGAACTCATTACCGAGGGAAGTGTCTGCTGAGAGAGCTGAATCCTGATACTTGTATTTCTGTGGGTAGAAATGATGGTTATTTCAGCTCTGTTCTTAAGAGAAGGTTTTCATTAGGTGTGTGTTTGGTCCTCCACCACAGACTTTTTGGATTTGAGAGGGGAGCATTTCTTGAAAGCTGAAAAACCTGTGGAACTCACATTTAAAAAGTCATTAATTGTCTAAAAAGGGCAATTTATTTAAAATTAAATCATGGAGTAATATTTATCAAAGTAGAGATCTGGTAACGTTTAGCAAGCAAGTGCACTTACAGAGAAAAGTTACAGTGTGTGAATAATCCCAAGATACCTCATCTCCACAAATCGCCATGTGCCAGCTAAGCAGCAGGAGCTATGTGTGTTCTCCTAACAACTGCAAGGTAAAACATGTTGGACTGCAGCATGCTCATTTTTTTGAGAAGCTATCTGGAAAACAGTAGAAGATACTACACGTTATTTCACATTTTCCAAGTGCGTGCAGATGGTGAGTTACCAGGGCTCAGCTGTATGTTCACAGCACAACGCAGCAAACTGAATGTGTGTGGGTCCCCCATGTAGTGAATAATATTGAGAGCATACTATTAGCCAGATCAGCCATGCCCAAAACATTTTCAAGAAGATGTAATGCATTTGTGAGTGTACTATCTTAAGGCATTTTAACTCAGTGAATGAGCACATACAAATTATTTGCTGTAGCACCTGATATCAGTAATGGTAAGAAGCTGGTATATGGAGCACTGAAAAAATTTTTGCTTGTAGTTTTCTTTCAGATTTACTTTAATTATTCCCAGGAAAATGTCAGTCCAAATAGTAAAGAACTTTGGCTTACAAGGTGACTTTCTACAGTGAATGTAAACAAAAATCAGTATCTGGCGAAGAACTGAGGCAGAGATGCTGCTAGAGCCAGAATGAGGGTTGAGTAGGACCTCTGACAGCTCTTAAAGGCCTGTGTCCCCTGACAGATTTGAGCCAAGACTGAGAGTCTTGCACTGCTGAGAGCCAAAACAGCTAGCAGACTTCAGTGCTGCAACAACACTATGTGTTGTTTACAATGGCCGCCACAGCACCCCTGGGACACTTCAATGGCTTGTCCTCAACATAGCTAAAAAAAAGTACGAGTTGGAATTTTTCAGGCCCTAACTCTTATAAAAGCTTGTATTTGATGCATTATGTTTAGACAGATTGTTGTGCTTCAAGGTTTTGTTTCACTTCATGATAATTTTTGGCGTTTTCAGTATTTATGCAGTTATGGTTCACAAAATAAACATGATATTCTTGGAATTACTGGGAAGGAGCCATCTTGCTGATCAAGTTCTGTATAAAATAGTCCCATTCTACTTGTGCAATGCTTTTTATAAAGAGAAAATTCTGGGTACATCAAGGACTGTTATAAGCAGCAGGAAGGGAGCTATAATTCCCATAGGCCTAGTACAGCTTTTTCAGTGATCTGTATCAATATATGCATGTCAGAGTAGGTCAAACAATATGAAATAGCTCAAACATTTATCTTTGACATAAATAGAATGAGGCTGTTGTGTTATTTTTTGCAGGTTTTTAAATACAGAGTTAATAATCGCTATTACCACGTCTCTTTTCACATGCTGTGTTCAATTATCTCTGCAGTGAGAGAGTAAGGAGATCCTAGTCCATTTTCCTTTCAAGGCGTTAGTCATATACTTTCAGCACTGGAATTTTAGGTGCTTCTGATAAGTGACTTTTTGTTTTGGTCATGTTTTTCTTCCTTCTTGCATGTTAGTAAGAGCTGAATTGAATGTGTCTTATTGATTTGTATCTGCCTTCTACCTATGAAGACGAATAGTTCCTGTGCAGCAGGATCTTCAAATACTCCTATTAAATGTTTTGACTGATGAAGTTTTGCATTTCTGGTAAGCAATCCTAATCTGTAGTTCCTCTGTATGAGGGTCATGTATCCAGAGCTCAAATTGGTGATGGAGCATTTTACACGTACAGCTGTTACTTCAGGAAAATAACAACAGGAAAGTGTCTTTGCATTCAGCTGATTTGTGAGGAAAATGGAATTTATTCATTAAGTCATGACTTCTTGTGTAGTATCTCATCGACTAAAATGCATATTATAACCACTGCTCCAATAAATATTTATTGCTGTCTGCTGCAGAGTACAACTCAAAGTGATACGAGGTATAGGAGTCTTTTTGGAAAAATCTGTGAACACAGTCTGATTAAACTTATGAATTAAAGTTTAGTCAATTGTATGAAATAGGAAAGTTGCTTTTTCTAAAGGTGGGACATCAAAAAGTGTGTAGTGTTTGTAGAGCCATTTTGTATGTAGCTATCTGCAATCTGAGCCTTGTTCTGTTCAGTCAAAACCCCAAGGTGACAAGTAGTGATCAGCTTTCACATAGTTTTCTCTCTCTTTATGAATATGTTTATTCTGAACTCTAATTCACCTGTTGTAGTGCTTAGGTCCAGGTGTGAGGACAAGACTCTTTCTTTAGAACCTGGTATTGAGCATTCACTTAGGATATTAGACACTTATTTCCTGTGTCTGCTTCTAGAAACCAGTCATAGTGTTGTGTGGTTCACAGTGGAGACTTCTGTAAAGGATTGCTTAAAGTAAATAAAAATAAAATGTGCTTTATAGGACATTGTTGTAATCATAATGGTGAATTCAAAATAAATAACCTTGTCACTGATCCCAGATTTCAACAGGAAACATCTGTGATCTTTGGAGATTTTAGTATAATATTGCAAACTTGGGCAGTAGAATTTCCTTAGCGTCTGAAAAAATCATTCCATGACTGAAGTGTGACATGCTGCATATTTAGATGCACCTGAGGAGGGACAGGGTGTGTCCTTTCTCCTCTTTTTAGCTTTTGATATTATGGTTTCATAGGGAATTTCCCGGTAAAACCAATAGGAACTTCACGCACTCTGCATTTCTTAAATGCAGGCTAGGTCTTTATTTTCCAGGGTTCTAAGCACGCTTTGTGCTTGGTGACTCAAAGGTAACCATGCTCCCTCAGCACCTCAAAAATGTGAGTCCTTACTGCACGTAGGCGCAACTGGAAATATCGGCTGTTTTCCCAGAATGAATTGGGTTTAGGAGTGTGCAGAAGAGGAGAGCTTTTCTTCCCCACCCTTCGTCCTCAGGCTCATGGGTGACTTATATTTAGCTGTTTTTTCTGGTACAGGATAACTCATTACAATACAAGAGCCCAGTCTTCATGCTTCAGTCACTCCAAAGACTCCTCTAGTAAGCAGCACTGCAGCTCTTTTCCAGTGAAGAGAGCTTTAAAACTATTTAAAGCTGTGAGCATATATGAAGTAACTTCCTTGAGAACCACGATTTTTTATAATGCTGGGTAAATGCTGCTCAGTTGCATCTGGTGTAGTGGAATCAGTTGCACTTGACAGCTGATTATACAGAAACTAAAAGAAAGATCTTGTTCCTTTTTCTGTCTTCAGTATCGGTAAAAATTTGAAATGCACTCCACTAAACTGGAGAAATGAGGAAAGTCCTTGTAGAGAGGCTTCTGCACTGGCTGGCAGATTTAAGACGATATTGTTGAAAGGGTGAATAACAACAGCTGTATCTCCTGTAGCTTGGACTCGCTCTCTCCAACACTGGCACCAGCCCTGTTGTTACCAGCCCAACATTTTTGTCACAAAACACTTGGAAAAGCAAGACTAATGATCTAAAATTAGGGGATGCCACTGACCCCCCAAGAAATTTAAGCACTATATATTAGCCGTTTCAAAACTAGAAGTTATTATATTTGGAGCTTGTTACTTTATATCCCTTTTTAGAATGCAATTTAGGGACATCATAAACATCTCAAACTCGACTTCATTAATTAATAACATGAACTAGAATGCTTGTATGAGGCTGCTATTTTGTGGAATAGCTGTCTCCCTAAAAATAATGAATTTCTGTGGACAGCATATATTGTTGACTTTGCAGCTTTTATAGATTTCCTATGCTCTAAAGATTAAATCTTTTCAGCTACTAGTCATTCACTTAATGGATTGCTTATATTGACAATGACTATTCTTATTTCATGAATATAAAAGAAAAATTAATTTGATAATTGGCTCTGTTTACTGGCATTTTTCAAGTGACGGTTAATATATCTTCTGTAGATATTGATTTCAAATGGTGCATGTATATTGACCAAATTTAAAGTTCTCTGCCCTCTGCAGAGGAGGACTCTTCCAACTAGAAATAGTAAAGTGAATACAAGAAAAATATACTATTTTAAATGAAGCTACCATCACATAGTTTCAGACAAATGTACTTGCAGCTTCACTTACTACAGGATAATATTTGTAAACCAATTGTTTGAAAAAAACAAAGAGCCTTTTTCTGTCAGGGTAGTATCGGGACAATTTTATTCATCTTCCTGTAAATACAGGGAAGTCAGCTATTATTTGACTTATAAATTGGAATATACAAGGAATATATGGAATTATAAATAGAATTATAAAAAGCACTCTTGGTTTGTGTTTAGCATTACGCAGCAGCAGTAAGAACATGTTATTTCAATCATTCAGAAGCAGTTTAGAGTCTGGGTGGTACTGTAAGCAGAATGATGAAGCAGAACTCAGTTTCTTTTTTCTGCTAAAGTAAAACTGTATCACACAAATGTATCTTGGACACCTTGTCAATATTTATCACAGTCTCTATTGAGAAATGAATTACCAAATTTTGCTAAATGATTAAACATGACATGTAGTTTAGCTGGGTCTAGTTCTGTTGCTTGATATGAGGGGTTAGTCTGGTTGTGGTTTATGAGTTGGCTACAGTAAATCTGAATTACCTGTAATTTGTTTCTCTCAACATGTGTGGTCTTGTGATGTATTTGAAAATTAGGTGTAATTGCCTCTGTCAGACCATTCACATAAAGGGTTGTCCTCTTCTTCCTTTGGCAATTAGTAAATGGGATTTTGTGTTTAGCTTGAGCTATGGGATATGGCCAGACAAGCTGAGCTTGCTAACCCACTCTGCACCATGCCTCTGTCCAGGCACAGATTTCTGGAGAGGGTAGCTGCTGGTGGCATTGTTGCCCTTCTGCTGAAAAGTGCTAGACTTGGGGGTGCCTTCTGGGGTGGATATGTAAAACCAGTTGTTTCAGTGTCCCTCCTCTCTTTGGTCCTGGCAGGTTTTCTTACCCGCAAGTGGCTGTTACTGGTTGCCACCTCGCAGGAGCAGGGAGGACATGCATGCCAGCAGGTGGTTCTGGTTCAGCAGAGATTTATGTCGTTTTTGGTGTCTGAGAGGCATTAGGAAAGAGCTCCATAAGCTGTCCTAGGCTTTGATTTGGCTTTCATTGAAACACTTTAGAGAACTTGTTCAGCAGGCTATTTCATCTCTCTTTGATACAGATTGAAAGGCTTAGCATAACATATAGTGTGTAATTTTTATCAATAAAGTGTTGGTGAGGATTGTATAAAGACATCTTTGACTTTGTTTAGCATTCTGTTTAGAGATACTGCCTGATTACTGAAAGCTTGTTGTCATTGAAGTACAAACTCCATTTACTATCTGAGTATTAACTCTACCTTGAGTTTGATCTAGCATGAAACATTGATGTTGAATGTTCTAATAATTTTCTTTCGAGTTAACCAACTGAAAGGGAGTAAACACAACAGCTATAGTTAGCAAAATTTGGCAACTCACAAAATAATATTTTTTTCTTCTGGTACATTAGTTCCTCTAATACTTGAATAATCTAATTCTGCAGCTTTTGATTATAAAATTTGTTTTAAAAACCGATTTCATAAAGTTTGTCATGTTATGTATCTTGATTAAAATTAATTAATTGAAGAGTTAACTCAGGTATAGTTAACTTACTGTGAATATGGAACCTGATTTGAAGCAAAGAGTATGAACAGAATTACAGTAACACTTCTGTAACTCACGCTCTCTTCTAGAGGTGTTTAATTCAAACACTGACCTAAACTCACCTGGCTTAGCTGCATGACCTGTGGAATCATAGTTGAAGGCTGTATGGCTGTGGGCATACTGAACATTATTATTTCACTAATATTTTGTCCACCAGTTTATAAATTAAGTATTTATCATTTAGAGGCTGTAATGCTTCAAAAGATTATGGAGCTCAGCTGTGTTTTACCTCAGACAAGAACTGTATTTGTTTGCAGTGTAATTTTTCCAATGGACCCCGAGTCTGGGCGTTTGTTCTATGTCTGCTGAATAAATAACTCTTTGAACCACAGATCACACAACAGGTACTGACTAGTTTCCTTTGTTGGAGGCTTCCACTTGTACTAGATATCTTAGATACAGTGTTTTTGCTATGTTTTTTAAAAAAAACTTATGGCCTGAATTTTTTTGAACATTATACAATCCCTTGTAGTGTTGTGTTGGTACACACAAGAGTTTCTCTTAAAGCATGTCAATATTCACCCTGCTATTGAAGGTGCTGTTACTATTGTGGACTTTAATGGGGTATAGATCTTTCCCAGAATCTGAGAACTAAAAGACTGCATATAGCCTTGCCTGCCTTCATTTTGGAGGTGGACAAGACATCAGATTAAGTAGGTCAGCACATCAGTAGGTATTGAACTAATCGTAAAGGAGCCTTGGAATTGTGGTTAAAGAAACATTGATTTTTTTTTTAATGCTAGAAATATTGGTGCATAGGATGGATTTCCGCATTTGCCCTTTACTACTGCATTGACAAAAAAATAAAAATCTGCACTTGTTTGTTTTTTATCAGGTGAAAATGTGTAGTACACACAAATATTTGCCACCTTGTTTGACCTTGTCCCAAGATATTTACATCCTGGAACCCATTTAAGTTTTCTTGTTTTGTTGGACTTTGAAGTATTTGGCAGTGAAAGAGATGTTGTTGACATACCAAATATTACTTTTAGTTTTAACTGCTTATCTTACTGTATATGATGCATGGAAATGAGAAACATTTAAACCAGTTGACTTCATCTGCTCTTTTCAAGGCAGAAGTATATTTATTTAAAGGAAGGAATAAACAGCCAAGGTTCAAAATACTGAGCCTAGTATACTTGAGTAAAATAATAACAAACCCTTTCTAAGGGATATTTGAAAAAGATCTGTGTTTGTGCTGAAATGCTCCTTGCCTTAAGAAAAAAAAAATAAACCCCACCAAAAACAAACCGGAAAGCTGCAAGACCAAACTGACCTGCATACCTGTCAAGACATGCCCGTTCTGAAAGATGAGGGCACATTGGTACCGTGTGTTCTAGCCCCTACCAAGCATGACAAGTGTCAGAGACACAGGGGTAGAATTTAATAATGGGTCTCTTATCTTAGAGTAAATGAAAGAACAGCACCTCCCTTTCCTGCTTCGTATAGGGTAACAGGACCATATCTGCTGTCTCTCTGTCTCGAGAAGTTCTCTCTGTTTCTCCTGCGATGGAAAACAAACATCCACTTAAAACTCTGGTTAAAAATTAGTCTCATGGGTTCACATCCCTCACTTGTTTCTTTAAGGAGAGTCAGAAGCATTTCTGGGTCTTAAGTGGCCGTCATGCCCCATTTTGACTCCTACATGCTACGATAATAAAATAAACCAGTATGATTACATCTAAAACAGTAAATTGAAATTTCAGGGTAAAGGGACAGCATAAAACAAGCCAGCTGAGAGTAAAGGCCACAGCTGAAAATTGGGGAATCAGGGGGAGAGGTTAAGCTGGAAGACAGTAATAATTGTAATAAACATCCCAGAGGAAGTACAACCCAAGTGAGTTTTGCTGTAATCCTCTTGAACTCCCAGCCAAGTGATTTGTTACTGCTTACCTGAATTACAGCATCTGCTAGAGACCCTAAACAAGGTTGTGCTGGGCAGGGAGCATGTATAGGGTTAGCGGCAGTGCCTATCCTCAACAGGTCAGTTTCTAAATGGGCCAATCTAAATGGGGTTTAATATAAATATAAAAATGTTATCATAGCAGTAAGAATTCCTTCCTGTAGCTTCAGTCTCTGTGATACCAGAAGCACTTACCAAAGAAGAGGCCAAGGCTCTATTGCTGAAGACTCTTCAAAGTAAGCTGAAGAGCTGGAAGACTGCAGGAAGCAATCTTGCATCAGCAAAGGAGCACGCTGTTGACCTACTAGCTCTATGTCATCTTCAAACTTGGTTGTATATTACTTGATTTGATTCATAACAGGCTGAAGAGGAGACATTTATTTGTCATAGAAAAAATAACCTTTTACGCACCAAATGAGAAGTTTATTACTGAAAGTAATAAAAAGTCCAAAATAGCTCCTTTGAGAGAGAGGACAGAAGTGCTTTCTCCTGTGCTGACATCATATTTATGGGCAAAAAAGTAGATGTTTCTTCCTCTCTGTATCCTGCCATATCCTCGCATATATTAATTTCTTCTCTGCAGTTTTAGTACAGACCTTGGCCCTGTATGTTGAAAAGTGCATGCAAAGTTTAAATCAGCCAATATTGGATGGGATTCAGGGAGAACTTCCATTCCTTTATCAACCTCTGCTGGCCATGAATTTGAAATCTGACATATAGTTGAATGCATTTTGTGTTGAGTGTTGGTCAGCCAGCGTTCATGTGTGATCCATTGCTATGTAGTATCTTGATAACTTTGAGCAAGGTCCCAAAGAGAGCTCCACCTTCGCAATCTTCTGCTACGGAAGATCAAATGGAACATGTAGACACTAGCTCCCCTTCCCATGCCCCGCCTTTTTTTTCTTGTAGAGTATTACAGAATTTAATCATAAAGGAAAGAACTCTCCACGGTACTTTTATAATCATGACCAAGTGAAAAGTCATGCTAGCTGTGATTTAAATGTCTGGGGAACTGTCTGCATAAGAGAGGATGCATTAGCATCAAGAAGGAAAATTTAGCAGAGAAAAAATATTAGAAGTATGAATTAATTATTTAGATATCTGTGTAGACATTCATTGCCTTCTATTTCGATTTTTAATTATTAACCTTTGTAGTTAATAAAAAAGGTAAAAAATTAATCTGTAGAATTGTTGGACCCTATAAATATCACTTAAGTTGAAGGAATTGATAATTATAATGTTTCAATCAAGCAATAACATTTCTATAAAGTAGCTACAACATGGCACCTTGTACAATAATATTAGAAAAATATTTACTCTGTGTTTGAAAACCATATACAGAGCTTCTGAACACTTTGTTTTAGTGTCTTTTCAATCAGAGTTTTTAAAAATAATGTCAAATTATTCATATTCATTTTCTTCTAAAGGAATTTAGAAAATCAGTCTCTCTTTAGATGGGGTGCAGAAAAAAATAAACTATTTTTCCTCACGTGCAATGCAAAATAAATGCAGTATGACTGTTTGAATGCTTGCATAAGCACATTATTTATACCACCATGAATTTTCTCAACTTTTACTGTGCCTGAGTAATGTTCATACTTGTGTTGCGTAGATCTATTTGAACCAATTCAATAAATTCCATAGCATCTTCTGAAGCAGGAGAACAGATCGTGCAGCCTTAAAAGCTTATAACTTTTCACTATTTTTAAGCTCCTATTTCTGAATCGACTGAGTCATAAGTAGTGGAGTGGTCCACACACTGGCCAGTAGAGGACTTCTGCTTCAGCTGAGGCCAAACCACAGCTTCTGTGAGAGTCAGTTTTGCTAATGAGGTCCTTACTTTCACAGATACTTCATACATACAAATAAAAATACATTTCTTGAAAAATATCGCACTTAGCAGAGGGCAAAGGACCTGTTGCTTAAATATAAGTAAAGAGGGAAGGTACTTCAAACATTTTCACTGAGTGGCTTATATTTAACGTATTTAATATATTTGGAATATATAATATGATATACCACTAGACAGTTCTCTCTTTATGTAACCACGCAGTGTTCCTCATATACTAGTTTTGTCCTCATTTCATAGGATACTTAAAAATTTTTAAATGTATTTTTATATATATATGTATTTAGTTCATGTTTACTACTTACTTTTATTTTTCAATAAATTAGATAAGATTTTCATTTGTTTACCCTTCCCAGAACTGTGTGCATTTCTGTTATACAACTGCAGTCTGTGTTTGCTTCCTTCAGCATCTGCTCTTCCTGTGAAGGGTACTAACTCTGGAGCTGAACTTGTAGGTAACGTGAATTGATGCCAAATCCTTCTGATGTCTGTGTGTGGAAGGATGAAGGATCATTATTTGTGCTGGCTTCTGGGCTATTTGAGGTTGTTACTTTATGTGTGTGTAAGTCTATATGTGTCTGTTCCCTGTGCTTCCAAAAGTAGAGCTTAAATGAATAGAGAAATCTGGAGCAGTTTAATATTCCCAGTACAATATTTTACTTTTTTCAAAAGCAAACCTTGAAAAGTTCTGGCCGTGCTTTTGCTATGTGGCTACTGTGGTTCTGATTCATCTTTTGGCCTCTTGCCTTACCTGCTGCTCTAGGCATGTGTGATGTTAACAGTTGTGTAAAATATGTCCTGCTATTTTACCCGTACTAGGGAAGTTGCAAAAGGCTGCAAGAATCCTCCTGTCACCCAAGATTATGTGATTTGGATTTTTCTGATATGAGACTGGAGACTCAAAATTAGTATAACTTTCTTGTAACTACTTGTATTTGTGGTATATAGCACATTTTCAAAACAGTGATTGTGTCGTGATATCAAAATATGAATCTCATGTATATCCAGTAAAGAGTATTGTGTAACAAGGTCTGTGATGAGCATGAGAGTGAAACATAAAATGAGAAATACAGCATTTTAGAAATCTGTGGAAATGTGCCCATCGACTTCACAGAGTTTATTTATATTTTAAAGGCCCAGCAGTAGTGACAGGAATTTGGGCGTTAATGTGTTGATGCATATAAGTTGTCAGTTTAGGGCACCAGAGAAATTCCTGCAAAATTGAGTATTAAGCTGGGCAAAGGTACTAGAATAGATCACAGAGGAAGCTGAACAATATTGCTTATTTCAGTAAGGATTTGAGCGCTCTATACAGTCTAAATGGCATTGCAACTGTGTGAGTTCCACCAAATCACTCAAAATTAGTGTGCAAATGGAGACATCTTCTGAAATTGCGTAGTGTACACCTTTATTTAAAAGAATCTTTGCAACTTCTGTTTTGAATGTCTGTATTTAAATTGTGCCATATCAACAGAATTGATGCTTGTTCTCTGTACTTGAATGGTATTCAGGTAGTTTTAGTTGTATTTATTGTTTGAATGATCTGAGTCAATGGTGCTTGCTGCTTGCTTTGTAATTTGTTGCTGCAGGTGTCTATGACTTTGAATAGAATCAGTCTTTTTATCTGAAGATAATATTTTTGAGCAATCTGAAACAACATTCAGCCATTCCCACTATGCCCCCTGTATTTAAAACAACAGCTTCCTGATCTGCTTTGTCTGTTCTCCAGTATAAGCCTCGTCATATATATTTCTTTATGTTGTTCTGGTACTTTATATAATGTCTACATGTAGCTGATCCATGCAATTCTAGCTATGGTTTTAAGTTTACAATGCATTTGGGTTAAGAAAGCCAGAATCTCAGCTGGTGCAAGTTAGTATAGCTCTCCTGAAATCAATAGTGCTCTGCCAGTTTCTACTCTTTGATGATCTGGCCATAATAATGTAATATTACTGAAGAGATAACACAGTGAAAAGGAAGCATTATACTGATTCAGCTGGGGCAGCTATTAGATTGGAGTACTGCTGAGCACATATTGTCTCATATTCACCTAATGGCTGATATCCATTTCATGTCACCAAATTTTTAAAACTCCACTAAGAGGAGTTAATGAAGTTAGTTCTCCAGTGTAGAGGGTGTGATTTTTTTAAAAACTTCAGATCTTTACCAAAATGCATGGTCTTCTGCTGGAATAAGATTAGCTGATGAGATTAGTAAGTAAAAGTGAGTTTTGCCCACTTGTCTGCAAGGACCTGGCACGAAGGCTTTTTGGTTTTATTAATGCAATTGGAATTGAAAAGCTAATTGTATGAATGCCCTTTCAGAAATCCTAAGATGTTTCTATTGAAACTTTTATTGTGAGTAGCCATTCTCAGGCTGCCTCAGAGTAAAATGCAGCTGGTTTACATTGTGAAGAAAACTATGCAGCATGTCTTGGCAGATCTCTATAATAACATACCTTTGTTTCCATTTGTAAATGTGAATATGCTCTCACGCATAGTGTAAATTGCAATTGCTTTAAAGAAAAGGTTTTCAGGAATAAAATGGATATGAAAACAGAATAACAAGTTTCACTTCTAAATGTGCAAAGATTCATAATATATTGTTCTAATTATAATAAATCATATTTTTCTCCTATTCTACAGAGAAATTAACTAAAGTGGCTCTTTCAGGTAACTTTTTATAGCACTGTGATATCAACGGCAGATAATATTACTGTCTCTTCTTCAGTATGATTTTGAGTAAGTTTTAATCTTCATTTAATCTTCAAGTCGATTATTAATTGCACTCAAGCTTTTTTGCTCAGTTCAGTTCTAATTTAATGTCAGTCAAAAAGAAGATTTAATTTTCATACTTTTATCCTCTAGCACATGCTGATGGTGAAGCCAGTATTTTTATTTATGATTTATTGTCCTGACATGACTACAATATACAGCAGTGCTATGCATAAGCACTTGGGCAAATTGCTGCCGGCAGGAGCACACATAATGTCTGTGCTTACATGCAGGGTATTGGATGGAGGTCTTTGGAATACCATCTGTGATTGCTCAGATATATCTTATTTTCAGAGTTCACTCCATAATTCTTTTCCTAAAGTTATAGTAAAAAGTGCAGTGATGAGTCTCTGAGTTAACTGTCTGCCAATGCTCAGATTTTTTTCTCTTTTAAAATCAAGATAAAAAAAACAATATGTGAAAATAAACTTTGGGAAGTAATATGACATTTTTACTGCCTTTTCCTCAGTGTTGAAAATGGCACTGCCTCCTGGCCAAATTTACTTTGCAATGCTGGAAGAAGTATTTCACAGTATTTCAACTGGCTTTGTAATGGTTATTTTTTTATTTTTCGTTTTTGTAACTAATTAAAAAACTAAAGAGTTTCACTTTTTGATTGCAGCTTTGTCTTTTATATTGAAGGAGACTTGCTCTCCATTTACTTTTTAAAGAAAATCGTACATGCTGAATGAGCACCTGTCAATGTTCTCATAAAGCAGGGTTACAGATCACCCATATTTTCCCTTACTCTGTGGAGAAATAAGCTGGATTAGTCTTCTCCTCTCCCAGCAACTTCTTTTGCTGTTCTTCCTTGCTCAGCTTACGTGCAGGGACAATGGCCGCAAATTCACCCTTCTTACTGCTTACCTGCTCAGAATGCTGAATAGCGATGGAGCATCTCGTAGCCCTCCAGCTTCCCTGGCCAGCAATAAGAAAGCCCAGCTCCAGTAAGATTTTGGGCAGTGTTTCACACCTGACTTCTTTCAAGAGACTTAGAGACTCTGGGACAGTTGAGACCAAAGATCAAAAATTCCTCTGTGTGTTTTCTTTATCGATTAGGATCATTGTCTGTATTAATCTTACAAAAAGATAGCTGGTAGCTTAACTTTAGTTCATCATCCTTGATAGTGCTTTCTGTACGTAGCATGCCTTTCCTGACAGTTACACCAATAATACTGAAGCTTGGAAGGACATATGGATGAAATCACAGTGGAACAGGCAAGAGAACTTAGCTGAATGCTTTATTGGCCCCTGACAATCACTTTTACTTCATCTGTATAGAGTGAGCTGATGCATTTGACCGTGAAATTTCCCCTTTTACTGGCTGTTTCAGATATAACGTAGCCTGATTGCTGAACTTTAATCTGTCAGAATTATTCAGATGTATTTTTTCATGTGTCTCAGAAATAGTAAACCTTAAATCAGAGTTATCCACACAGTCAAAGAACAAAACCATACAAAGTTATTTGTAATATACATACTATGTGTTAATGTGTATTATCTTCATAAAAAGAGGATGATTTTCTTCTTCGGCATCCTAGGTAGGGGAATGGTAGCTGCAAAAGAGGCTTCATACTTTATAATACTTCCAAACCATTGTGTATAACAAGTGGTGTTATGGCATATCAAACCAAGACAGGGTGATCCCCCTTCCCTTGGTTTGACATACTTTCAGCTTCTTTAAAGGCTCTTGAGATCAGGACCTCTCCAGAGTCTTTGAAGCTTGTGTTTTTCTTTCACTAGAAAGTGAAGCCTTGGCTTTTAATGGCAGCTCAGCAAATATCTCATCAATATTTAAAGTGTCAAGTGTACCTCTGTTAGAGTTACCAATAACAGATCAAAGATAGTAGCACTGAGGTGCAGCATTTCCTTCAAAGAGCTTTTCCTTTTGTTGGAAAAGAACTTTTCTTTTTAACATCCGTTGCTTGCACGAGTCTTAAACATGTTGTTTGACAACTGTGGGGAATTAAATGTTTTGTTACCATAGCCAGTGAGGATGGTACAATAGTTTTGAATAGTCCTTTGGGCTTGTTTAAGATAGAAGAATGCTTGGAAAGCCTTTTGCTGGCTGTTTCCACCTTTATTCAGTTGAACAAAGTCTATTGCAGTTAATGGTAAAAATGTCATGCTATTTGAAGTGGTCAAGAAGAATTCAAGATGGATGAAAGTTTAGTGACAGGTAAAAATAAGCTGTAGTAGGATAGTTCTTTTGTGCCCTTTTCTCTTTCAGTGAGAATTTAGGATGGTTTTTTCCTCATATTTTTTATATCTTCTGTTGCTTTCCTTCTCCTTATTATGTAAGGCTTATGAAATATGGCTGTGAAACCTAGTTTCTTTATTACTCTTCCAGCTTTCACTGTTGTTTTTTTTTTTTTATTTATGTTAAAACAATTACAACAATAATTACAGTAATAAGGATTCTGAGTATTTTGTACTTGTGATTTATCCATTCCGATGTTGAAATTCTGGCTGGCACATACCTGTAAGTGTAGTCTAATGTCAAGGTGCTAAACAGAATTTGAATGGTGAATGGCTGAAGTGATGGCTCTTTAAAAAAGAAGAAGGAGATACGGATTAGGCATGCTTCATGATTATGTGAGAAACAGAAAATTAATATTAAGAAGCTTATCAGATGACTCTTGTCCAGCATAGAATATTTTGGTTCTATGAGCTGCTATCTGATTGTTTCCAGAGTGCGCTGGGATCAACAGGTCTGAAATGTGTGTCACTAGAGAGTGTTTTTACCCTGATGACTGATTTTTACTAAATAATATCTCCGTGTAAAATAAAGAAATTTGTGTTCCTCAATCAGTTAATAAACTTTCCAATTGTGAACCTCAAAATATACTTAAGCATTACTGTGGGGGAGATGTCAATTTATACTTTTCAAAGCTGTTGGCAGAGCAAAGAGACTAATACTGCTGTTGTACAGAGGATATGGGCACCTACTGTTCTGCCCAACAAAAGGTGGTTCTGATGTTCTTTTGCTACTCCTCATGAATTAATGTGTCATGGTCCAGATTTTAGTATGTTTGGATATTTAGCTGTTTCCTACTGACTAACTTGTAAGGCACATGGATTTTAGATGGCAAGAGATCCTACCAAATAACAAATTTACTTCAAAGAAACCTTGTAAGCATTAAGGCAGTAGTGGGTTTTCACATATGGGTACTGTATCTGCAGCAATCCTCATTCACATCTGTCAGCACTCACAGTACACTGGTGTTTGGGTTCTGGGTGAGTATGTATAAACCACTGGCTCTTGTTTCCCTTTAGACATTTTTTCTGAGACCCCTGTTTCAGCGAAGAGCCAGTACAGAGGGCAGGATTTTGTCCTAGAGTAACAACATTGCAACTGTTTGGAAAGAAACTTTCAGAGTGACATCAGCTAACATTCAGCTCTTCCGTCCTTTTTCCTTGTGCTGGAGATGTTCTGTGACTTTGTTTAATGAATGTGGCAAGCCTATAAATAAAACTGGCAGTGGAAATGCTGGCCCAGTGCTGTGAGCTGCGGACCATTTATATCCTATCAAGACCATTGAATTGGCTGTATGCCCAGGAATAGCAAGGAGTCTTCCGGCTCATGGCTGCACTTTGCTTTTGGAAGAGGATTATATGTAAGCTGACAGCACAGCATAAATGTTCCCTAAGTTCATTTTCATTGTGAATAAACTCTGTGCCTTAAAGTGTCCAGCTGTGATTTGACTAGATCTAGCAGTGGAGAATCCACCACCACTGGTAGAAGACTGCTACCCTATTTTCTTTTACCTGGCAGTAGAAGTTAGCAATTTATTTCAAATTAGGATTTACCTCTCAGCTTCCAGCTGGGGACTGTGTTGTACCTCTGCCTGCTCAACAGAAGAAGGCAGAGATATCCTATAATTATTTGTTCCTAGGTTTTTTACCCTACGTTTGACCATGTTGAAATTATTAGAATTGCTTTGTGCCCCATTCACTTCAGTCATCTGAGCTCTTATCTTCATTACTGACTTGTGCCAAAATCCTCTTTGCTTGTCAGCTTGATAGGTAAAGAGTCTATGTTTTCCTACAGGGACTGATAAAAATGCTAAATAATTCTAATACGATCAAAATTTGATCTCTGTAGGAGCTCAAAGCACACATACAATGGATTGTCCACTTGTAGTTGTATTTTGAGTTCTATCAGTTAATAAATTTTGAATATTCCACTGATCTTTTCTAAATCATTATTTAAAGTGAAACACAAGCAGCTCTAACATGACTCATGCCTGTGTCTGAGGTCATATCCACCCCCTCCATCAGGTCGTACCACAACTATTAAAGTTACAAGTACGCCATTATTTTTAAGAATTTTCTTTAGGAAGTTCCCTGAATTTACCAGCAACAAAATAAGCTTTTCTCCAGCTCTTGGATCAGAGTTTTCTATTCATGCTGATCTGAAAAGAAATCTTAGTGTGGTAGCTATTCAGTAGTACTTCCCTAAATCACTTCTTGTTGGTAGTATATTTTCTTGACAATATTGAATCGTATTGGAATTCTCCCAAATTCAGAATGAAACTAGTTTGTGAGCCTTTCTGTGCTGTTTGGTTTTTAATGGCCTTTCTACCATATTAATCTATTACTGTACTAATACTGCTGTTAGAATGCATTTTGTTGCTAATGTACTTTGAAAAATCCTTATTGTCCTTAATTGTGTTGGCCATTGATTTCTCATTGAAATTAACCTCAAGCATTCCAGCAATCTCCTGACTCTTAATTTATATTAATTGCTATCAATCTTCCCTTTTTTACTTTAATTATTTATTTTTACACATGCTTTTACCTTCACTGTAAGTCTTTTTCCACTAAGGTTGATTAATTTTTCCTTGATTATGGATTTTGTCACATTTAATACAATATTTTTAACTCTTAGCAGTTATCATAGAAATGATTTCATGGATCTTCAGATTAAAAAAGTGGTTTCAACCACACTATATTCCATAGTCATGTGAATTTCAATCTCTAGATAATTTTTACTGATTATATTCAACTCCTGGTCAATGTGATTGTATGTATTGTTGATTAATAAGGAAAAAAGTTAGAATGAGCAGCCAGTATATAATTTTCTTAAAGGTCTGTAGATGCGATCATCAGTATTTTGAGATGACTGTAGTTTAATGTTTAGCAGTCTTCAGAAAACCATTATTCTTTCAAGTGGTTTGAACTTCTATTTTTCAGCTTATCATACTCAAATACGTAAAGGGTTCTTTTGTCTAAATGCTAAACAGAATATTCATTTTAAACCTTCCTGATGTAGACAAGTTTAAATTCTCTGAAGGTATAGGCTGTCACAAAGAAAGACTAGTGTGTGTTCTAGTAAAGGTTATAAGAAATTATATTTTCTTTCTTTAAATATGAAATTTAAATAGAAATTTGAAAGTGTCCTCCTCCTCCTCTTCAAGAAGTGTGATCTGGTGGTTTTTTTATGCAAATACAAATACTTGGACTCTCACTTCCTGTTAAGACACTTCAGACCCTTGAAACTTCTGAGCTAGATCTTAACTGTGATGGATGGTTGGCTAAATCCAGCACTGACACCACACTGTACAGCTATGCAGCTGAATTATATGGCACTAAAATAAAAAGTAATGCAAAATAAGAAAATGATTGTTCACTGTAAGCAACAAAACTCTATTGGAGTTTGAGGCGATAACCACGCATGTGTCGGGGCCGTATGGATTAATACCGAGCTCTGTGATGCTGCAGCTAAACTGATGATTTTGATGAGTGTGTAACTAACTAAACCAAGTAATTTAGTATTGTTACTTGAATATGGTAAAAGCAACGCATGCCACGAATTGCTACAAATATGCTGAAGATTTTAATCTTTTAGCCTTAAGAAATGACACGTTCTAATCTGTGACTGTGGTAGGAACAGCCTGTTTGCTTTCTGTTGATCTCTTGTGTGACCTTCCCATTGTCAAAGACACTAAATAAAGCATGTCCATCTGAACCAAACAAGAAGGAAATACAGCGTTTAGTAGAAGGAAAAGTTGGTATTTGCAGATTTAGAAGAAGATAGCTTTTAATCAAAAGCCATTAAGAATTCTGCCGCAAAATGTTGTGCCTATTTATATAAATAGTTCCTTTCATTAAGGGTGAACTTGGCGAAAACTAACCTCAACTGCAGTAAGAACAGGTCAGTTTGCCAAAGGCAGTGATAAAGACAGGGCCAGATTCAGCTGATTTTTAAAATGGTTGTGGTTCTATGAGTGAATTTGCATCCATGTACAAATATTTAAATAATCTAACAGGATTAGATTAGATGATAGAGTCATAGAATTGTTTGGGTTGAAAGAGACCTGAAAGATCATCTTGTTTCAACACCCTGTCATGGGCAGGGCCACCTCTCACTAGACGAGGTTGTTCCAAGCCTCATCCAACCTGGTCTTGAGCACTTCCAGAGGTGGACATCCACAACTTTTCTGGGCAAACTGTTCCAGTGCCTCACCAGCCTCACAGGAAAGAATTTCTTCCTAATATATAATCTTAATCTATTCTCTTTCAATTTAAAGCCATTCTCTTTTGTCCTATCACTCCACGCCCTTGTAAAAAGTTTGTCTCCAACTCTTATGGGCCTCCTTCAGGTACCGGAAGGTGCCACAAAGTCACCAGGAGCCTTCTACTTCTCCAGGCTGAACAACCCCAATTCTTTCAGCCTTTACTCATAGCAGAGGTTCTCCAGCTCTCTGATCATTTTTGTGGCCTTCTTTGGACTCGCAACAACAGATCAATGTCCTTCCTGTGCTGAGGACCCCAGAGCTGAAGGCATTGCTCCAGGTGGGGTCTCACCAGAGTGCAGTGGAGGGCCAGAATCATCTCCCTCAAAGATATTAGGCATGAATTTTAAAAGTGAAATAAGCAAAGAAAGATATTTTTATTCTGGGGCAATATTTTAGGCAAGGCATTGATTTGTCAAACAACATGCTAATTCAAAATCTTGATAAATTTTGTTGGAGTACTTCGTTTTCCTGTAGATTTTTTTTAAATATTAAAGATTTTTACACACAACTTATTTTTAATTTAGAAGTATCTATTTAAAAACTCAAAGTTCTTGTCAGCTGAAGAGACCAACAAAATTTCAGTGTGAAAAAGCTGAAATGGGACAGCTTGCCCAAATAATATTTATAGTAGTAGATTTCTTAGAACTGACTGTATATGCTTTCAGGTTCAATTAATATTCCATGGTGGGAAAACTCCCAACATTGAATTAGAAAATTCCAAGCCAACACAGTTGTAAATTTTTTTGAATAACAGGCCTCTACGAAGGCTTATTTGCCAGATATTTGTTCCCCAAATTCAATTTCCCATTTGCTAATCATGTATGGTTTACCTTCCATGGCGTTTCAGAGTGAAGTCAGAAATGTTACTGTAGTTGAGCTGGGTTGTTTTTTCTGTCTCAGCAGTAAGGTGTCCCTAGTTACTGATCCCTTTTGTTCATCACTATACATGTTAGATATCCATAAGTATAATATTTTATTAATACCAAGATCACTGCCTATTTTACCTTATAAAGGGGTAAAATAGAACTGTTAAGAAGTCTTTGCACTGATGTTGTCAAACTATCAATCAGTGGAAAGATATGTTTATATTAGAAAATTAAAAAGATGTTTCTGCATCCAATAGTAATAATTGTTTTGATATTAATTAAAAAAGAATTTTTGTTCTCGGTGAAACACTACAGGTTTCTTTTGTTTTTTTTTTTAGTTAAGAGGAAGTAATAAACATACACATTTGAGAACCATTATTAAGGAAGATGCATTTGAGTGAGAGAAGTCATCTTCCCTCCATGAAAACTATTCATTATGTTAGCTCTATGTTATTTCCATACTAGAGTAAAGTTGCAGTACCTTAATAACCAGTAACTCAGCAGGAGGTCCTTACAGGTAGAGGTCTCTTGCAGCTGACCTGCAGCTGCAGTGGCAGAACAGCACCGATGGCCCGCGGACTGCAATTAGAGTACCGTAAAACTAGAAGGTAGACTGTGACAGAATGTATTAGCAGTAAAATGCCATACTTGTAAGTAGTAAGGCTGGATGCTACAGGAGTGTCACTCATTCAGGAACAAGTAAAGTGTTCTGTTAAAGAATAAATTTACATATAGACTCCCTAAAGCTTAAGGAGGGGTGAAAGTTAGCATGGCGATAGGAAAACAAGAGCACACAAATCTGCACAGCTTTTAAAATAATTTTTTTTCCCTCCTCTTCCTCTTTTTTTCCCCATTCATCCTGTCTCCAGTATGCCTTTAGGGAAAATATAAGAGAATTTAAACACAGGGATCTAATATAAAAACCCCTTCATGCAAAGAAGCAGTGCATCTCTCTTTACATTGTTTCTATTCATGGCTGGCTAGTTTTATATTTTCTGATCAGCGACTGGTACTGCAACCAGTAAACCAGTTGCTTCTAAGAGCAGCAGTGGTCTGTCTGGAGGTCCTGAATTATTGATTTTTTGCTTGTATATTCTAGTTGCTCTGTCAATCAGTGGGCTGAAATGCACGATGACAGCCAATAAGCAAAAGGACTGAACGCCCACAGATATAACAAAATAATTCAGAAGATTCAGATGCATCCACAAAACACCGAAGTCCTTAAAAAGGAAGGAATATGGTAACATTTCTAGAAGAACAACACAAACTTTGTTCTTAATTCATCTTTTGTTACCATTATTGAATCTGCTGGTTACAACGTTCTTAATCAAAGCTTCCAAATCCTATATGGAAAGAATATGTGACTGGGCTAAAAACACATCTTGGGGTTAGGTTTTGGGGTACAATGTCAAAGCTAGATTCCATAAAAAGCAGTTATGTGGCTGACTTTTACTCTAGCACCTCCCTTCACCACTGGCTTTCATTCCAGTAGATCATTACCCAAGTTGGGCTACTGAAAGGTGTTTCTTCTTCTATTGTATCATTTTCTCCTTTCACAGGTAACAAGATACACTGGTAAAGATATCTGCTGCCTATGGATTACATTAATGCAGGCCAAAATTAATTCCTACTGTTACAAAATGAAATTAAAAAACTGTGACTATTATTAATTAGGTTATTGAGAACCTGTGATGTAAAAGCTTAATATCTCATTACACTGATAACAGTTGAACTATATTACCTGTTCATCTTGCTGCACAGCACAATTTAGTATAGAGATACCCAAGTTAATTTGAAACAAGCCAAACTGGATACCATAAGCGGTCTGTCTGTGACAGCACTCAGCTTAGCATAGTTTAATTGAATTTTCTAAGAAATAGAATACATTAGCTTATATGGAACTTAGTGTCATGTTTAGATTACTTTTGATGTGCAAGCTAATTCCCACAGATATCCATTACTGGGTCAGGTGTCCTTCGATTACATCGTGTGTGTAGCCCAGTTGGTCAACCTCATTCCTTCAGAGTTCGAATATAGATGACGATTGCTCGTTGGAAACTGAGGTGAAACACTAGTGCTTGGAATTCGGTGGTTTCTACTCTTTCTTTCAATCAGTAATCCTGAGCTTGGTATTTGTTATTTGCCTTTGTTATTTGTTAATGAGAATCCCCACTTGATATGCTTAAGGGCATTCTTCAACAAATTCCCAATTCATTTTTAAGAATCGGTGAAAACCAGTAGGTAATCTTCACTGGGAGGGTCTTGAGTTGGTTGTTGACACAGGCAGAGGAGCCCCCCTAAGGGTAGAAGTGACAGTTGCTATCACTTTGTGACCAGTAGTAATGTTTATACTTAACATGACAAATGCAGGGACAGTCTTTTGACTTGCTTTTGACTGTGTGTTGATCACTAAGAGAAAACCTTTTCCCCAAGTGTAAAAACTTCTTATTTGGGGTCTCTTTCTCCTTTTAGGCAGTCAACCCTCTTATCCAGGGTAGTGGGGTTTAGGATATACTGGATAATGGAAGAATCCAGAGAGAACCAGTGGTGGAAAATGAACCCTTAGAGGCTTTGTATGAATCAAATCTCCTTCTGACATGTCTGTCACTGATTTAGCCTGATACCTAAAGAGGCATTCAGAAATATCTTCACAAAGCTTTGTTAACTGGACCTTAGCTGAACCTGAACTGTATCAGGGTATTTGGGCTGCAAATTTCCCCCCTCCCAAAAAACTCAAACCAAACCAAGCAACTGCAGGCTTTTGGGCAGCTCTACTTGTGTCACAGTGAGTTGGGGCTGTTTTATTGCAACTCTGTTCTGGTTCCAATTCTGACTTGATTCAGCTTGGGTAGACACTGTAATTTCTGAACAAATTTGATGGCAAGAAGACAATGGTTGAGCTATATAAAAAAAAAAGAGTTTGCAGTCTGACATGGATGTACATATATGGAGTGCCTGTGTTATTCTAAGCAGAGATTTTAAGATTTTATAGACACTGTCTTGGTTTGAGACAAATTGGAGGAACGTCTGAAATGAATGTCCTCTGATAAGGAGGCAGGTTACAGCCACCCCTCCCCCACCACATTCGGAAAGAATTTTCCTTGGAGGAAAGTGAAAAAAACCTATTTAGATAACAAGCAAAGGTGCATGCAGGCATGGGAAAAAGAATAATGTCAAATAATAAAACCTCTCGCTATGGAGAGAACTTGGTAAAATTTAAAGTCCTTTGTGGGTGTGGCTTTCTGCTCTCTGGAGCTGGGGTTCAGCGTGGGCCCCTCTGGGCCACAGTGTAGGGCCTCCTGGTGATGTTCTGGTGTTGCTGAAAAGTCCAGAAGAGAAGAAAAAGAAGCCGAAGTCCCAGGGCTCCGTGCTTTAGCTAGCAAACAAGAAGCTAGATAAAAACCAAGAGAATGCCGCTCTCTTCCCCGCTGCAGAGGCCGAGCAGCCGGGCAGAAGAAGCCAGCCTGTTGGTATTTGTGTTCAAAACAGCTGTCTCTGTTTTGAACACAAACTGTCAAAAGAATTCTACCTGCTCTCTCCCCTCTTCCGGAGCTAGCTTCAAAGGCACAGAACTCATGTCTAGCATATAGGGCAGACAATAGTTTCACCCCAAGACACACATTTCCTAAATTATGAGAGTATCATGAGAGTATCAATTAATTATCAGGGATTTTTAACAATGGATTAATGAAACAAAGAAACTATTACAAACAGAATTCTAATATCCACGTTTTCCTGCCTTTCTAGGCAACTATTTTTCATTACTTATTTAAAATTTGTAGAGAAAATTTAGGAGTTTAGGAGGCCAAGAGTGTTTCAGTTCAGTCCACTAATGAAGAAAGTATGTAAAGTACAGGTTACTTGTTCAAACTGCTGAAAACCTTTTTTTTTTCAATTATTTTCTAGTAGCAGTTGATATTTTCACTGAACTGCTAAAACAGAGCTCAGTGTTGAGGACTGAATGGTTTGCCAAGAGCATGATAACTATTTTTATTGGGTTAGAATAATTTTAATGTTAAAAATATAGATACTGCATCTTAGTTGCTTCAATGCCTTCATGTTGAGTCTCTAGATGAGTAAGTGAACACATCGAGCTGGAGAATACAGTTAAACCTAGTACGTGGTAAATCTAGTTTTTCAGCAACTTCTCTGTGGTCACAGAAGGTACAGCATAGTTTGTGGACTTCTACTGTTACATACACAACTGCTTCTAAATCTCTTACAGTAAAGCTTAGCATCCGTTTTGTGATTTGACGAATGGCTTTGATCTGTTATTTTAATTGCTTCCTAGTAAGACACTAATGACCTTTTTTGTTCCAATAAACACTGTTTTGCTTAATTGTAAATTAAATTTAACTAAACACTTAGAGCTTTATTACTTGTTTCTATTCGATGAGTAGTCAGGCAATGTGTTAACTCCATATGCAATAACTACTGGAATTATTTGTCTGAATTAGGGAAAAAACCCTGATAATATACTAAATAAATAGTACAAAATACAGATAAACTTCATTTTCACATAATTGCAAGTTAGATAACTGTGACCTAGTTATGAATAAAACAGACATATCTATTTCATTTATTCATTCCTTATAGACAATGTGAACATTTTTTACGAACTTGAAGAAGAGTTTAGGGAAAAAGTACTTCAAAAGCTTTCCTATTATCTTTGTCTGACTCGGTCCAAAGTAGCAAACAGACTAAAGATTTTTACTGTATTGACTCTGTTTCATCGTAAAATAAGAAAAAAAAGTTATATGAAGGGAAAAGAAGATGGTATGTCCAAATAAATAAAGAAACCCACAAAACAGATTCTGAACAGCTGAACTTTTGAATACCATTTGCTGTGATTTGTAGTGTGATTGTGTTCTGTGGGCAGAGATTCTCTCAGGGCTGTCACGGAAGAGAGGTTCTTAAGGCATTTTGCATACTGACCTAAGATGCATATAATGAAAGCCAGTTCTGCACTGTCAGCTCATAATACAATCATTTTGCTGAAAGCTTCTATGAAATCAGTAAGGATCCTTTGGAGAAGAAGAAACACAGATTTTAGTATTTATAGTATGTTTTGTTCAATCTCAAAATAATAATCCTCCCAGATGCCCAGTGTAGGGTGCTGTTTTATAGGAAGTTCAAGGAGATTCAAGTCTGGGCTGCATGTGCCAATTGTACATGTCTGCTTCTTCTCTAGTGCCATTCTCTTTGTTGTCATGGCATGGCTTGGACTGGGAAATGATCTGACTACAAATTATTCCAATAAACAAGAGATGCTCAGTTATACTAACTCACTGCATAGCCTGATAGGCGCAGATATAGTATTGTCTCTCTGGCAGTGGTCCACAGTTAGATCAATTTAAATTGATCCCCAAACCACACCCTTAGATCCTGAAAGGCTGAAAGTAATGTGAGCCACTCAGGGAGAAGGTCTGGATTTGAGATTTCAAGCTATAATAGGTCTCTTCAAAGAGAGCATTAACAGTTTGTTGCCCTTGAGGTACAAGTGCTGACTGCAGTTTTGCTCAAGGAACATTAATCAGGGGTTCCAAAGGCTTTAGCAGCAGCAGCTAAGAAATGCAGTTTGTCCAGGAACCGTTTTGAAACTTTGTCTTTGGCCTGCCCAGCTTCTCACAGCTTGAAGCAGGATCGCTACCAATGTGTAGAAAAATGGAGCAAGCCATGAGACTACTAAAGGTGTTACACGAGCAGGCATGAGTTTATCCTGTGTTTTCCTTGGTAATGTTGAGGGAAAAGTGATCCTGAGCAGTAACTTTAGATTCACCTGCCATGGCTGCTTTTTATAGTAAATCCTGTGTGTAACTGCCCGGTTTTGCCATTTGCATTACTCTGAGGGAGAGGAACTTTTTCGTAAGATTAACTGCTTTTGCAGTATTTCTTTGACAGGACTGGCTGTATTGTAGCTTGTTTACTTTAAATTTTTCTTCTTGTTAGAACCCCTGGTAGCAGTTTGAGCTCTTGAATCTTTGGGTATCCATATACCCTCTTGCTTCCACAAAATGACAGGAACTCATTTTATTGAAGAAAAAATGGTTAACATTTTTCCTTGCAAAATGAGTCATATTTATCCTTCTGTTGGTCTTTTGGTGCAGAGTATGTACCACAATGTCCTAATGTTTCTCTGTGATTGTTTGAAAATACTCATAGAGGACTATGAAAATTGTCAGTCTCAACTCAGCTGAATTCTCAGCTTATTTTTCAGCTGTGTTAGCCAAACAACCTAAACTACATATCTCTGTAGTACCTACAAAAAAAAAAAAAGCTAAAAATAAAAGAAAGCCTTTTCCTCTGAGCTGCTTATTTTGGGATTTCATGGGGATTTTCCTGTGGGCTGAAAAGTGAGTAGCCTGGTTTTCTCTGGGACGCAGGTCCATGATTTCAGTGACTTCTTCAACATACCTAATTAGGAACCTCAGGAAGTCATTCACAGGGCAAATTTCTGAATCAGTGTACTCCAGAGAACTCCAGTGTTTCTTTTGCCAAGGAGGAAAAATAGGTTAATGCTGCAGTGTTACAGAAGGCAACAGTGTGAGATGTTGCCTGAGAAGGAGGTGTTGAGAATTCAAGAGTAGGCTGGCTAGGAAATGGAAACAATGCTAATGTTGCTTCAGGGAGAAAATAAGAATGAAGAACGAATCTGTAAAAGCTGAAAGCGAGAAGACAGTCAGGTCCATTCAGCAGCAAAGGAGAATACACGCCTGTAATAGACATTCTGACTACATTAGAATTTAGGAGAAAGAGGGTTTTTTTAAGTGAAAAAGGAGGCTTAAAGAAAAACATGGCTAAATACTTCAGCTGTAATGGTCTGTTTCAAGATCTCTCCCAGGCTGTAATGATGAGCAGGAAGGGTAAGGCTTGAAGCACAGTAGAGATGTATTGGTATTCTTGAAGTTTATTATTGCATGGCTGGTAAAGTTTAAAGAACAAGTTACTTGGTGACACTATGAATCCATTTTAATTAAAAAGAAATTTTTTTCTTCCTCTTTTTGCTGTTTTCCAGCTTTTTTTTTTTTACTATCCCTTTGCCTATTGTTACCCTTATTGCCATTTAATTATAGTTGACGTGATGCATATTATTTTTTTATATTCTGGCTATAACAAGTCTGTATATTTTGTGTTGATGGCAGATGTGAAATATTTCTGCAGCTATTTTTTTCCACCTTGCTGCTGATTTTGAGATTTCTCTGTTTTTAATTTATTCGTTAATTTGTAGATCTTATTCCAGCCATAGATTACATTCAGGCTTACTGTCTGTCCTCTCTTGCCTCAGTCTCGCTCAATCTTCTTGCTTTGTTTTGGATTATTCCCTGTCATAAAGTAGGCACAGCCTGCTCTCTTGTGCTGAATAGGTGAAGCCACTTCTACATTCCCAATTATCCTGCTGTTTCTCTCCTAGCTTATATATCCAAGCTCACTGAACATGATGTTCACAGCTCTTTCCATGAGCTTCTCTCTGGTAATCTAAACTTGTTCCATTTTGGGTCTCTTCCATCTTGATGACCAGCCTTTTTTTTTTTTTTTTCCTGAAATTGCTTCTGCTAAAGTTCCAGTTGACTTTTCCTAGTGGTGTCATGAGGTTTTTGCTCTCACTTTGGTCTAATAGCTGCTTGTGATATTTAGAGTAGTTCTTAAAATCTTGTTTTGTGCTTGCTTTTAGACACTCTCCTTCCTGGCTAGTTCTTCATTGTAACTATATGTGGATGGTCTCTTTTTCCCAAATCTATAGGATTTTCATTAGTTGAAAGTTTTTGACAATTGAAGTGTTGCATTGGATGTGGAATGGGAACAGTCTTAGGGTCTGCTGAGGTGTGCAGTATGGGGTTACTTGCTAAATAGTCTCCTAATACACCTCTCTTCCCTTTTCTTCCAGGTCTTATGGATCTGATCTGTCATTTCAACATCGGTGACTCACAGGTTTAATACCCTGTTGGTGGTACATGCTCTGCTGTGCCCTGCCAGCCTGGCATTTCGTCTTGTTCCACTGACACTCCTACAATCTCTTGTGTAGTGCTGGTTTTCTGAAACATCATGTGCAATAGTGAAAATAGGATGTACATTGTTGGTCTGGGAGAAGTAGAATTGGAGTCTAGTTAAGAGCACATGAGGACTCCTGCAATGCAAAAGTGAAATAATTACCAGAGCAAAAGGAGCCGAGTATACCCAGATGTGGCTGACTCATGACTAGATCTGGTGCCTCAAGCATTGTCTTGTCTCTGCTCTCCTGTTCAGAGGGAGGATCCTGCACAGTTGGCAGCTGAGATAAATCCCATTCATCTTCCCACGGAGGAGCTTTCTTAAGTAGGTACACAGCGAGGCACAGCTGCCTGGGGCTGCTTCTCCAAGGAGAGCTCAGCTGTCCTAGTGTTTTCTTTTCTGGTCGAGGAAGCTCAAACCCCCTGTAAAAGCCACTCTTCCTCTCCTGTTTGTGTGGAGAGAAGGACTCCTAACCGTCCTAGTGGACATTAGGTCCTGCCTGTGCTGGGTGTTGCTGGCGCTGGGCTGATGCTGGGCTGATGCTGGGCTGGTGCTGGGCTGTGGGCAGAGGCCAGGCTGCTCCTCCTGGACCCCAGCCCTGGATGTTCCTGAGCTGCCTGAGAGACCTGTGGCAGGAGCGGAGGGGTCTCTCTAGGGCCTGGCAGCTGGGATCAGTCCCACCACCCCAGCCAGGGAGCAGGGCAGGTCGGGGACAGCCCAAAGTAAGTGATGTGGCAGGTCTGGAGGCAAGGTGGGAAGCCATTCTCCAGGCCAAGGTCAGCCCTGAGTCTCAGCTGGGCAGCCAGGGTTGGACACAGCCCCATGATTGTGAGGCAGGTCCATGGAGATGGGACAAGTTCGAGGTCAAGGTGGGATGCCAGTCTGTAGGTGGGGATTTGCAGGCTCCGTGGACAGGCAGGGGCAGCTCTGCAGCTGAAGACCCCAGGCTGAGTCGAAGTGGGGCCCAGGCCCATAGGCAGCAGTGCTGGCGAGACCCAGGGCAGCTGGTCAGGGCCATTAAGGGCCCTGAATGCAAAGGGCGGCTGGACAGAAGTCCAGCGGCCACTGGTGCAGGAAGAGGGGCTCTCCTCAGCCCATGTGGGAAGCAGGACAATTTTGGTGGCATTGTTCAGGTGGGCTGGAGAAAGAACAGCACCAAAGTAGAGCAAACATTAATTAGTTCCCCTCTGCTTATTCTTAAGTAGATGGGAAACATGCTGGCCAATAAAAATAATGAATGTGATGAAAAGTTGGCACATATGGATGCATACAGAAGAATGGTTTGGGGAATTTTTTTCCAGTCTTTGAAAAAAATTAATCATGTCTTTGTTTAGAAAATCAGGCTCTGTGGCCCTCATTCCCACCTCTAATACTTTAGCCTTAATTATTTACTGTAACAAGTACTACTTTCTGTCTTGCTATGAATTACATGAATTTCTTTTCTAAGCCCACATATTTACTTAACGTTTGAGGAATGGGAAAATGAAATGCCTTTGATCACATATTGCTCAAATGACAAAAGGATTAAAGAAACGCCTCCAGCATAAAACTTTTTAATGAACCTTTATTTTTGAAAGTTTTACTTGTAATTTGTCAGCTTTTGCTATGAATATATTTAGCTATTTTGTAAATAAAATAGGGTGGAGTTTTCCTTTGCACAAGGATTTTTATTGTCTTGTTTTTCTCTTACCTCTGTGTTACTATAGAGGATTATCACCTTCCCTCCCACCTTTTTTTTCAAATTCTCAGCAGTGAACAGAGAACCAGGTTATGGTGGTTGGACTTCTGAGAAGCCGCATTATGTTATTTTTTTAAAATGTCAATAACAGGTTTTCCTCTATCAGTTAAAATTGACCTTCTGTAGGAAAATTTTTCTTCTTGTCACTCTCAATGCATTTGTTTATATGCACATTGCCTTCTCTGAAAGAGGAGTTAATTCTTTGCTAAACTGCTGTTTTACAGGAGAACATTAAAGAAGTATTTTTAAAAAGAGTGGTGAAAATTCCTAGCTGTTGAAAAGTTTCTTTCGAAAACCTTTCATTTTCTTGTGGTTACCGTGTTGATGATTAATGGGCTTTTCTGACCGTTTGGCCATTGGAAGAGAAGCCTGTTTGCAAGCTGCAAATTGGACAGTTGAATGTCAGCATGTTTCTCAGGTGCTTTCATGATCTTCTTCATAGTCCTAAAGAAGGTCTCGAAATAGATGGATGTGTAGGTGAACATCTTGCACAGATTGTATTCTAGACATGGGATAAATCATGGTAAAATGGAATCAAAATGAACACTGTGTTCCCAGTACTTTTCTTGTCCTATTTTTGTCCTGAGTACAAGGCAGTACTTACCTGAAGCTCTTAAATCCAACTAGCCATGAATTTCTCTTGCAGGACAAAGGGAAGTGTGTCAAGAACAGGCCTGAACTGAGTTATTTTCAGTACTGTACAATGTAAGAAAAATTCTGGCATTGTCCTTCTGAACCACTACATGTTATATATCACTTTCTTCTTGAGTTATCCTCAGGTTAATTGGTCAATTGTGCAGTAGGCCGTACTGTAATGGTGCAATGCTAAGGAATTGTGTGATTTTAAAGGAAAAGATTTCATGCCTTTTAGCATCTGCAATGCTCTGATGACCAGAGCAATAGTGAGAACAGTAAAGGTATGAGCACCCTAAAACAGCTAAGAAAACTAAAAATCTAGGTTCTAGGAATTTAGACTTTTTTTTTTTTGGTTATTTATATTAAATGTAAGAGATGAAAGACAGGGATCTGGATTATAGAGTTACAGAGGAATAATGTTAACTATGTTGAAAGACAGTGTTGATCAGTTGTCAAATGAAGTTCTCATTTCTTGGTATGGATCTTATTACATGATGGTTATTACATTGACATGGTACTGATTCCTCAAGAAGAACAAAAGAACTGCAGAAACCACCAAAAATCTGCTTTTGTTTGTCTTCCTTAGCCAGCCCCTCTAACTCTCCAAAAAGACAGATGAACTGATTTTTCTGTAATTAAAATATAAATCCCTTTTGGAAAGGACTTGTTTGCCACATTTTTGCCAAGAAGCCATATTATAATGGAGTTTTAATTGTATATCTCTGAAAACAGAGCTATACAATAAGGTTGCTGCCAGTATGCTCACAACAGAGTAGCCAGTGTGATGCTGTGATAGAGGCTGTATGATCCAGTCTGCTTTTCCCTCTCCCTGTTTCCCTCCAAACCTGGCACGCCAAAAACAGAAACAGCCCTTCATTGCATTCTGCTTTAGGGCTGACTATATTAAGGAAACTGCCTTATGCAAAGCCTTGAGGCTTTACAGACCTATTGGACTATGGCATGGAACAATATTTAAAAAAAATGGGTTTGCCGTGTCTGGATACTAAGCTAATCAATCCAGTATGGCTGTTTCATGTGCTTAAGCCCATTACAACTTGGTTTGACCTCTTTCATCTTTTTTGAGGATATAGGGTATCATTAATGTTACCAGCTGCATTGTTTTCTCCTAATATCAACAACAGAGGGGAAAAAAAGCAAGAGGTTCTCTTGTTTTCCACTTAGATAGCTCTAGTATTGCCAAACAAATGCAAAACAGACTTTTACAATAATAATATTTTCCCAAATGCCGTGTTAATTTTCAGTAAACCAAAACAGAATGTGTTATTGTTTATTAAGACATTGTGACTCATATGGATTCCAGATGACAAAAGTTTCAATAAAATGCTGCAATTAGATGCAACTTTTCTTTCAGTTCACATATTTCTATGTAGCTCAGGACGAGAATGGTTATTTAAGTTGTGTCAGCAATTGGATTTTCCTTAAACTGATGATAGTTCTTTTGACTTACATCTTACTTTTAACTTGAAACTACCCAAGGAATCTTGAGCCATTTGGGAATAACTTTAATGCAAGAGTGTTGTAGGCATATCGATCTAATTGTATGTTGTAACCTACGTATTCTGGCTTTGAATAAGGATTTACAGGCCTTTATAGGCTACAGCTTCTGGGAAAATTGCATGTGTAAGGTGGCCCCTAATGCACATTTTGTATTGGTCGCACCACAATCTATTGATGATTTTGACCTCAATAATTATGTTATTCTGATAAAATGTGTATGAAAAATACACATAACCTTCTGATAATCAACATCTCATTAAATGTGTCCTCTTACTATATGTTACATCACACTGTTGTATGGTTGAGGTTTTTTCCCAAGAATTGCAATTTCTAGAAACATTGAAAGGGATTCAGGTGTTTATGTCTAGGATGAGGATGTCTCACATCTATAACTGAACTTTGAATCTGCATTTTCATCCAACAGTATACTGTAATAATAACATAATCTGTATGCTGTGATTTGTATTAACTGTCTGAAACAATCAAAGATTCTTAACATTATGAAAAAGTTGCATTTAGGGACAAAACAGGAGCTGAAGAAATATCTTCTTTTTCCTTGACAGTATTAGGGTGCTAATACTTGCAATATTTTTCAATTCACATGAATTACAGGAAGGTTATTCCTGAATTTACGTGTCTGCACAGTAATTGCAAATAAATAGATAATTTTCAGTGTCATGAAAGAGTATGCATTTGAACTGAACTATATGGTCTCTGTAATGCAAATCTGCTGGGATGTACATAATCTGATGGTTTTTCCTTGTAACTGATGAATAGCAATGCTCTTTTGGACAGTACGCCTCTGAAGATGTTATCCTAAGAAAAATGATTTCTGTTTTTCCACTGGCATTTTGGGCAAATTTAACACCAGATCTTATTACGTACCATACAAACTTGCAAATATCAGCTAATGCTGTTAAAGTCCTCAGCTGCATGCTGGAAGTGCCATATTTCATTAACTGCTGTGCTCTGTTCAAACCTTTTCTAACAATTTTGTAATATCTTAGCTTTCTCATTTCTTTTTTTATTTTAGTGCAGTGATAATTTGAGTAATTTTGAAATTGATGACTCAGTTGTAAGATGCCACACTGCACTCATTCTTAGCTGTTTTCCTCTTTTATGTCACCAAGGCCAGTGACATGAAAGCATTCTAGTATCTAACATTATGTTACTTGAAGTCTTATCTATATAGCCAAAGAAGAATTGTATGGTCAATACCTAGCTTGAATTTATCATGAACTTGTCATTTATATTGCAATATTGTCTCTTGGGTATTATTTGATGCTGTCTGATATTCATAAATGGCATCTTTCACATTCAATGACTTCCAGAAATAAACTATATTGTTTTCTGCACTTTTCCTCAGCAGTACTTTCCTGTAGTCCTTTAAAACATCTGAGTGAGCTATTTGATGTCACATAACTAAATTTGGTGAAAACATAATTGAAACACTAAGAGGCAATAGTCTCTTGACAGTAGGTCACCCTTTGGAAAAAAGAAAATTTTCTAATAAATGATAACCTTGTAATGAAGAAAATAATTTTTTACTGAATTCTTTGTATCAAAAATGATCTAGCATGACTGAGGTGTTGTACGTAAGTGACAATCAATCAGCTATGCTATGTCACTCATTAACTATGCTGATTTATTGTAATGCCAACCCACTATTATTTATTATTTAGTAACTATGTAGTTAATAAAGTTGCCAGTTAAAGATAAGCAGGTATTTTATCCTTCTTTACCACTGCAGCTTGGTTTGTTTTAGCAGTGACACAACCTGTGTTGTGATTCTTGTGTTTCTTATGCTGTACAGGCATAGACTCATATGCTGCAACAAGGGTATTGTGTAGGCTGCTTACAAAAAGAATTAATAAAATTAGCCATGTAAACTTGAGCAAGATATGGTTTGTGCATGTTGACAATGTGACAAGATTAGGCTTGACATGTTTTGGTTGCATTGGAGACAGTTTCCTGCTGGATTTCCAAGGTAGACATTTTACAGCAAGATCTGAAATGCACAGGCTTGCCTTTCTTTGCACCAATTTATTCACCATTTGCTGAGGTAATTATCACTTCCAGCACAGGCATTATAAACGAAAGTAAATGAAGATTTGCTCAAGGAAGCTAGAGCAGCTGGCTTCACGACGCACCATGTTGGAATTTCTGTATTTTACTTACACATTTGTAGGCTTCCTCTCAGACCTGCTGTGATCCTGTAGTTGCCCAACACAAAAATACTAATTCTCTGCTTTGATCCTCTACTCTGTTTGTTTATCCATTTCTGATGCTATTTGGTGAGTTACTCTTTGGAGGCAAGTAGAGTCTGGGGAAGACTGATTTCAAAGTTTGATCTTTATGCAGTTCTTACATATTTTATAATTTTATGTCTAAATTTCAGTATCTTTTGTGACAACCAGGTGTTTTAGATCAGTGAGGGATAGCGTTACTTTTACTTTAGAAAGGGCACATGTCACCTTTGGACTGATGAATGTGTTGTGACTGGTATTTTCTTCAGGGGAGATGTGTTCTTTGAATATTTGCTTATGTATCATGTTGGGTTTTTTTTTTCTCACTTTCTTGTTTGAAGAAATGAGTTAATTAGACTGTGATATGTATTGAGTTTTCATTATGGCCTTTGGTTTTTTTGTTTCTTAGACAATGTTGATGCAAAAGTAGCAGTGGCTATTTTGATGGAGGAAACTGAACACTAGTTATTAATTTGTGATACAGATCAGTGAGGGAGTCTACATTTTAGTCCCAACAGTAAAGATGCTATCCACATGTCCTAAGATTGTTTAGGGCAAACATAGAGCTTTTTTTTTTCTTGTGAAGCTCATTGACAGAATGGAGTTTTGGTGCTTGCGCTTGTTCATAGGGTTAAGAGGAAACACAGGCAGCTGAAGGAGATGTTTTGGATGAAGGTAAAGCATATAGTTTTGATAATGCTTTCAGGCTAGACGTGAGTACTGGCTTTGTGTTGTAGGCACTGAAGCTGGTATCATGTGGGATGACACTGCAGGGTGGTGACCATGGAGACAGCGACAGTGTTATTCGAAGGTGGATTATGTTGTTTAGTTTGTAAAGTGAGTACATCTTTCTTCATCTCTTACTTATACAGTGCATTGCTTGGAGGAAATTCTTTATGGTGAAGCATATTTGTTTTTATAACCTCATTCATTTGGAGTCCACAATAATCTTTAAATGAAATTAATCTTTCTTGAAACTCACCTGCATTTTTGTTATTCAGGAGGTACTTTTGCTGTTCTCTTTAAAAAAAATTTTTTTCCTTCCCTACAAATGCAGTGTCCCAGTAAGCTTTAGTTTACCTATTGACCAGAGGCCACTCTGGCAAGGGGTGATCACTCATTTTCCAAGCTAGATGCTCCTGCTACTCCCCTGCATTTGCTGTATTGGTCATGTTACTGCTAAGTGGGCTACATCACTACCCAGTGATCTGCCAGGGAAATTACTGTGCCAAAAAGAAGGTAAAATAATTTTCAGATGATTGTACTGATGTCATGGCTATATGCAGTGGAGCTTATACACTGCATGGGGCAGGAAAAGATAGGGGTGGCAGATTGACCCATTGGAAACCCATACATAGACTGATTTAAACATCTGGTGAAACTGCAGTGTTGCTGTGCAGTACGTCTAGCCATTGAACAACATATTTTGTAGTAATTTTTGCATTAACAAACATATTTTTCCTAAATTTAAATGGTTTAAATTTCTGCATCCCTTTATTTGCTCTTTATTTAAATGAGACTAGAATTTTAAAATGACTCTGGCCTTGACATTCCCCATATTTTCTTTTAATTTTACCCTAACTACTTCAGAAAGGAATTTCACAATTAAGTTACTGTTACAGGTTATTTAATTACATATTGTATTTCAGATATTTGGTTTAAATAAACAAATAATCTGCATACAACAGAAACTCAGGGAAATGTTGCTATTTTATTGTATGTGCCTAAAGAAATATACTGAGAAAAACTTCTCTTTCAGTCAAGCAAAACTGCTTTTACTGCTTTATTTACAAAAGCAGAATGTAGAGGAGGAAATGATTATTGTGTGCACAAAACCAAATGTGAAACAAATACACTGTCAAAATGAGCAGTGTATACCAGGTACTGAAGGAAAGACCTAGTGGACTCCCAAATTAAAGAATGTTATAGATGTGACTATGCCCAAGAACCCCAAAACGAATAGGTGTTTGTGCTCCTTACCTGGTAATTAAATATAAAAAATTAGAGTTCACTGCTGCCTCTACTTTATTTCCAGTCTTGATGACTAATTTCTCATGGCTTTGCTAAGATTTAATCAGTAAGAGCATCTGAGTATGCTTATAGACAGGTTTTCCCTATATTTAATTTGGGCAGTCAGAATGGTGGAACAAGTTTACAGTGGAACAAATCACAAGCCATTTTTGTATCTTAGTGATACCACTGCTGACAAAATATGTAATGACTAAAAGACTGACAAACTGGGAAAGAAGCAGGATGAGGACAGTCACCTGGAATCTTGTTATAATTTGTTATTGCAATAGTCTAAAAATGTGCATTAATCCCAACTGATGCTGTTTATAACTAGGAACAAGGTGAGATAATGGAGAACGGTGCTCTGAAAACTGGGGCTTCTGGTGGAGGAGATTGTTACTGTAGGTGGCTACCTGATTGTGAGCCCCTAGATCAGGGCTGTGATAAGGAGGCTTGTGTCATCCATAAAAATACAAGCTGGAAATACAGAAGTTTTTTAATATCAGTAAAATAGCGTTAGCAGACTACTCTCTACTGTTTTGAAATCACTTACTTAAAAGATGCATAAAGGTAAAAGATGATACAGAACTACCAAGATTATACCAATAGTGAAGAAAATGTCTATGACAAGAGCTGTAGAAAGCCTAATGTGTATAATCTTTTAAAACAAGAAATTTAGAAGGCACTCACTGTGCAGAAAAAGGTAGAACATTGCAAAGGTGTAGTTAGAATGATGGACTGGCAGCTGAAATGAGACAAATGTTAAATGGCATTTACTGAACCATGAAACAACTTACTAAGTGGAGTGGTATCTTGGCGAGCTTCATGCGTTCAAATCATGATCAGATGCTTTCTTGGGAAAATGTTGAGCAAAACATAAATTATTCTGCTCAATATAAAAGTTATTGGACAAAATTGAAATGCCTTTTATAATAATACAACTCAAAGTGGTGCAATAGAAAAGAGATAATCCTCCTGGATGTTTACTCTGTGACTTTCAGATCCTGGATCACATACCCCTTCGTCGTGCTCACACACAGCTATTTTCACCACTGCAAAGTGGAATTAATTTACTATTCTTACTTCCTCTCTGAGTAATCTGTAGAGCCTACCTGATAGTGGCCAGCTGATGTATTAACTGAGGGGCAGTGTTGACATCTTGCTGATGGATCCCAGTCCCAAAGACACATGAAAATTAAATTTAGTTAAATTTCACCAGTTGTCCTATAATGTAGTGTGAGAATGTTTAGAAATAGTAACCTGTCTTGGGAAGGAAGAAGGGTGTCTCCGTAGAGACTATGAAGAGGGATTTCACAGGACATTCTGACCTTCTTTTACTGTCTGACAAGGGTAGATGGGTAGTGTTTCCAGAAGAGGGCACAAAACTAAAGATTTCCTTTGTATCTGTGTTTGGTCAGTTGTGTATGGATCTGTTTCTCAAGATGGGATGACTTTTCATTTGCATGTCACTTCTATTTGTTGTGGTTCATTTTGTATTTCTGAAAGTCATAGATTCCCTAAAGCTGTGTTAATATATCTTACAAATAGATGTTTATAACAATATTAATAATAAATACTGATCAAATATCATCTATACACAAAATTGTTATGTGGGGAGAAAGGGTATTACAGAGAAAATTCTTCATTTTGTAATTTCAGCAAATCAACATTGAAAAGTCTAGTAGTATTTCCAGTGGAAGTTCCTTGGGTATTTTCAGGAATTCTGCCAGTGGTTGGAAAAGTCACTTAGGGATTTAATAAAAGGAATATTTGCAAACAATGTACATAAATTAATTTCTTGTCAATATACACTTGGACTTCTTTAGTACTTGTAAGTTTCCAGCATAAAATAAAACTAAATAAAATTACCTTTCATCCTGCATACTTACAATAGTTTGGGGGCTTTACTTTTAAAATTTGTAGTTTGTAAGCTCTTAAATTTGTGACTAATATTGTTATTTGACTAAATTGTTTGTGAGGAGGAGAATCCACAATGTGAAATGGATATTAATTTGCTTAAAAAGACAATCTTTATACTGTCACAGGAGCATAGCTTGATTTTACTTTTTACACATAGGACCACCATCATTTAAATAGAAATAGAAAACTAATAAATAATGTTTCTGAATTTTTGCTACAGAGATATTTTGAAATTCAGTGGATGTGTTTACAGTTAACAACTTATTGTTCTATTTATAAAAATCTTTAGCTAGATTTTGACAAAACAGATGGGGTCTGAAAAGCCAGTTATGTGCTTTAAGATGAATGGGACATAGAGTTGTCTGGTTAAGTAGCATGGCTAAAAGTGAAGCAGCTATTATTTTTTATTGTATTATTGATTGCAGAGCCTAAGAACTTGAGTAGTAGAGTATGTCTTACTGGGCTAACTCTTTGTGTAAGTCTTTAACAACTGCTTTAGTTTTATATCATAACTATGGGCATGACAATGCACCACTAGCGTTTGGAACTACTCTCGGAAGACTATGTACAATGCAAAACCTCTTGGAAGTGTTTCTAGTCTTTTGTTCAGTTTCAGATTTCAGGTGCCCACAAAATCCCCTGAAAACTCAAATTCTTTCAGCTTGTGGTTTTATTTTGTTTCTTACTGCTTTTCAGAGAAAACCAAAAATATAGTCCTCAACTACTCTCAGCACAGCAGAGTTTTGTGCAAAAGGGAACACATCCAGGAGCAACGAATGAGCCTCAGCCTTGCAAAATTACCCTTTGGGTCAGGGTATTTCCTTCCATGCAGCTTTGGAGGTAACTTGTTATTTGAAAATTTCAACTGAAATTTAGGATTCTATCTATCCCTCTATGATCATTACTGGCTACCATATGACATCGCCATATGACATGTTTTTTTTTGTGGTGTTGTGCCATGCTTGATGTGCAGCCCACATTCTGCTGTCCCTGAATTTACTGTGTTAAAACTTTAATATGTTAAACGTTTATCAAATTTACTATGAAAGAAAACTTTTTCCAAGATTAAAACTATTCCCCAATCATGGAAATGGTATGTGGGTAACTGCTTACTCTACACATACCAGTTGACTTGTTTGTTTTAGTTGTACTAATTCAATGTCAAAGGTTTGCTAGTTTGCTATTTAAAGAATTTCAATAAGTTTTTGTTGTTATTTGGCATCATTTAGTTAGTATAAAATATTAGACAAAGATGGCAACAGCAAGATGCTTTGGATATTTGATACCTACATTGTTGCACTTGCTATCAGTTTCCTCTCCCAAACTGTGCTACTAATTACTGAGAATATGATGATAAATTTCAGCTTTGTACTAGATTTAAATGTAGAGACTAAGAGCTTCATGGAAGCAATTTTATATTCTATACAATATTTTTCATTATATATTGAGTGAAAATTTTTAACCTTCATTCTTGTCATTATAATACTTTTTTTGGCTTTTTATTGAGTGTGCCACCTTAAAACAGTGCAATTTTTAGAATTTGATACAGCAATTGAGTCATCACCGAAGATTGCTTCTCTCACAAGCCTTTTTAGTTATTGTTTTCCTCTTTGTTCGTAGATTCACCATACACAGTCACTGTCTCCATCTTAAAGTTCGTGAGGATGTGAAAGTGATTACATAACACTGTATTTTCAATTCAACTAGAATTTTTTTGAGACTACATAGCCCTACTTGACTTTAATTTCTCAATGGCTATGCAGTGACAAATAGCACGCACTATAAGCAGTTAAACTATTCTTCCAATTCTTACATCTGGCTTATTGACTTGCCATGTCGGGCAGTGGAAGTTCCACTGGAGTGTGGTTGGAGAGTGCTCCAAGTTAGTCTTGACTGGATTAGAGACTGCCATGACTTCAGGAGAATATGTTGCCTGAAGGTAATGCACTTTTCTGTATTGGTTGGTAGAGATTTATTTTTAAAAGAAGGCTTGCCAGGTTGCAAGCTTGCTTTTCTCCTTTGGTACCTCCTTATACTGCAGTGCTTAGGCTCAGGTCTGTGCTTAGCAACAGCAGACATACCTGTGAAATGCTTGTAGTTGCCATACTTCGTTTTTTTCTACAGTTATCTATCTGCTTCATATTTTGAATTTCTTGGTTTCTTTCCTGTGGTGTAACTGTACAACAGGAGTGACACTTGGACAGATTTGAAATCCAGTCCTCTGTTTTTCATTCACATTGATTACGGCTGTCTGTGGAGGTGCCTTTAGTTGTAGTCATGAGCAGTGAGAGTCAGAAGTGACTTGTGTGCTTAGCACTTCACAGTTAGCCTTTTACCAAAGTTATTTGAAAGCTCTCATGAAAGATAGAGTTGAGGCCGCACAAGTGGTCTCTATTCTTAGAAAACTTTTGCATCAATTTTGAGACTAAAGCCACAGCTTCCTTGGGAAATAACTGTCTGATCATTTCTGTACTGGAACAGAATTCCATAACATTTATTGAAGGTGTTAGTGACTGTTACACTGTAGCTCATGAATGTTTGTTGGTGGTCTCTCAGAAGCTTAATGTTGATGGGATGTTGCTATGTTCTTAGTGCTAATTCAAAGCAAAAGAAAATAATTTGTGGTTGTGATATTGCTTTTGTTCATATGAATTTCATTTAAAAATACTGTGGAAGAAGAGGATAGTGGAGGGGGAAGCAGGGGAGCACAAAAAAGTCCTTTGTAAATGGTAAATGACATGCCAAGATTTGAGAATACTTTTGGACTTAAGGGTTGAAACAGTCAATAATTTAATGCACTGCTAATACCGGATGAGTTTTCTGTATGCGTCTTCCAAATTGACAATGTCTGAGAAGTTTTTCTTGTCCGTGCTATCTGATTCTTTCAAGGATCTTTGTGAAATATTCCTTCAAGACGAGTGGCCTCTCTTACTGGATTCATTAAGAGATCCTCTAAAATGAGCCATTCTGGACTTTTGAAAAGTGACTATGGAAAAAGGAGGAAGTATTAGAATTTGTTAGAGTAAAGCCTGTTTTCATAAATTCTGGATAGGGGAATTTTGGCCTGTCTTAATTTTTTATTAATTGTTGTCTTTGTTAATGATGCAGATAATTTATTTTAATTCAATTTTTTGTTTCAGTAGAACTCATTATAAAAAATAACACTAATATCAGTGGCTAATCAAAGACATCTGTTCTAGCATAGCACATTGTGTGTCTTCATGCACATGTATGTGCACGCATACTCATGCCCTGTGTAGGTAAAGAGCATGTGGTGGAGAGAAATTCTGCCCTCAAGCAGTGGATTCTACCTGTGGATGCAGACAAATATCTGGAAAACAAACTTTGTGTAGAAGTACAACTTGTAGTGGGTCTCCTGTCCTTTTGTTGTTTCTTTTCATCCTGTTCTAAAGCTGCAGATATATTGTTTCCTGACTTTCTGCCAGAGCCCAGCATAAAGTCTCTGGCTACAAAGTGTAAGAGATTAAAAAGAGAATGACTTTTGAATGAGGAGGCTGCTTTAAATTATTCAGAGATCCTCCCTCTTCCTCTGTTCCTTTTCTTGATGTTTTGGATCAGCAGCACATTTCTAGCTGTAAATGTCTTTAGAAAATATGTTTTAAAGGAACAACTTCAGCGTGTAAGAGTCTTTGAAACCAAAGCATAGAGAAGTAATTTTTGCTTCATTGCATGTAGTATAATAGAAAAGTGTCACTTTCATTTAGAAATATGAGGAATCACTAAATATACAAGTTCTGCATAATCTCTTAAAATCCTTGTAAAGAAAAAAAGCCTTTTTGAGGAACAAACATGGGAATGGGATTTGCCACAGTAACTGCTTTAACTTCCAGCTTTTGGCATCAGGGTTCATTTGCTGATCCTTTTGTCAGTGAAAAAATATGGTTTTCCAAGAGCTCTCTAGGAAGAGAATACTCCCTGAGGGTGCTCAGGCATTTTGAAGAAAATAAAAACTGAGTTAAATCATCACCGAAAACTTGAACTGGACCCAAACTTAACATTTCTTGAAGCTTGAAAAGTTTGGAATGTCTCCTTCCCCCCTACCCTCATTACTTTTCATTTTCACACTTCTCTATGTTTCCAGGATCTGTCCAAGATGTGAGCTGTGTGTTGCCAGACTTCTGTACCAAGGAGGGGCAATATTTGTGTGGTATATTTTGGCCTGCTTACAAGAAAAAAATTCTTACAGAACTTAAGAGGGAACTTGTCCTTGTCAAAATACTGCACAACTCTTTGCAAAAATCAAGATGTTCAGGTAGTATTTTAGCAATAATAGCAATTGTTTTTAATTTAAGAAAATTATTTACAACAATTTCCCTTCCTTTCCTGTGCCAGCTCTAGTGTGGTTAACATAATTACCTAATAGTAAGATTATTTGTATATTTAGAATTTATGTATAGAACTGCAGTGGACTATAGCAAGAAATGGAGATTTAAGCAAAACAGGGTGAGAAAAAGCTCATACTTAAAAAGAAAAAAGTTACTTTCCTAAGCCTTTTATATTTGGTCATTCCTAATACTTGCCTGAATTGAAAGTTAAGAATTCTGCATAGACTGAGATGTCTAAGTGCTGTTCTCATAACCTTAAATGAACTGAGAATCTGCCAACACACTCTCCACTTGCCTCTTGCACATTTTTCTCAGTATGTACTCTGCCAGTTTCTGAATGCAATAAAATCTTCAACATGTCAGACACTGAGTGTAAACCTAAATAGATCTGGCTTGAAGATATCAAACCAGTGAACTAAGCTCTTGAGAAATTCACCCTGTAAAACTTGTCTTGATACTGGAGGTTTTTGCTTCTGAGATTCAGTAATATGAATTACTAGTACTACGGACTTGCACAGTTATGTTGTGATGATACATTGCTGTTTTAATGCAAGATAATAATAAAAAAGTATTTCTTTCTCAAATATAAATAATTTTGGAGTCATGGCTTCCTTAGGGACCAGCAATCTTCACAGCCAGAAGGTACATTTACTTTCTGACAGCCTGTCTGACACTTCTTGACAGCAGCTACCCTGAAATTGCTGTGGGCCTTTGGAAAAATTAACTGGTTTTGTTTTATTTGTTTTAAAATATTATTTCAAAGGTCTGACTAATTTTCTTTTCATTCTGATTGGAGATGTTTGCTAAAATCTGTAATATGCCTTCTGAAATTGTTTTTCCTTAGATATAGAAATATACTTCCCAAAGGCATGAATTTAACTTAAGAAAAAAAAATGGAAATTAGGGGTGGGAAATAACCTTCTAGGTAACTTAGTTTGATTTGATGCCATTGCATTGTTGTGGGGAGCAGATGAAGATTTGGGAGAGCGGAGTAAGTGCGTTGTGTTCCCTAGTTATACCTGACTAATAGATTTTACTTACAGGGATTTTTTCCTTCTCTGATGAAGTTCGCTTGGGTCATCCTGTACACACAATTTGTATCTTTGCATTTTAATACACAGTGCTTACACCAGGTCTGCAAAAATAAAGGCATGGATGTATTCCCATTTTGCTCATTTACAGGTTCTGATGCTTTTCTTTGGGTGTGATTGAGCCTATAAAAGTTTTTCTTTGCAGCATTGTTTGCTTAGGCATAAACATAGAATGGCAGCCCACGAGATCCATCAGGCAGAAGTCATTCTTGTGAATGAACTTACACTTTGAGCGTATCTAGAAAAGTGACACGGAAGGACAGCCCGAAAACCGCTGCTTGGTCCTCACTGCTAGAAATGCTGAACTCATTTATCTTAAAGATGAACAATTTAGGATTTACCTAAAGTGGATCTGCCTTCTCTGCAGGCACTTCTTCTTCCAGATAGCTATCTTCCCAGATTAAATGTTAATCATAGTTTTCCCTGGCTGTGTACGTAGCCAGATTCTGGGCTTTCACAAGTCTGCAGAGCTTTCTGAAAGAGTAAGTGCTATGTTGGTTTAGATGAGCTGACAATTTTGCCTGCAGCATTAAAATCACTTTTCTCAAGCCATTGCCATTAACCATTTTTCTCGCCTTCTGCCTAATTTCTAAAAAAAATAGGCAGCTGCTCTTTAAATTAATATCTATAAATTTTTGTATGTAAAGGGAAAATTCACAGAACTCAGTGTGATCCACCTAATTCACCTGGCTAACCTGTGCTCCAGGTTCCTTTTACTGCCAGCTGAGAGCGAAGGACAATCTCCAAGGGGCCCACCAGAGCCTTTACATTGGCTGCACAGAAACCAAGGAGTCTTTTCTGGCTAAAGCAGGTGCCTAATTATTAACGATGTGCAGTAACCCTGATTGTCATCATTCCAGATTATCATATGATGCTTCTGTCGCTTGCATTTAACAAATGTCACTTGATTTGAGTTTACACTGAATCATCTTAGAGCTTTTACACAGAGTCCCAAAGTTATTTGTCTATCAGTTTGACTAGAGAACCCTTGAAGAGAAGTCTTGATGCACTTTTTAAATAAAAACCAACTTTGACTTGCTGGTTTATCCATAGGGTTTTCTTCTTTGTTATTTTTCAGTGTATTGTAGGACGCAGCTTGTTGTTTTGGTACCCTTTGGGCCCTTGGATCTTTACCACACCAAGGTTAATTATTCTTGGGCCAGGTTTTGTCCTGTGAAAGGTGATGAGCTCGGGAGAGTATGAGTGACACAGAGCAGAGCTGGTGGAGAATTCTTGTGCATATCATGCATTGAGGACAGATACAGTGTTTGCTTGAAATATTGAAGTATTGAAATATTTTAGAACTGGAAATCAAAATTATTATATTTCCAGTTTTAAAATTTAGTAAGGAATTAAGATTGTATAATACACTTTATTTTGAACAATTCCCAAATGCAATTGCTGAGGGTGACTTGCAATTTGGCAAAGCAGAGCACATAGAATGCCTGATGGCTCTATACATGAACAGGGCTGGATATATGTTCTATATAATTTAATAAATGCTAAAAAAGTATTTATAAATAGAAGAACAATAAAAAGTGCTACCATATGCTCAAAGTAATGATCAGGCATTTACCATCACTCATGAGAAAATGTTTTGGATCCAAGCTTGTCATACCATATGGACAGGGATGAGAAAGAAAACAATTGTGTGTGTTTCATGGGAATGTAGAATTTTCGCTCCATTATGGACAAGAAGAAAGGAAAAAATAATCAAATAATCAAGTTTAAAAAAATATTTCTCAAACCAAAAAGCCTCATTGCATTTATTACAATACAATTTTTTCACCTCTGACATCAATACCTTGCCAGTAATGTATCTCAGATTCAGTTACTGGCAAATAGATATAATTTATCGCATTCTTTTAAAATTGTTTGGATAGAAGGCTTTTTCTTTCTTTGGGATTTCATTATTTAGGGAGAGAGAATTTGAAATTTATTTCTTTCTACTTTTATGATATAAGTTTAAGGTCCAAACTGTCAGCCAATGTGGAAATTGGCAGAACTCCATAGGAGTCAGAAGAGCTCTGTTGGTTCACACCATCTGAAATGTCACCATTTATTTTATTTTTTGCTAATGATATTGTATAAAAACATCACAATTGAATGCAGATAAATTATTTGTAATATAATACTAAAGTTTTGTGCAGAAAAGGTTTCTTTTACATCAAAAAAAGTGTGTCTTAAACTGCTCAAGTTAAGCTGAAAATGAAAAAAAACATGAAATGGAAAACCCTAGAAATAGAATTATTCTGTTTTATTATCTGAGTACTTAGCACTTTGCCTGAATGATAATGTTTTTCCTAATATATAAGGCATAGTTTCTGCATGATTTCAGTTGTCTTTTCCTTCTTAAAAGAGAAATGAATATTTGGATAAGGTAGTGAAGCGATAAGGGGAACAAAAGAGGTATTTTTTTTTCTCTTCAGAGATAATGAGGGAAAGCAAGTGCCCAGAACCAAATGTCTCTGTCAAACAGTCACTCTTCTAGGGTCCTAGGAAATAATAAAGTGGAAGAACAAACAAAACAACTCAATGAAACAGAACAAACACCCAAACCTTACCTGCCTAAAATAATAAAATAATCTGAAGTCTCAGACACTACTATAGTGCTCCCAACTTTCCTATCTGAGGAAGATATCAAGTTTTATATTGCTATAATGATTTAAATGTATAATTTTTAGAAAATGTACAGAAATATCATGGGCTAAGTAGGAAATTCTGTTTGATACTATGCAATGACGTTCTTTTTCCATAGACTACTTAATGGAATTTTTAGGGAATTTCTCCATGCCTGTTATTTTTCTCACTGATAAATACTAATTTCAAGTCTTAAGCAAGACCTGTAAATCGGTCTACTAAGAAGCCGGAAGTACTTAGGGCATTAGCAGGGGTCCCACAGAATATAATCACAAGGCTATGATTCCTTCTTTACAATAAATAAATTGGTAGGATTGGAAGGAGTATCTTTACAGACTAATTTGAAGTTAAAATTTAACCAAACCTTACAGCAACTGGGGATTTTCTTATGGATTTAACAGATACCACAATAGCCACTCCTTTAACTGCAAATTGCTTAGTACTGTGAATACATATATTTTTTATACATGCAGGCATACATTCTTCACACTTTGCCATGTGTTGACACATCATATATATTTTCTCTGCACTAAACAGTGCAGCTACCATTCATTTCCCCTCACACCTGTCTGAAAATTCCATGCTTTTTTCATCTGTATTTTTATTCTCTCAAGAAAAAAAAATAGCCTCACCTTTATACATCAAGGTTTTGCCTTTATTGGTAAGTGTGATGTATTCTTGGTTTAGCTACACTGTGTTAATTAGCAAGAGAGAGAAATCCAGTCCAGAAGAAGCAGTTATCTGGTCAAACCAATGTTAGAGCAGTTAACCACTTCTTGGTTATGCAGCAGAATAAATTGCACCCAGGAAGATGGTAGTTAACTGCATGGTCAGCTAGTGGCACAATAGCTATACTGCTTAGCAATTCCTGAGCTGCCTAATTAAAATCTAATACAAATACACTTAGACCATGCTATGGTGTCATGGCGTATTCAAAGATATGACTTATATTTTAAAGCATAATTTGAAAAAAGGCATGCTTATTGTAAAGAAATTTCCCAGTGAATTTATGTGTCTGTGCAGCCTGGGTTACCAGCTGTAAAGCCAAGGCTTCCAGGATTGGCGCATGAAATCTGAAAGCTCTGACAGCAATGAATTCAGCTGAGGCTCTTGGGGCCTCACTCTGCATCTCTTCAGATGCAGGAAGAGCTGTGCTGGTGTTGAGGCTGGCATATCCCACTGTCCAGGCTCCTGACTCCACCATATTCAGTCTGGATTCTCTGATGCTTCAGCTTAGCTCCCGTTCAGGGTTTTGGCACTTTCCTGTATATGGCCCTGAGGACTTTCCATCCCCCAATTCTTAGAAAACCTCACTTAGTATGGCTGGCCAGAGCTGCAGGAGCCTGGATCCCAGCCAGGAGCCAGCCAGGCCCTGGTGGGTGCTCAGCCAGTCCACTGATGAAAACTTGTTGAATTGGTGATATTTCTGAAAATGCTTTAAATTTTGACAGACTTTCATTTTCGGTTTAGTCAGAAAATTCCTTAACAGTTCTATTTATGAATGTCTTGTCAGTATATTTAGGTTTCTTTTGGTATATAATTTAAATGAAGTTTTTTGAATAATTTTCCTTATTGAAAGATGAGGTAAATGCTTTTGACTTTTGCTTCATTACCATAGTCCTGAATTTGCACATCTACTGAAGGAATGCCTAACATTAACCTTATTAACACCAGCTTGGATCAGTTGGTGTCTTAAAAGGTATGTTTGCTTAATACATTGGAAAAAATCAAATTGCTGATTCTTTGTGATCGAAATAATCTCACTTGATTTTTTCTTTAATCCTTGGTTTAGAGACTCACTAAAGGAAAGAATATATACAAAAGAAACAGCAGGAACATTAGGGATGTTTTTAACTCAAGAGACATCAAGCTTATAACTTTTGATTACTCGGAAATACACAGAAAGAAATCCGTATAAGATTAGAGAAAACCCAGAGGAAGTGAGAGAGTATTGTCTGCACTAACATGTAAGCTGAGTAATGAATAACTTAGCTTTGAATAACAATAAACATATTTTAAAATTTAGATCTAAAATCTTAGTTTCTATAAACACTCTTCTAGTGTGTGCTCTGTAAATGCATTCATGAGAGTAGCTCACTGTGCATGTGTGTGATCTGCAAGTCACTCTCAAGTACCTCTGCAAGTGGGTTCTCTTTTATCTTAGTTTCTAAATGGAAGCACTTTACATTATTTGAACATTCATATCTGAGTACAGATTTTAAAGTCTGAATTACTTTTAAATTCTTTAGCCTGATATCTGTAACATACCTCAGGTGATGAGATTCAATTGTGTCTACATTTCACTCTTAACAGTGATTTCTCAGTTTTGGTGCACCTCATTCATACTTAGGTATTTGAAGTTTGCTCGGTGTCACTGTTTTAGCTTTCTAATGTGGTTTATTCTTAACAGATCTCTTCAGGATATAGTATCATTTTGCAGACAAAGTTGCAAAAATTCAGATATTTCTTGTAAGTTCAACTGAATGCTGGTGTGAATGTTTTTTGTCTGATGGCCGGTGACCCATGCTCATCTCTGTTTTAGCAGGTGAATCTGTCACTTTAGCTTTATAATGACCTTCTATTCCCTTCATATCCTGTTATCATATATGTTCGGGTGGTGCAGTCATTGGGGATCCAACATTGGGGATGATGAGCTCAGAGTTACCTTGCTATATGCGCATGCTGCCGTCACCTTGTCCATACCTCTTGTGTTCATATCTGTTTCTGGAAAGCAGGCATAGCATAGATCAGCTTCTTTACATAAATGTACAGCGGGGGGAAAAAGGTACCTCCATCTGTCGTTCTTGTTGCTTCAGGGAGCTCTGTTATTTCGGAGAAATACATTGAAATAGTCACTGCTGTCTTTTCCCATTGTACATTACTGTGACAAAATTAATTTTCATATGATTTTATCCCACTGATGTTTCTTCTGTTAGGTTTGAATTTGGTTATATATCTTAGTATTTCTGGGCTGTATCTGTGCATTTCTTATTCTGTGTTCTTGTATGAAGAGGTTTTTTTCTGCAGAAAGAATGCCTAGTATTTTGTGACTTATTCCCTCAGAATATTTTAATTTATAGAAGAGCCTAACGCTAGTTACTCTTACACTACCTCAATTATAATTATTGTGAAAGACAATGTAGTTCAATTTTGTTTCAGTTTAATAATTTCCATGCCTTTTTTTTGCCCTAAATCTTCAACGAACCCTCCCAAAACAGAGAATGAATTCAGAATTCTATTTCATTTAAAGAATCTCTGAGTAGATAAGATTTTAATTTTTTAAAAGAAACAGCCTCTGTATATTTCTGTCATGAGCATTGCTTTTTAAGGCTAACAGAAGAGCATGCTGTGCAAATACAGGCAGAGATATGCATGTGAAATGGTAAAGGATTTGTGCTGGATACTATGCCACAAAGGTTTGTCACAGGTTCTTCGAGGTGAATACTGCATGCTTGTTTCCATGGAAATTATGAAAGAATTCACATATTTTATTAAATTTTGCTTTCTATATTCAGTTGAAAAAGAATGCTCACAGCTTTTATTTTTGCCCACAGTTATGCTTCTTTCAATAGCAGCACTCTTTGCATGTACACGTTACAGTCCGAAGGTGTATGGCTTCATTGTAGCCTGCTACAGAAGTCATCAAAGAGCTTGGAGTTCCCATGGGAGAACTTAGGACTTCCCTGAAAGAAAAAAAATTACCCTAACTTCATCAGTTTCTCCCCTTGTAACTGTAGGGTCAGTCTTTACCGGCTTGAAGAACTGCACTATTGTCAAGTCTTTCCTGGTCTTTATAAGTAAACTTTTTTTTGTCTCTAAGCTGCTGTTTCTTCTCCTGTCTTTTCTGTGTCATCCTTTCCACTCACACGTGGTTTAATGGAATGATGGTAGACATCAAGCAATTAGATCTGCATCTGTCCAGATTTACTTACACAAAACCATCTTGGTGATCATCCAACTATGTAGGTCCTTGAAAACAGCATTTAAGATCCATGATTTGAAATTATTCTTTACCAGTTAAGAAATTGTGATAGATCAGCAAATTATCTGCTGAAATTGGAAAGAGTTCATGGTACGGTAGATTATGCATTTCTTAGTGTTTTTGAAAGTCTTAATTTTGAAGAGACCTGTATGTCAATTTAATTTGAAATAGACTAATCTCATGTTAAGCAGTTTTAAGGTCTACATGATAATAACTTAAATGCCTCTTTTAGAGACTTGTGTTTATTTATTTCTTGCTTTATGATATTAAATGTTCTTGGAAGGCTATTTCATATTTAATCACTAGCAAAATGCTGAGATTTTCTGGGACCATCTTAGTTCTCCTAAGGTCACAAAATATCCCTTCAAACTCTTAATGTGCCTGAAAATGTCTGTTTAAGAGTTTCAGACTGTCTGTTGTCAAGAGTCTTGATATTAGATATATTCCACTGTCATAAGATAACTTGTCTTTGTTCAGAAACTTCCTCTGGCACAGAGAGAGGAATCACGCACTCTAGAAGTATTCAAGGCTGGCTTGGAAATCACTTAGCTTCCCCCTCTTTCCTTGTGTCAATTCTAGTCTAAGCAGAATGATGAAAGTAAGCCTACCTTGGCCAAAATGAGTGGCACCAGGTCTCCATTGTGTTAGCATCTTGCTGGAAGGGTTTCCAGCTTAGTCTGCCAGAACATAACTAACGTTATCTACCTAGTTGATTAATTCCTGAGGAGACTTTATTTAGTTTAGTTCTGATTCTTTCAGACAAGTCTTCACTAAAGTAACCATGATTTGCTGGTTTCCTTCTTGTTTATGGAGTCCTCAGACTCTTGAGCCTTTGCGTTGTGAAGGAACTGCTTCTTCCTACTGTATGTTCTAGGCTGGGAACACTGGGAAACATAAGACAAAGGCATGGTCTTAAAAAGGAGTCTTACTGAAAATGAGCTGGCTTTATGTGTGTCTGAAGGTATATCTGGATTTACAGTACAAGTCATAATGAAGACTGAAAAAATTTCAGACTTTGGATAATAATGGCATTTTGGTTTTTGTTTTTTTCTGGTTTTTGTTTTATTTTGGTTGGTTGGGTTTATTTTTAATTAATGACTCTTGTCTTAAAAACAGACTGTGAACACTGAACAGTGAATTTTTTCTTAGAAATGGACTAGTACCATTTTGAAGAAATTATGTCTACTTTAAAAACAAAGCTGTAGTAAAATGTTATTAATTTTGTGGCTATCTTGTTTGAAAATAAGTACATACATTTCCATGCTGATGAATGATTCTATTGACTGTTTGCCTGAGAGAGGTAATATTTTGTTTGTGTGTAAGTAATGAGCTGTTGGAGCCAAGTTCTGAGACTTGTTGGGAGTGACAGATGTACTGTAAATATAACACAGGTTTTAGGATTTTGTTTGAAGTCTCAAAATATGCTTTAAGACCATGATAACAACAGAATCGTTGTGACAGTGAATCTATGGAAATACATGTAGGAAGGTGTGGTATATATTTGTTGAAGAAAGCCAAGTCATCATACCAGTTGTAATTACTATAATGAAAGGTGTGCAGAAACCAGGAGTTAGTATGTGTACACAGAATTAAAACATGTCCTGATTTAGACATCTCAAAACTTTTGGGTTCAGGGTTCTTAGGAATGGACATGCAGATAATATGTTTGTGTTTCCCAGAAGATAAATTGTGGACAAGACTTGTCAAATTACAGAACAAACTTAATTTTTCTTTAGTTTTGAGTACTTAATAATGCTCTCACAATTTGTCTTAGCATGATTTTAGCATGGAATCAGTAATAACTACAGATATTGCCATTTTACTTATAAGGAAATCCTATTTCCTTTATGTTTGTCTGTGTGGATGTCAAAAAAGTGAATTCTGTGGGTATTGATAGTTGTGAAAAGATTATTACTATGATTCTGAAAATACTTCCTTATGCTAGATATATTATCCTGGCAACTGAAGCTGTCAGACCTGCTAGCAGATGTAGAAAGGGTCACTTCTAGCACAGAAACAATTTGGACTGTTTTGCAGAGATTTTGCCAGGTTTTTAAAATTCTGATTTGTTTGTATCCTTCCTGACATATATTTACAGCATGCATTTCGGCACGTTTCTTTTCTGATATAGATTGCTTGTCACCATTAGTTTTTTGTTATGACAGCAGAGATTATACGTGTTCCCACCAAGCTCCCTGTCTGGTTTCCAGTTCTGATAGAAACATCTCTTTTTGTTTTACAGTATATATTTTCACATCAAATTCTGTGAGCTTTATGCTCTTTTTGTCTTAAAAAATTAATCAAGCAGTGAGACTAAGTTTAGTATTTCTTAATGTTTACCATTTTGGTTTTTGTCTGCAATTTTCATTTTCTATTTGGTAACACCATGCATTCCACACTAGTGCCACATATACAGTTTATCAAAGCAGAAAGGAATTTATAATACTGAAAGTCTTTCATATTTCTCATATTTTAAACACAGCATTTAAACATCCTTTTTCATTATCATTATTTCACAGTATTAAAAATAGCAGTCCCATAGCTGTGCTTGCTGATGTTTTAAAAACATCAACACCACTGAGGTCACAATAAAGGTATCTTGTATTTCTTATTCATTATATGAAACTTAGATTTCAGTTTCCTCTTTTATTACGGTTAATGAGCACCCAGGAGGCAGGGCTGTCTGCTGGGCCAGAGGTGGTGCTGGGTGTTCTGCTTGGTGCATGGTCTGCAAAGGCAGGCATTAGTTATTTATTTACAGTCCCAGCCTGCAGAGCTGCAGCTTCTCAGTCAAGCTTTAGAGCCGGCTGCTTTTAGCACTCTGCAAGCCTCTCTCTGGGTCCTAGATGTGTCTCTAAAGTTGTAGTGTTTACTAACTTCTGATTTGCCAGCTCGTGAGACCTTTACCATGAAAAACACAGAGCAGACAGAGCTCAGATACTTAACATAGTTGTTAGAAGTCATTTTCGTATTAGCACGATGTCATCAGCACGGACACTCCACTTTGTAACAGGTTTCTTAAAGCTGCTCCTGCCAAAACCTGCTGTTATCTAAGTGACTACAGAGCCATTCTCTTGAGAACTACTAGAAGCCAGAAGACTGAAGATGCCATTTCACATACGTCATTCTCAAAGCTCAAAGAGAAAGTACTTTTCTGACATCTGTGGGTTGTTAAACATTAAAGAAAAACAGTTTTATCGGGGTTTTGAAAACTTTTATTAAGTAGCAAAGACTAATCAACATGTTAATGTTAAAGGTTTCATACGCTGTAGGTGATCATTCTTGTAATGTACATTAGAAGAGACATCTATCAATGCATTAAACTCAGTGTTATTATTCAAATGGCTTTATAAACACTAAATACGTCTTCCCATAAAACATAAATAATGTAGCTCCATTTTGACTTTTCTGAAAGCCCGTATAAAAGTGAAGAATGTTGATTTACAGTATTTTTGGCTGGCTTCCACAGGTAGGTTGAAGGGTTTTAAATAAGGTTAGTTTCTCTTTGCAAGATCATGGATTCTTATCAAACACTGTTGCTTTGCCATTGTCTGAGTTTCTAAATTTAGAAAATCTCTACCTGAGAGGGGTAAGACTTGCCTGTCAACTGAGAGCAACTCACAGTTGAGATGTGGTTCTCAGTGTGCAGCATGAAAGCCCGGGAGGGTGGTGATCTGGAGAGAGTCCCTGAGTAGCTGTGTGAATCTGGTAGGCTATAGGGTGACAGTTTAATTCCCAACAAATTTTAAAAAATAATTTGGTGGACAGATTGTGGAACTATCCTATGTAAGAGGTGGTCTGTTCTCTGCCAAGCCATTTCTAGTTCCTTGGAAAATTCTTCCAGCTTCTCTGTGTGTGCTAATGGCACACAGAAAAAAAAAAAAAAAAAGAAGAAAAAAACTGTCATTTTTGAAAGATTGTTCCACTTATGAAAATGAGTATAAAAGGAGTATTCTACATGTACTCTTCTTTGTAGAGCAGAAAATATAAAGGCGATATACTAACATTCAGCAAAGAATGAAATAGTGGGGTGGTATTGTGATGGTTGTGTTAGGGATGGGAGGAAACATAGGTGCAGCTCCTAACTGTGACAACCCCCTACTATTCAAGCTGAAAAACGGAACAGTTAAATGCATCTGTGTTTAGAGATAGTTGAAAATCCTGAAACAACCCATAAATTTCAGTTCATGTGTAGTGCTGTTCATTATTCTGCTGGAGCAGTTTCTTAGTGGGCTGCGAGATACAGAGTTAAATACAGTTAAATACAGAGTTTGAGGAAGGATTTTGGCTTCAACTGGGTGTCAGGACATGCGAGGAGAAGGACAAAAATGCTCCAGGAGTGCACAGGAAATGAACAAGAAAGCTCCAGGTACAACCAAAGAAGCAGTTATACTGACAGCAAAGAGTATTACATAAACTACTTGCTAAAAAGCAAAGCTGTGAGCTAGGAAGCTCTCTCCTGCTGCTCAATTCCTGTTGTGTTCAAGAAAATGGGGCTTTAACGTACAATTTACTGCAGATTGAACTGAAAAAATTCTGGACTCCATCATCATTTCCTCCTCTTGAGAGAAACAAGAACTCAGTGCCTGAATTTTGCATAGATGCTTGGGTCAAAAGGGTGACAGCGTTTTGTTTCAATACTGATGTTTGCTTATTGGCTCTTGATAAAGGAATAGGCAGGCCACAAACTTTTATTAGGTACTCTGTCAAGAGATGGGCCCTGTTCCAAAACAGTGTTTTATGTGGGAAAGACAAACAGAAGGTGTAAGGAGGTATATGGTGTACGAAAAGTGTGAGCATTGAAGCTTTTACACCATTTCTGACTCTCCAGGGTCTCTGACACTATTCTTTTTCCTTGCAACCTCCCCTTCCACCCTCTTTTACTTTCCTCAAAGACCATTTGTTGACTGAGGTACCACTAACTTGTTCCTGATGTCCAGAAATCAATCATCAGCCGTGTTTGCTGTGTTTCGAGTTTGAATTTAACAAAATATTAGAGCTGATACCTGTTTTAGTACTGTCTCTTTCCAGTGATACTGTACTTTTACTTATGCAACATATTGAAAACTAATTTATTATAGATCCTCAATATAACTAAAAATGAAACATACCCCCTTTTTAATAGCAATATTATTTAGATAATATTAGATAATATTAGATAATTAGATAATATTAGATAATAGGAAACTTGTAAGCCTCAAGGTGGAAGTGGCTCAGCCTATCCGTATAGATAATTTAAGATGCATGAAAATATGAAGCTTGCTTTTGCCATGTGGGAGATGAACATAATTATGACTTTCCACCTGCTTCTCCTAAAGAAAACAAACAAACAGTAAGACTCACACTTTTTACTGCAACTAAAAAGGAATATGCTCAAAGAGAACGTATTTATGCCAGAAAGAAGCCATAACCGAAGTAATGCTGTCCTATTGAACATCCAAGCATATTCACAATATGGTATGAAACTGAGAAGGAAAAAAACCCACTTCCTCAGCATTCATTGCCAATGTTACAAAAAGCCTCCAAAACAATAGTGGAAAGAGTTTTGGCTATGGTAAGCCTGTGTATGTATTTATGGATCCGAGTACATGTAATAGTGACTTTTTTACTATCCTAGGCCAGAGGTAGAACACTTGCCTCAAAACAGTCCAACACCAAGACAACCAACTCCCAAAATCCCAAACAAGTCTTTCCATTCATTAAAAAGAGTCCAGCCTTTTTGGTTTTTTTTCGGTTTTTTGTTAGTTTGTTTTGTTTTTCTAAACGCTCAACACTTTACTATTTTTCTATCTTCTCTTGTTTTCTACCATTTTATGTTTTTATTGCATAATCTCTGGATCATTAAGAATATGTGTTCTCTTATTATTACTCAAACAAAAATTATTGGAGTGGAGATTAATACCTTGCTGATACTAAACTGTCAGTATGTCACTTTTTTATGTACCTATGTTATGTACAGGAGAATAATATTAATATCACAGGTCCAATTAATTGGGACAAATACTAAGCCACAATGTAGTTTTTTGCTGAATTTTATGGAGAAGGGTTATCTAGTGAATAGAGGTTTGCCACATTGCTTTCAAATTACCTGGGTTAATCTGTAGCTCAGAATAACTCACTATTTTGACTTGAAGAATGCAACATACCTAAAGTCCTTATTCTTCTTTATATGCTGCTTGTTCAGCATAAATGCAGTCAAAATATCTGCTCAGCCTGTATATAGTTTGATGCCCAGAGGTCCACAGAAGCCAGAAAAAATTATGAAGAATATTAATTTGCATGACTCATTCATAAAATATATATTTTGTATGCTTTTAATGAAGCACTTACCAGAGAAGTAGTAGGAACAAATACTCATGTCTCCTGGTGAAGATCTTTTTTCCACTTATTATAGCCACCTGCACTTCATGCACTGTTATCATTAAGTGCCCAGAAACAAAACATGTACAGTACAGCAACAATACATTCTTTATTTGTAAAATGAGTCATATTGCTTCTGTCCTGCTTCCCACAGATCAGAGCTTTAATAGGGGTATAAATAAGAAACTTAACATATGTGACCTTCTGACCGCAGAGTGTTAAATTCCAGCGACTATATTGCTCCACCACTTTTTTTTAATTCGAATATGTATTCAGCATAGTTCTGTCGGAAACTGCATGATTTACAATTTATATTAGGTTATGATAGGAATTACATTCAGATACAGGGAGAGGAAAATTTTGGAGGAGCAATTCTTGCTAAAGATGTTGAAAACAGTTTCCACTTAACCTTCAAGTGTCATGGAAATGACACAATTGTATTTAGGTAAAGTTTTATCTCTGGGAAAGATCTGCTTCTGTACAAAAACTATATTTTTCTGTCTAATGTAATAGTTAGTGTTAACATTTGGATCTTGAAATATACAATTGCACAAAGGCATGTCCACTGTCACTTGACTAATGAAGTCTGCCAATGCAAATATTGTTTATTCTATGTAAAAAGTCTTGAAATAAACCCAGAGAATGCTACTGTGATGCAGATCCAAATAAGGTTTTGCAGCTTGGAAATGTTCTGACAGTTGTTAGAAAATTTTATTATTATCCTGATAATATCTGCATTTTAAACACAGGCAAGCCCTGCCATGAGTAAAGTTTGTTCTTCTTCAATATTTGTAAAATAGTGATTTTATCTCACTTTTATTCAAACATTTCAAAGAAAATGAAAAAATAGTATAAATTTCTATTTCAAACCTCCAGTCAAGATATACTAAGTATTCTTTAGGAGAAATAATCATCTGAGATCTCCAGTTTAATTCCGCTGTTCTATGAGTCCCAGCTATTCTGAGAGAAGTTTATTGTGTTTTATGAGCTATTTCTCTAGTCTATAGATTTTTGGTATTTCATCCAGAGTTTCTCATACACAAAAACCCTTTCAAATTTTACAAGTTTTTTTCTATTTTAATGCAATTGCTCTGATCATCATAAACTATGTCAGCTACAATACTCTTCAGAGTATAGTTCAATATCCGTATTCAATAATTACTAATAAAAAAGCCTAAGACCAGCAGAAAATCTGATTTGGTGTAGGAGATATCTTTCAGTCAGTTCACTTTCTGCTCTTAGATAGTCAGGAAATCATATTTGGTATGTACTTGTTTGCACAATTTAGAATACATTTTCTTTAGAGAGCAACCATGATGTTTTGTGAGGTCCGTTCAGGACAGCGTGTTAAGCACTGCTTCAAAAAACTCTAAAGATGTTAATCAGATGCAGGAACCTTATGACTGTGTGCTCTGTGTGTGGAAAAGAAGACTTAAGGAAAGTTAAAAAAACTATTAATTGCCTGAAAAGGCAGCATAAGGTCCAGCTGTCAGCTAGGAGAGATTTCGAGTGCAGAGGATGAAGTATTTGCTATTATGTTGGCTTGCAAAATGAAAGCGTGCATTAAGGCCTGTGTTTTGGAATCAAAATCATGAGGCTCAAAGTGTGCTTTCCAGATGACTTTTAATTTTTCTAGTAATCATGCCTGAGGTATATAAAATGTATTCAGGAAGGCCAAACTACCAGTTAGCATTAAGAAAAATGGCTTACATTACTTTTTAGTGTTCGCAGAAAAGAGGTATTGAGGTGTTTTGGTTTTGTTTTTTTTTAAATTTCTCAAAAACCACTTGGACAAACAATGTGATAGTGCTCTTCGAAAAAATATGTAGCCAGAGAGCAATTTTTATAACATTGGATGTCGTGTTGGGAAGAAATCCCCATTGGGAGTAAGTCACACGTGGAGAGGCTGGGAATTAATCTGTCAAAATTCATATTTACCAGTTAAATTTTAAGTATCTCTATTATTGTGTAAGCATATAGCTTTTTATTCCATATGAAGATTTTTTTAAATATCTTGTTGTCGGTGTGACTGAATTTTGTAGTGAAAATACTTACAGTGTATTACTTTCTCCAGGCTGTAATACTTACAGCCTGGAGAAATCTATAGCCTTTTTAAAACTTAGTAGTTAAAAGGGGGCTGAAACACTAAGAGGATTTTTCTTTGTGCTAAGGTTTACTTTTGAGTGAAACTAAACTTAGTGTTCTGCTGCTGCACAGTAAAGTGCACAGTAACTGAGAAGTGGAATCAAGTTATGCTGGTCTCCAGTCTCCCATAAAGCAGAACGACGGGGCAAGTCTTTGTGATATACCATGGTCATTAGAAAGGGGTATCCGCGGAGAGAGGAAAAAATATGTGTTTGTCAATGCACTCTGGGTTTCAACTTTTGAAGTCAGAGGGACTGGCTAAGTCTTACTCAGTGTCCCTTCTTCACATATCCATAATTTTTCTGTCTTGTGAGGATCACAAAGTTTTATTGCTTATTCTATGGTTCAATCCATAATCCTTAAACTGCCTTTTGCTCCTCACCTACCCTGACATCAATTGGAAGAGCCAAGAAGTAGCCCCAATGACACTGCTTAAAGCAATCTAATAACACTTTTTAAACAGAGAAAGATCCTTGGCATTTTTTAGGAGTAGTTTTCTCTGGAATGTTGTGCAGGCATATCTTTCTGTGCAGCAGCAACTTTTTTTAATGCCCATTGTCTAAATATGAGGATTAATAGCTCAAACGGGTCTGAATTTGTGTTTCCCGAAGACTAAGAACTTGTCGTTCAGTGTTGCCACCAATATTTGCATATGTTATTTCTATTCATTGGAGGTTGGTTGTGTATTCCTTTTGCATGAGTTACCATTTCTAACCCAGCATTCCCATTGGTTTTTTTTTGGCATGCATTCTCCAGTTAAGTCCAGTTAAGTCCAGTTAAGGCAAGCAGTTCAGAGTCAATTCCTCCTCTACTTACCAGCTTAAGACAGCAAACCCTGCTCTCCTCATGTAGGCCAAACACTTCATGCTGTAGCAGCATGTTCTTCAGTCTTTTTTAGGATATCTGACTAGCCCAGCACCATCAAGATGATGTCCTGGTACAAGCTCTTCTTTAGGTATTGGCTTGGCACTGAGGCTTAAATCATGAATTCTCAGCATTTGTATCTTGCTGAGATTGACTGTTCCTAATGAAATTTCACTGCTATTAGTCTGTCTGAGTCTGTCCCATCGTATAAAAGGTCTGTGGGCGTAGGAGTTGCTTTCCCTTACTCTAACTGGTCATTTTTGGGAGGGGGAGAAAATGGGAGGAGTGACTGAAGTTCACATTGAAGTTTACCTTAGTTAGAATGAAAAAGAAATGGGTGGAAAAGGTACAAATTGGTCAAATGCTGAATATTTAATAAACTTTCACGTTACCTAGTATTGCTAAACTCAACAGACAAAAAAATTAGTTGTTTGATTTAAATTCTTCCTTTGAATGATCTTTCTCTTGAGATTCCCTTGCTTATCTCCAGTGTTTGTATGCAGTTAATACTGCCCACACCATACTTGAAAATACATAGTTTATCTAAACTCTAAGGCAGTGTATTTCCAGACTTGCTGTGGAGCCCAACATAGAAAACAGAAAAAAGCTGAGGATTCAGAATTGATGGTGGCTTAGACAGATTAGAGTAAGAGACAATCATAATTAGCCATTAAATGTTGTTATTCAAAAATTGCAATGGACAATTGAAAAGAGGCAGAACTGTAAAAAAAAAAAATCAGTGATTTAAATGATAGTGGAAAAATACCCTTACAAGTTTAAAGACAGCAAACAGTTTTTGAAAAAGAGGCATGATAAATTTAAATGGCAACTAGCTCAGATCCGAGAAGCAGCAAAGTCATGCATCAAAGGTAATTGAAGGCACCCTTTGAAACAGGCTGAGGGGAGATGACTCTTGACCTTGGATAGTTTGGAACTTGCAGCAATGCATAGGGACTCCTCCATCAGGACAAATGATTTGAGTTTCCACTAAGTGAGGTCTGAGCATCGTTTATGCTGACTCTCTGATATTTCACTGGCAAGAGGTCAACTGCTGTATTTGAGCACAGATGAGAGTCACTTGAAGATGAATCCAGGTCTGGACACCTTGCAGAGAGCAGCACTTAAGGACTGTGTTAGTAGCAGAACTGCCTTTTTT
>VZTD01002527.1:130288-241051 GCA_013397725.1 Rhagologus leucostigma | reverse complement strand
TTTTTTTTTTTTTTTCTGGATATTAGATGGATAGCTGTGATTGAAACTGCCACAGAATTGGACATCATTGATGTCTGAGTAGAACCAATCCTGCCTGAAAATCAGAGCATGAATCAGTGATTTCTTGGCTCTTGACAATAATGACCAGACTGGATAGCAAGATCAGCTTCTTATTTGTTAGGATTCCAATCCACAATGTTACCCAGGGGCTGATGACTGAATAAAATAGATACTTTTAAGTCTGAGACAAGCTGAAATTTAGCAGTGCCTATCGCTGTGAAGGTATAGCATCCTGAAAACCCAGAAACTATTTGGTTAGCAGAGAATAAAATCATATACTTTTGTAATGCAGAGGGTATTCTAATTGAGTATAAAGAACTTAGATGTCTAACACTGGGCATTACTGCAATAAATTAACGGCCCACAAAGATTGTTTGTGAGAACATAGGAAACCTGGCCATTTTTGTCAGCTGCTGCTTAACCCAATAACACAGGATTCTGTAAAGTGTACAAATGCCACGTGCTCCCAGAATCTGTGCACATCTTGCTTTAAACAGTTGCCACTTAATTGTTCATTGGCATTAGAGATTAAACCAAACCCCCGTGTTTCATTGCAAAGTTAGATCTTTTTCCCAGTAATTCAGGGGTGTTTTGGCCACATATACAAGCATGGGCCAAATTTAAATGTGTGATGTGGGATTTAGGGTTCAGCTCTATTTCTGCATATTTGCATTGTTACTGAGGTCCCCCAAACTTTCTGCCCCAGTTTCTCAACTGAAAAATAGACATTTCTTTTCCCAATCTTTTGTTTATGCTTTTTATTTGTTTATTTTGTTTTGATTTTTTTGAAGGGTATATTTATTTTACTCAAAACACATCTGAGTTACTTAAGGCAGTAAATAGTAAAATGCTTATTGTCAAAAACTGAGAAGCCTTCATGATCTGTGAATGGAAAATTTTCTTTTGAATTTTCCTTTTTGTTTCTATCACAAGGGATTTCTTAGGGAGGTATCAGTTTCCTACACAGGATAATTAAGATTCATATGACTAACTTGACTTAAAATTCAGTAGAATGCTCATATAACCCTCTAGCAGTCCCCAAATCATAGCTTATTAGTCTGAAATTGGCAAGTAGAAAATAGTAGAGAGAAAACTGGGACAGTTATGTTTAATATTAATGCAAAAAGATACAGAAGAGCTATAGTGATAAAATAAAAATAAACTTTCTTTTCCTATGCAGTGGAAGTACCTCAGGCAAAAAAAGTTATCATAATACACATTGAACTTAACTGAAATACAGATATAAGCATTTAAATATATTCCCCTGTTTTTAATGGTATAAAATATTCACTATAGTCATTAAATTAGGCATTGATTGAAGACATAGTTGGGTGTGAAATCTATTTGATAGTATTTCTATATAACTACAGAAAAAGAGTTCTCTCTCTTTTTATCTCTTCAACTAGATTAAAATATTTAATAAATCTCCACCAGGAATAATTTGTACTTAAAACTGAAAGATAAGACAGACACTTTCAACAAATTAATATATGTAATGCTAATATTTTAATTATCTTTTTTTTGTGTGTGTTTTGAATAGAAAAATATAAGAAAAATGCTTCCAGTCCAAAATCAGTTACATCTTTGAGCATATATCTATCTTAATTCCTATCGTACAAATGTTATATATCAATAATAGTAATAAATGAAAACAAAGACAAATAATAAATTTATTTATCTGGATTTTATTTGCATTTAAATGCAGTTGTTGACATCAGAAAAACTGATGTCCTTTTCACTTTCTCTTTTACTCTGAAATTGAAGGACTTTGTGAGCATTTTTGTTTTTAGTAATCATTCCATTCATTTATGGATAAAGGTAAAGTCACTTCCTGAATCTCTGAAAACAGAAATATCCTAGTCAGTAAAAGAATTTCAGTGCTTTTACCAGTGAACTGAAGTTGTTGGTTGGTTTTGCCGGTTTCTTTTTCTTCTCTTGGATGTCCTGTGTTTTTGAAAATTTTTCCAGTTAGCATATGGTCCTTCTAAAAACCACAGCATTTAACATTTTAAAAATTCGTGCTACATAGTTATCATAAAAATCATGCAAATTAAGAAAATATTCCTAAAGAAGAAGCAGAGATGTTTGGTAAAAGCCATATAGTATTTTCATGTTTAGCTGGAATTATTCTCTCAATTCAATTTAGGATTTTCAAGTTTATGAATTGCAATATGAACTACTTTGAGAAATGCTGAAAAAAATAACCTCTGCTTTTGCTTTTAATGCTGACACAGGAATCAGAGTACTTGAACAGTACCCTCAGAATTTTTTCCTCATTGTATTTCTAAATCCTGCCTTTGTAATATTCTGTGTTTTCTGTTCTCTCCTCTCATCCATGTTCTGAGTTGCATAAAGATCAAAGATGGTTGGAAAATTCTGTTAAGCGTTTCATGTGTATTTTGATGACCAAGACTCTGAACCTTTTACCAAAAGCTCGGGACAGTATGTTTGGTGCTGAATAGACGCATATGGCAAATGCTTTGAATCAAGTCAGAACCAAGAGGAAATGATCTGCAGTCCTCTGCTTGAGCACATGTTTAGGTGAGATTAAAAAAAAATTGGAAAAGCAAATTGAAAGGCTTTATTAGGCCTGAAAGTGGGAAGCAGATGTAAAGTTTAAGGTAGTAGGGCTTAAATTCTCATGTAACTCTTCAGAAACAGAAGAAACAGACATGTAATAAGACAAACAGGCATCTTTGAAATTAAAAGCCATTATGATTTCAGTGTTGCCACAAAATCAATATCCTAGCCTAATTCACCAAAGCCACAGTAAAGAAAATGAAAAGAAATAGCTAAAATCTCTTCATGAGGTCAACCTGTCGAAGAAACTTATACTACAATACAATTTTACGTTGTTCAGTGGCTTACGGAACAATAGGTTTCTTTTATCGTTTGAAGTCTACAGTAAGTCCCAAGAGAAATGAAACACTGCAAGCACGAAGCCCCTGTCACCAAAGAAAAGCACATGTCACCAAAGAAAAGTAAAATGAACTCTTAACAATGTATTAAATTTTTTCTTGACTAAATTCTCTCTTCTTAATTTAAGAAGATGAAACTATGGTAACCTCTTAAACTCTGTTCTGTCCCATTTTTGAAGACAGAAAAATTTTGATTTCCAGTGTGTCAATGTCTTGTCTCCTTTTAGAAGAAAGACATTTTGAAAAGGAGCCATCTTCTTTGTCATCTCCTACACACCATGGGGAGAGAAAGACTATTCTTTAAGAAAGATGGAGTTATGTGCATAGACCCATCCTGTCTGAGGCATTTGCCAGAGAGTCATCGTGGTATGGCTGCAAAAGATGGTTCTTTGTGCCATTAGAAATGCTAAGATTTTATTTAGAAGGATGATGGTCAGCCTGGGTCAATGCACACATGCTGGATTGTAGAAAATCCTTAATGTCTTTTTAGTACAGGGCTTTAAATAGTCTCCACAGTAAAAATAGTTTTATAGTAGTTATTTCAGGAGAAATCTGAATTGTAATTTTAGGACTAATTTAGCTATCAAGGATTGATTGTACTTAATTACTTAGTGGCTTAACATAGGCTCCCAGAGATGTAGGAAGTAGCTATTACAGTATTGGTATTGTGTGAGATTTGATCACTAAATTCTCGTTTTGGTTGCACTAAAGAAATAGCTTGAGTAAAAACTCTGAAACTAAAGAACCCCAATTCATTAGCTCAGCACCTCATTTTTCACTCTCAGCGCATCAGAAATGATCCCTCACAATATGTCTACGCTGAGAAATGCAATGTTAAAATTGCAGCTATTGTCTCTTTTCTGGTTGACTAAATCAGCTTCAGTGGAACACCACACTAATCTAGCTATACTACTGAGAAAAAAACTTGTCTGAGCATCTTATGTGGAAATGCACTGTGCTTACATTTACCTATTGCCAGGATTTCAATTTGTCAAATATAAAAACACATAATGCTGCTTTTACTTCTTGTTAATTCTATGCTGGATATGTAGCTTTATAATGAAAGCTGATAAATACATCTTTAGTAATCTTGCAAGAATGCTATCAGCAATTGCCTAGAAGTGCAACAGTGATAGCCCTGACCAGGGTTGATTAATAGGTGTAGGACATCTATTATACATTCATAAATAAAAAGGAAATTTACAGCCCTTCATATTTAAAGACCTCACCTAAAGCCTGCTAAGATCAGTAAATATCCTTCTGTTGATTTCAGTGGTAGGTGAGTCATCATTTTGTAACTACTGGGGTAGTTTTGGCTGAAGAAGTTGCAAGGTTTAGCAAGTATGGGAGAAATGCAATCTGATTAGAAGCCAGGCCTTTCTAGCTAGTAGTACAGGATATAAAAATGAAAAGTTAGCTTTCAGATAATTATGAAGAAAACTTTCCCAAATCCAGATAGGGAACATTGTAATTTGCGGCATTCAGTGCATTAGAACAATAAATGGTTGAATAGAAAAGAAACTTACTTTAGGAAAAGAATAAAAATTCTCATGTGCTATCATTTCTTGGAAACACCTATTTTCTGAATAAATCTAAGGTAAGGAGGAGGAGTATATCTTCTATTATTTATTTCTGATTGTGAGAATGTCTCAGGGTGGAGAAGTAGTTTGTGTTGGCTGGCATACATGATTAAGTATGACTAAGACACAGATACTCCTCCATTGTTTTCCCCTTGTGTAGCAAATGAACAGCAGAGGTTTACAGGCACCAGGATGTTAAAAGGAGCAATTTCACGTAATCCCTAACAGAAGCAAAAAACATACCTAACCACTCTTTAAGATCTAGGAAGGAACAGAAAGGACTTTAAAAATGCAATGGTAATGGAGAGGTGATTTGATGAGTAACAGAACCACAAAGATCATTCCTCTAACATTTGAGAAAATGAAATCTACTTGGTACTCCTTCATCACCATGCGTGCACCCTCAATTAAAGCAGTGCCCCTGATAGCAGGCAGTATAATCTGCATTTTATTTCACTCATGAGCAAAATAACAAGTTACTCAGGCCTGCGGCACTCATGAGTGATATGGGCCGTGTAATACCCTCTCCATTGAGTTTCCCTATTATTAAGTTTGAAATAAAGAGTTCAAAATTAACTGTGACAATGATTTTATCTAGTGTTGGCATCACCATTAGCTTCTGCAGTTTACTGCTAATAAAACTTTAAATTTGCTATTACTTGTAATAACCTTTTTGCCACCTTAGCTGTAGAAATTAGACAAAGAACCCGGCCAAAACATGGCTAATGACATTTTCTATTTGCATGGAAGAACTGACTAGAAATAATGGCTGTTATTTATAAAGTGTTAATACAATAAAGTATGATATTTCGGATTTCAGCTGATTAATTTGAAGCACTTGCTTCTTTTAACAGACATCAGTGTTTCATGGTTCACATATTTAGCTGACCAACTTAATATGCAGTGTGTCAAATGGATCAGCATTCTCTGCAGCTGTCAGGCTGTTTTGCAAAACAGACACACTGATGAGTACAGGTAATTTCCTATTTATGACGTACTGCCAAGATCTTCTGCTTAGAATGAACGTTAATGAGGTAAAATCCTGAATTGCTTTCAGGTCCTAAAAGTATTGCCCCTAAAGACCTTTATAAGATGACGTCTTGATCTTTTCTATATGTTATAGATCAAGAAGAACTGCACTCAAGCCATAGTTTTAAGATGTGGGACTAATATCTGTGGCTCAAATTCAAGTTATTTTCCTTACAATCTTTGTTTATCCTTTTGTTGTATTTTCTCAGCTATTGTTTCAAGCTTCCTAGGTGGAATTTGCAATAATTTCATTGAGACAAGGACTTCAGCATCTTTCATCTGACATAGTGACATCCAGAAGTACAGATTGTTAAATACCAATAAAACCACAAAAGAATTAAGTATAGGCAGGCCAATGAAGAGACAGCAGCAAAACACTCAAGCTGAAATGCAATAAACCATTTAGATCCCTTAGCTAGAGCCTTCTAAGAAAGTACACGAATTCTGTATTTCTGTGGAGTCAGACAGGTCCTAGTTGGGTTGCAGAGGGAACAAGAACTCATGCAAAGTGACCAGTAAGGGAGTTGGTTAATGCTGGATATGTATCAAACACCTCTTTTCACATAGTTTTCACAGCTTGGAATACTGGCTGTAAGATATATGACTATGCTTTTCTTTTAAGATATATTTTCCTTTTTAGATGGTCACTTATTCCCTTTTCAATAATATATCACTGGTTAATGCACGTATGCAGGGTGTGAATATGACTTTTTTCATACCTTTAACTTGACCCTTTTAGACTGCACACTATTCCAGAGACAGATACCTAGGCTCTTAGAGTAAATAAAAAACTCCAAACCCGGAAACCACCCAAAAAACCCACAAAAAATGGGGTTAAAAGACTGACTGAATAAAAGGGAGCCTAGGAGATCATAGCTCTGTAACCTAGGGATTTGGATGTTGCCAGGAAGGGAGGAAGCTCTTGGTTTCAGTCACTGCTCCATGGCAGTCACAGTACTATGTGACACTTGTTAGATATATGTCATTTCTGGAGCATAGACTGCTAGGTAGTGTCTCAGCTCCTAGAGTTGAGAATGTTAAACATATATTATAAACAGAGGCCATGCTCCTTCCTGTGGCCTTGTTCTGGTGTAAGTGATCTTTAATTCTTCATTATACATGTGGAACAACTCTAGAAGAGACAGAGATTGTTTTTTCCCTTTTCTGCCTTCATCACAATGGGACGGTTTGGAAAATGTGCAGGGAAACGGGTGAAATGAATATGAATTCTGTGAAGGACTGAAATGAATGGAATCAGTGATCTTCAGGACTACAGTGGCTTGAGTGCTAACTAAATATGTGTTGTCTTGATCATTCAGTGAAATTAGAACATGAGAAGGTAACAGAGTTGTCAGGAGAGCAAGAGGAAGAAGTGAGCTCTTAGTGATGCTCATCATGTGCCTGCAGTTCTAATTTTGATTGCTTATTTCCTCTTTCCCTACTGACTCATCATTACTTCACAGGAACCAGGCAGAAAGTAATGGACCATGGGAATAGCAAAAAGAAGTTAGTTTAATGAAAACTGACTAACACATGATCATATGAGTCAGGAAGAAGAATTCAGGTGACTGTGAAAGCTGGTAGAGAGAGGAGTGAAAGGACTGAGGGAGGAAGAGGCAGTACAAGGCTCCGATAGTATTTTTCTGCCAGTTTGTGTTATTGTCCTTTAGTCTATACTTTGATTACCAGGGCAGTTCAAAAGACAAAAATTATACCTATATGATCAAATCAGTTACATTTTGAAGAAAAAAAATTGTAGTATTCTCTTTCTCTCTGTCTCTGTTTCCTTCTCTCCATCTCAAGATTCCAGTTTGGATTTTGTAATCATGTAAAGTTTCTTTCATTAACAGCAGCTTGAATTATGCCGATTATAACACCATCTCTTCAGAGTGCTTGGCCAGCAAGGAAATTATTTAAATAATGAAGCACTACACATCATACAAATATGCATGTTCAGTGCTTTGAGCAGTACGTGTAGTTCTTGGTCTCTTTCTTTCTCCTAAATTTTAAATTCATTTTTTATTTTAAATAATTTAACTAACTTGCTTGAAAACATAGATGTGTGGAGACACAGACTCATTATTTTGATGCATCATCTGAGAGAAATCCCAGCAGTAAGGATGATGATGAAGGGTGTAATACATTATCTTACAAAAGGTCATTCTGATGTTGCTCTTCTCAGTGTTGTTGTCAAGAAGTCAGTGCTCTCAGTAATAGTGTGAGAGTATGCTGGGTATAGGTGTTGATAGATATGCTTGGATGCTTCTTGAGGCTTTTAGAGCAGTAAAGAAATATTTTTAAGTGGAGTGGCACCAAGTCTAGCCTTAAAGCTCTGTTGATGCTAATTCTCATAGTGACAATATATTGACTATATTGTGAATAATCTCTAACTGGTCTTAGGCAATGCACTTCCCAGTCTCTCAGAAAAAACTGGAGAGTTAATGTCATAATCAAGACAATGTTTTGATTGAGAGGCACTGTAAAAGGAGAATTGGATATAGAACAGCTTGAAATTCAAATTGAGTGGCTATGAAAAATAAACTTTCATTGGAATCTATGAAAGTCTGTCATTTAGAGAGAAGGCATTACTTCAAGTATCCAAGTCTGTGAAACAGTCCTTCTCAGTGAGCACTTGTGTCATTGATTTCTGAGCCAGTGCAGCGGGGAAAGCATCCGAGGAGGGTGGTGTGGGTTGTGATGTCCTCAGCATTCCAAGTGCAGTGGGAGGGTTGCAGTGCTGCTGTGGTCACTGATTTGCCTGCTTTGAGCTTTCTTTCCCTTCCCTGGCTCAGGGTGCTCTCTAGCTGCTCTGACCAGCTGTCTGGTTTCCACATATCTCTCACTGGCCAGACAGGGCTATTGTGAACGGTCTCATCTTCTCCTGGAGCTTTTTTCCAAAGCAACTGAATTTTGTGGTACAAGTAGAAAGACAAGAAATTGTGGAGGAAGAAAAACAATATGAAAGATCTCCTTTAGTACACCATTCCTTTTGACTAAATTGAAGTAGCTGTGGAAGGATTACTGTAGAAGCAGTAAACTCCCAGCTAATGGCAGAAACAATTGTTTTTAGTGTAACTTAATTATGTTAATTGATTTGACAACTTGAGAGAAAGGGGTTTTTCTATGGATGAGTGTTAGCTGGAGAGAATTCCTGTGGAGTGGAGACAGAAACTGCAATTTAGCACCAGTGCGTGGAGAGTGATCAGTAGGATGTACAGTAAGAGGACTGTAATGGGCTATAAAACTAATGTCTTTATTGAGTCCATGATTTTTAGTATCTTTTAGTTATTGAATTCCTGGATTAGCTCTGGAAGGTATTCAGTAAATCTCGTGTCTGGGTAAAGGCTGAAGGATCATTGGGGAGGGGCCATTTTGTGAAAATGTTTTTCTGCTGATAGCTGTATTCTTTCCTTTTATTGATCACATGAATTTAGTTTGGCACAAAATATGTGAATTGGTTTTTCAAATGGTTGCTATGAGAACACTGTCCTCATCAGTATAGAGTTGACTAGATCGTAAAATAACATCCTATACCATTACAGCTTGCCATAAAAGTCTATAAATCCAAAAACTACTCCAAGAGGCTTTTGGCGTGGGCTTACTCTCCCTCATCCTGCTCTGAGATGCTGAATTTGCTCTAATGGCCAAATCTCCAGAAATCCAACAATTGTATGCTATTAGAAAAGGAAAAGTGTTCTGGAGTACTCCAGAGAAATAAAAGTTCTAAGGAAAATTAATAGGTTTTATTTGAACTTTTTATCAAGTCTGAAAAAGAAGAAATAAACTCCCCAGTGAAGTATTATTAGACACAACTCTTGGCAGAGGCAGTGTAACAGCACTGGCATGGACAGGTCCTGCTGTCCTCCACTGGTGTGTGGCCTTACCTTTTTCCTCAGCTCCTCTGAATCCCTTAGTGAGCTGAGACAGCTTACTCTATTGCCAGAAAATTATTTAGACAGTTTAATGAATTAGTTTTGCTCTGTCTTGTTGAGCTGCTTTGGCTCCCTGCGTGGTCGGATGAACCCAGCCAGAGAGAAAAGGGAAGTAGGAGATGAGGAACAGAGAAGTGAGAGGCTGTCAGCTGGAGGAGGTGTGTGAGAAGAGTGTGGTGGGTCATAACCAGTGTTTCACCTGGATGAGTGTCTCTCTGTGATAAGGTTATGAGTTTCAGTTTCTGTGAATATCTTCTGAAGGTATTTCGTAGATCTCAGTGGTGTGCAGAAGTGGGAGTAATGGATTTGAGTGTTTCTGAGCGCTAAAGACTGACTAAGCCATCAGAAAGAGAAGAGCTGTAAAAATGTTATCTTGAGAAGACTACAAGGAGCTTAACATACAATCCTCTGCCATTGCAAGCAGGAACTGAGGGAAAATCCCCCACTTTTTTACCTTAAAACACAGTTTTTCATTAACACTGTCCCTTAGCAGCTTCAAGAGGAATTGCACGTTCACTCTTCTGGAGTTTTTGGTTTTTTCTATAAGGTTCATGTGGCAGAAACTGCTGACAGATTAACACATTGTACAGTCTTTTGAGAACTGGTAGGCAAAATTTTCCTCAAATGTTGTCTTTTCAAAAGTCATCTTTCTGCTCAGAGATGGCAGCCAGTCTATTGGCTATAAAAAATAACTGGCTCTGTTATTGCAACAAATCAGGTGTCTGGTGGTAGGCAGAGGAAACACAAGCTTGTATATACAGTCTCAGCTCTTGGAGTAATTGTAAGCATTTAAGGGAGACTGGACTTCTGTCATGACATGAGACATTATTCTTCTACCTGGTGACATCCAAAGGTTGTCTTATCTTTTTATTAAAAAAAAAAGAAAAACCCCCAAGCACTGCAAGTACAATTAAATACAAATAAAGTAAGTGTCATGAGAATGAAAGAATGTTTGAAACTGTAAAGCTACTGTAACAAATTAGGTTGTATTTGCCTGACTCTCGAGATAGCCTGAAATAATAATCCTGAATAAAAGTTTGTTTACCGGGCAGCTCAGATTTAATTCCCAAGTCCCATTACTTGATTGCCTTTGTCCGACACAGAACTTCAGTGACTTCCTGGCAGAGAGGCAGAGGCAGAGAGGACCTTTTGATAGCTGTAAGCATTTCACAGTGGGTAACTGCTGTGCCCTTCTGTTATAATTTCCATTTTTAAAGAGAGAAGGAAACTATGTGCTCAAACTAGAAGTATGGTCCTGGAAGCACAGAGCTGCATGAGAAGGGTGTTAGCATTTATCTCACTTAGACAAGCCCTTTGGTCATAACCCAGAAGAACCTTAAAATAATGATTTTATTATACACAGGAAAACTATTTTAGGTAGACTTCAGGAACATAGGCCATAAGAAGCCAGTGTTACCGTGTTGTAATAAGAGTATCTCCACAACATATTTTCCTCTTCATATTGCAGCTAGATTTACAGCATTATAAGCTACCAGAACAACAAGTGTGTCTGTGTTTAAAATACAAACTTTGCTGTGTAATGACTTAGCCCTAAATCCTAATGCATTTTTGTTTTGTTTCATTTCATTTTGTGGCTCATTTCTTGCTCTGTACTCCCAAAGATCTTCAACTCTGTGCTTTCTTTCTGAGTCAGGAATGAATTTTTAAAATAAGCACTTGTACTGTGAACCATAAAGCAAAATACAGAGATGGAATCAAAGGAAGAACGTAAATTACTTTTAGTATTCTGCAAAGAAACTTTCATTTGGCTTTTCCTGTTGTTCTGAAACTCTGAAAATCAATACTGAAACATATATTCTGAAGGCAGGTCATCTGTGTACTGGGTGTTTGCAGCAGTGAGCTTTGAGGTGGGTACTTATGCCCTGGCTGGCATGAATCTACAGTTCTTTGCACTGAGTGTCCCAGTGAAACTACATTTTAGCTGCAGCTATCCATCTCAATGGCTGTTACTTTTTACTGTTTCAGACTGCTATCTTTTATTATGGATTCACTGATAGATCAATATGACACAAGCAAGATAAAGGTCAGCTAGCTGTACATGTCTATTATAAGCTTGAGATGTCAGAAAGCATTTTTGGGGGGATAGAAAGGATATGGCGTCCACCAGAAGCCTTATAAATGCTACTTTCCCGTTAAGTAAACCCAAGTTTCATTTTAGTTTCTCTCTAGCTTTAGTTTCTCTCCAACTTTACTGCCTGAACCTCTTTATTTTGAGATCCTTCTGGCCCTTCAATGTCATTGAACTGAGGAAAATAGATTTGAAAGGGGAGAGTAGAAGTTGCTGCAAGAAAGAGGCAGTAGATGGGAGTGATGACATGTCCATACCCTAACAAGAGAAAATTGCAGTATGCGTGCTCTATTATAAACTTTATTATAACCCAAGGTAAAACTTGACAGTTTTAAACTGACAGCATAAAAATAAGGAAAAGTATGGGTTCTGTGAGGAGACTTCAAAACTTCTGAGAACAGGTGGAAATTGCCATAATAAAATCTCTCCTATGAAGCTGCCCAACAGAATAAAGAAATACCCTGGGGCCACTTTTTGATCTGGATAGGAGAGAAGGCTTTGTGGGTCTGTGAGACCTGGTGCTGGCAGGAACAGATTGCTGGGTGCATCACAGACTGCACCTGCCCAGGGCTGCAGGCACAGCCTATGAAGTCTGCTCTCCTAGAGCTCTTTGGTTGCCTTTAGGGTCAGAAAAATGTAGGGTTAACTTTGAAGCCTTTCCTGAAATTAGGATATATATGAAGGTTTCCTTTAATAATGGTTCCTTCACAGGAATACTTGCTTAGCAGCCTGGCTTCATGAAATATTTAGAAAATCTCTTGGAAATTCCTTGTCAGTTTCTTGAAATTGGCAGCAATTAGAAAAATGATTGACAGGGAACACAGATACACACCTACTATGATAAAATTCTGTTGCTAATATGTGTAATATTGTCCCTCATCAAACCAAGTTTCCATTTTTGCACAACTTTGTCACCAATTTTTAACTTGGACTTTACCCTCTATGTTTTACCTCTCAGTTTGAGATGCAACCCATTAAACTGTGGACTCACAGCTGAAGAAAGGCTGAGGAACTGGATGTTTATACATTTTCACTTATAGCTCTGCTTTCCTGGAATTGCAACCATAAAATGAGGCATCAGTAATAGAGCAATAAATGTATGATGAATTGTCTTGCTAAAAATAATTTGCTCTGGAGAAAACCTGTCCTTAGTCACAGTTGGATAAAACAGCACAGTGTTAATTTTGAGTGAGTTCAAAGAAGCATGATGCATGAAGAGAGTGTAAAATATTCTCTATTTTTCTTCTGAAAGGCGTCCTCCTTTCATCAGATTTTTTCCTAAATACCCATCATTGAAAGCAGTTTGATATTCCCAAAGCAAACCAACAGTATTTTTAAAGGTCAGTGTGTAACTTCTCTGATTTGAAAAGCATTTCAGAAGTGACCAAACTTTTATCAGCAAGGAAGTATCCCAATCTCCTGTCACTTAACTGATTGCTTAAAAAGTGATGTCCAGCAGGGCATCTTTGCCTCCAAAGGCAGCTGTGCAGAGCTGTGCCAACCTTCTGGCTTCAACACTCTCAGTGTGCTTTACTGGAAGTGGTAACGCGTTAGCAAGGAGGAGGTATAAAAGGAAAGGCCTGTTCTGTTTCCTTGTGTAGCAGAACCTGTACAGATACCCTGAAATAACATGGAAGAGACTCCTTTGTCTCTATTAAACCTTTTTTCAGTTGCTGGTGGTGTGACTGCAACAGCAGTGCTAATAGCAATGCAGAGGTCTTACCTCAGGAAGACTTTCAGAAGTGTTTAAACTGTCACTTCTTACAGATGTGGTTAATTGCTCTGTCTCAGGAGGTTATCTGCAGCTGAAATTTAAGGTAAATTTGTGTACATGCTGGGTAGTTTGGAGTGAGTCTTCCAAGGACGAGAGCTCACAGAGACTGCTTTCACAGAATACAATGTATTTCAGTTGATGTTAGCTGATCTGATTGTTTTATAAAATGACTGTTGGTTTTAGTGGGGGTTTTTTGCATTGTTGGTTTTTTGTTTGTTTGTTTGTTTTTTCTTTGTTTAAAGTCAAGTGGAGTACCTTCCAATTTGTCTTTGAGCAAAATCATATTTCTGAAATGTCCCCTAATGCTGAATTTTGTTGAGCAGCAAACTCCTCTACTGGAACTGTGTGCGCATTGGGTGGTGTTAATTTCAAACTGTGAGCTCAGTCTTAACTTGATATTTCTGAATTGCATGCCAGCATATATATGGAAGGCAAACATGCAGATGAGTTCAAACAAGTAGTAATTACTTGAATAAGAAGGGTGAGAAATTGAAGGGATAGAGCACTAGATTCTTATTCAGTGGCTCAGAGTACCAGTGCTGTACTTATTCTCAAGGGTTAGCACCACTCTGAGAGGAGCTATCAACCTCTTTCTATATTCAGTCCCTCATAGTAATGGTAATTGCTGCTGCAATTTTTTTTTTTTTTGAAGAAAAATAGAATATCTTTGTCTGAATATTTTTAAGATGGCACAAGAAAAGTGGCATTGTTTGAAAATCCCAGTGGTGTCATAACAAAACTTCACATAAACATTAGATCAAGCAACCACAAGCAGCCTGTGAATTATTCTGGGAAGTTTTAAAACGTGGGATACATGACATTATTTAAGTATTTATAAATGTCATCTCATCTGCTATAAGGAAAGGTAATAGACTGTTTTGCAGACATTTCAGCTCCAGAAAGCAATTGCTTCTGTAAACTATTTCTATAAAATCGGCAAAAGTGGAAGCAGGCGTACTATGGGTCAATACCAGTGAAAGGCCTCTCTGCAGACAAAAGATTCACAGTCCATTAAGTTTCAGGTCTTTCCTGATATGGATTCCTCTGATGTATTACTATTATATCCTATTTTTGTTGACTCAGTTGCTGTGTCAGCAAAACCAAACATTTTGGCTTGTGTCCCAGCATCAAGCTGTCTGTGGAGGATATGCGTTTGCCTCCACCACGACAGTAATGAGAAACTGGCATTAGTTTGATTTGCATAATTGTACGCTTCTAACTTAGACTCTGTGTCAGTAGGAGACAACTTATTGTGATGATACTCACTGCATATTATTCGTTTTGTGCAATCAGCATTTATTTATGCAAATTTCATCATTACAAAAGGTCATTTTCCAACCTTCTACCATGAAATCACTTTTTCTGCCAATGAACAGTAAGAAACCACCGTAGGAGAACAGCCAGGTATATTTGTCATTCACACTCATTGGCCAAGACACTGTAAAGGGTTTATTGTGTGTGTGCATATGTGTTTAAAATTATGTTTTATGAAAGACTGACAGCTCTAATGACAAAACTAAAATTTGAAAGACCACATGTGATTATTTTAGACAAATGCTGTCAAAAAAAGCACACACAAAACTCAAAACAAAACCAACTGTCTTGCTAGTTATGAGAGTTTCTATAAGAATAATTTATAGACTGAAAAAAATATTTTGTGTTCCCCAGATGATCAGTGGAATGCTTTCTGTGATAAGAAGCAGAACCCTGTAATTTATTCATGTGAGAGATAAAAAGACAGAATAACAAACTAGGATGTCCCACTTGTAACAGAGACCTGAAATAGCAATAAATGTTGAAAAAGCTTATCAGAATAACTTGGATCTTAAGCATCCATGAACTAACCATCAAGATTCTCTCGACAAAAATGTTTCCAAGGTCACATTGTTTATCTTATCACTAGTGATAGAGGGACCTCTTAAGGTTTAGTTTGCAAATAGCTGAAACGACACCAGAAATGATTCTTTTCTCTAGACAATTCCTCCTAAGTTTAAAAAGACTTAGAATATGTCAGTGCTTATAAGGTAGGAGGAAATTACACAGAACAAATAATTTGGGTTGGTTGACTGAGAGAGTGATGAGTACTTAAGAGATTGTATCTTCACAAGAGGCAGAGAGAGTTCACTGGACTTGCTAGCATGCAAACTGTTGGTGAAAGGAAAAGAATGAGAGCCTGAATATGGCTTTACCTTTTATCTTCCCCAAAATAATAGAATCTGTAATTCTGAGTAGAAGAAATTACATGTACTATCTCAGCAGTTAGACTAAAATCATAAATATTATAACTAAATACAAAACAAAACCCACAGGTGGGCCATTTTTACAAAGAACGGTTGTTTGTAATGGTCCTTTGTATGTCAGAAAATCTGTAAGTCAGATGTTGTACCACACAGAAAAAAAAGTACTTTTTGAAAGAATGAGTGTAGTTGAAATCTGTTTATGTGCTCACTCAGAAAGAAGCATTCCAATAGCCAAGCACATGCACATGGGAGAGAAATTTCTATCCACAGGTGTGCACGAGATGATTAGTTCCTAAATATTTTTGCAGTCCTTGCTTCATGTGGGAATATAATTCTCTGTCCTGACATATGCTGTTTCATAATTCTTGAGTGAAAAGGTTCTTAAAGAAAACTCAGTTGGGCAGCCAAAGCTGTATGAGCCCCATGTGGTAAATGAAGCTATGTGAGCTCAGAATTTAATAAGATGATACTGCTCTTTGTATCATTAACCCACAGTCAGCCGACATGCTGGATTAAGATTAGAAATTGTATAGTTAGGACTTCCTGATTTTTTTAAAAAATTATTTTTACTTTTAGTTATGAGATAACTGAGAAGGAAGGAGGGTTAAATTAAAGTAACTGTATTAAGAATAAATTCAAGAACAGAATGAGAAAATGGAGCCCTAAAAGAAAAAAAATCTACGGAAGAAAAGTGAAGGAAAAGGATAGAAAAAGGTGCTATTAAATACAAAATCTCAGAGAGGGGAAAAAAATTAGTTTCACAATAAGAGCCAGTGCCCTTAGAAGGACAGACTGAAATCCCAAATTACCCAGAATAAGAGGGTCAAAAAAGATGAACCTATTGGACAAAAACAAGAGGCAGAAATAATAAAAGTGTGAGTAACGGAGATACTCATCTGCAAAGCTTACAGGATCTTTGTGTTATCCAAAACACAGGAGATGTATCTGTGAACCACCACCAAGGTGAACTCCAGGTAAGTACCACGAATGGGTGAATAAGAATGGACAACATAGATGTATGATAAGGGAAAGACAACTGTCTGGTGACTGAAAAACATAGAGTATATAAAATATTTTTGAGAAAGTATTAGGACAACGAAACACACAGAATTAAATACTCTCAGGGGAATATTTGAAGGAATTAAGAGACTCCAACTGGGTAGCTGAAAGGCAGAGGCAGGAAAAACTGACAATAGGAGCCTGAGGAGCAAATGGTTGCATCTGGAAGAAATGAAGGGTAGATTTTTCTCTAAAACTTGACTTTGAAAATTGCTTTCAAACAGAACAAACTCCCTAACAGCAACATTCTTTGTAATTTCAGTTTTATGTTACAGAACTGGTTTAAGTAACAAACAAGAACTTTCTCTCCTTGTTAATTAGATAAGTATATCATATGCAAAAACATTATGTATGGACACTTTGATTTCATGAGGTCTTCACTTATGAGCTGCCCCAGGCATGGCAGTGATACCTAATGAATGCTTTTTGTACATTCCCTCTGAATGGTTATTTTATTTGGAATGAACTGGAGAAACTCAGGGGTGTCCTTTACCAGTATGTGAAAAAGCGAATTCTTGCCATTTTCTCTGAAACAAATAGATACTCCTTAACTCTCAGATTTTAATCTCATGTCATGCTACAGCTAATACAGGTAGAAGGTGAATTATATAACCCACCTTCTGACTGTCACATCCCTAGCCCAATTATAATAGGCTGAGGTTTCAACGTGGTTCTCATCTGTCAGGCATAGCACCAGACTTTCTTGTCAGAATTCAAGACGAATTTTTCTGTAGAAGACATGACATATCTGAGTGAAAAATTCCAGAGGTTAGTCTGTTTTATTCTGACTAAATATTTATGATTCCTTTGATTGTACCTGAATTTATTTTACTGGCTCATAGACCAAGCTCTTGCGCAAGTCTTCTGATACTGTCTGGCTGAGGTTATTCCAAAATAAAGTAAAAGTAGTTTGTCTAGAAATTAGAGAATGAGAACTGGGTAAATCACAGAGAAGAGATTTGTTCAGATGTGCTGTTCACTGAGATGCATGAGAATATATATCAAATCCTAAAGCTGTATTGTCGTCGTAAGTTCTTGCAGTCACTCCATAGATTCTCTGATAACTAAATATGGATTGTCAGGACAAATATATGGAGAACTGGAGAAGACTGGGGTCTCAGAAGTTGGGGTTTGATGTCTGGAGTTGTGTGAACTCTGATTATAGTCTAGTGTTTCAGACCCAGTCTGTCTCTAATCTTATACCTGCTCTGCGTCTATGTACTATGGAGTGCTCTTTCTATTAAAGGACATCACGTGAGGTACATACTGCTTAGCAGTCATCCACACCGTGCCAGTGGGTTTCTTTTATCTAAATCAAGAGCATGTGTGGATGCTTGTTGCAGATTTCAAGTACACTATGCCAGTGATTCACATAAGGCAAAGCCCTGTTTGTTGAAAAGAAATCTATGGCCATGGAAATTATGATGTAGCTGAACTTTTCTAATGGTGAAATGTCATTGATTCTATGTAATAAAAACCATGCAGCCTTGGAAATATTTATTAAAATGTTTTAAAATATATTATAACTATTGATTTATGGATGGGCAGAATGAAAAAAAAAGAAACATTATAAAAGGTTCAGGAGAATGCCAACTGCTTTGAAGTTGTGCTTTAACTTCTGCAGTTACCTTTCCAAACTGCACTGGATTTGAGTCAGACGTGCAGGGTTAGGTTCACCTTACCTGTCTTTAGCCATCAAAAGGCAGCACTTAAAGTTTGTCACTGAGGCATCTTTTGTGGTCAATGGAGAGAGGAGGATCCTTCTCCTGATCTTTTGTTATTGCCTACCTGCTCCTCCAGAGGCACTTGCTTTCTCCATGTTTTCACAGAGGAAATATGTGAAAGTGACTTGCTTAGAGTGGATGCTTCCCTTTCACTGAGGCTGGTGTAGCCTTGTAAGCCTGTGCCAAAGCGGACGGCACCGCATATCCACTGTGTGTGTCACTTTTTTGGCAGAAAAGGTTTAAAAATGTGTTGATAGGTTTCAAAATGGGAAGACTGCACCTCCAGCTCAGTCAGATGGATGAGTTAATGTGAAAGCCATGTACTATGTGCTTGAAGTATTTAAAGCACTCCTGAAAAAAAACCACTAACAACTCTTCAGAACAATTTTTTTGATCTTTGCATGGGAGAGTGAGCTGGGGTAAAAATCTGGAAAATCCCAAACATAGGCTAGAATTAGAATCTGAAAAATAAATTTCTATCTTTTGTCTTCTCTCAATCTGACTGATTCTAATAGAACACAATGAGACTGAAAATATGACTTGGAAAAGCTCCTGCACTGAATTTCATAACCATTAGGGAATTAAAAAATTGTTAAATCAGTAACTAAGCCTCCAAACTTGAATAATACAAGTGGTTAAATTTTAGTTTCATAGCTGAATTAAGAACTTTAAAACAAGTTTGCTTGTGGTCATCTTAAAAGTAGGTAGAATTTTTCATCTGTATAGAAACTCCAGATTTTCATTTTCATTCAAATGACTAATCGAACTTTTTTCTTTGCTTTCTTCTGGCTTCTTATGTATACTCAGATGTAATTAAAACAAATTAAATGTTTACAATCTTTATTTTGCAAATAAAACACTTCATCTTAAAAATAGCAAAAATAAAGATATTTTATTTCTGGGATTATTTTTGCCTTCAGTCAAAATATTTTGCCAAATTCAGCACTGTCCATAAGCAATTTCAATCTCAGATTTAATTCTGTGGGAATTCCTTCTTAGAAAATACAGTTTAGATATAGTGAAACATTCAAATGACTGGAAACAATTATCCTTTAAAATGAAAATGAAAGTTAAAAAGTAGCTCAAATAGCTTTAAGAAGAATTTACGTGAAATTCATAGTGAAGTATAGTCCTGACTTTGCAATGATTATATCGTTGCCCAGATAAATTTGATGAGAACTTCTAGCTCCAAACATAACAATATATGTTTATATTTCACCTGAAGAATGTCTGGAAAAAAATTTTTTAGTGTCTCTACAGAATAATTTAGTGCACATCCAAATTAAAGAAGATCATATTTTAAAATGGAGCTTACTTTTTCTGTATGCCAAAATAGATCCTCCAGTAATCACAGTTTTAGTGACTATGGCATAAAAGATCTGTCTGTAATGCTTATTTGCACTTCAGTTTTATAGTAATCCTAATTATTCAAATTAATTTTATAATAATTCTTAGTATGTTTTTATAGTATTACTTGAAAGTAATACTAGGGATTGATTAATCCAGCAGGATCCCATAGTCTGTAGCAACTCTATATTATTTGGGGTTTGGATAGATGATCTCCAGAGGTCCCTTCCAGCCCTAACTATTCTGTGATTCCGTGTTTTACAATTTCATTGCACAGAACACAAGAATTTAAAGATCTAGGACCCTAAAAATCAAATTAATTTAATGTCATTTAATACCTCTTACATCTTCCCAAATTCTGATTTCCTCTTATACTTGGTACAACTTCTTTTTTGCATTATACCAAATATAATTTGAACATAAATAGTTTTTCTGCACCATATTTCAGTGTGTATATTAATTCTTGTAAGTCCAAATGCTGTTAGTTATTTTATCTTTCAACAGGGTTCGTGATAAAAAACAACTCTACATGTTTCAGAGCAGAATGTCTCTTCTTCTGAGTATAGATTAAAAGTATAACAGTAGTAAAAATAGTATCAGTGGATACACTGTAACCTAACATAATTTTCCATTTTCATGACACAATAAGATTGTTATACAGAGCAGATGTATTTTATGTTTTTTCTGGCATTTAATTTATTTTTTTTTAACTGAAATGGGTGGGCTTGACAAAACTTAATGGGGTAGCAGGAGATGAGAATCAAGGAGCGTTTAATGATGCTTCTCCAATTCACCCCTCGAGTGGTCCCATTGAAATGGGTGCTTCATCTGAACTGATGCTTTGGCAAGTTTCCTTCCCCTCTTCGTCAGGACTTGAGACACAGGAGTATGACATGGTTAAAAAAGTTTCTGGAAGATTACTGCTGGCAGAGTTTTTTTTTTATTTCAAATGAATTGCCTAATGCCCTCATACCACCAAACTTATCCATGAAAAACATCTGATCTGTCAGTTGTAAACCTGCATATAATGTTACAAATATAAATCCAGATATTACTATTTTTAAGGAATCTGTATTTCTTACAGTGATAAAACAATTAGTCTAATCTGAACACATGAAGTGATGGACTTATAATTTTAAAAGAAAAATTAAATAGGCTTTATGGTGAAGGAGGAAAGTAAGTTTGAGAACAACCCTCTGTTTATTTCAGAATAATGCCTGTAATGGTCCCGTATCTCCATATGGTGAAGGAATTAATTCATGTTGCCATTTAACTTCTGTCACTGAATACTTATGTGCGGGCTGCTAAACATGGGGATCCTCACCCTCAAATGCATCACCACAAGCTCTGACAGATTAAGTGCCCACATTATAACTGGTATCTTCACTGGATCATGACAGATCGTTGTTCTTTGGAAGCACTTGTTTAATGACATGATTTACAGCTCTCTGAGGGGAAGAGGCAAAGGGCTGTTCCAGAGTGAGTAATGCCCTGTGTACGTGGGCTCTTATGAAATGACATCGTCATAGCCATTTGTGGAGTTGTCAATATCCATCACGTAACAAACGACGTTTCTGGTTCACTGAACACTGGTAAATGAGACACCTTACGAATCAATTCTGGTATGTTTGTGTTGTTCAGTGTCACTGGACAGAGTATCCTGTATATTTGCTGACCTAAATAATAAAAAAAAATAAGTCATGTTAGTGCAGAAAAAAAGGGGGTTTTATACAGAGCAACCTCAGGTGAAGCACTCAAGCTTTATTTCTGGGTGGTCTCATGTTTTAGTTACCCCAAACATCCGCAAACTGCATGATATGGAATTTACAAGAAAGAAACTAGTAAATATTTGCAAAAATCAAAGTTCAAGTTGGAAACATAGTAAATCTTTACATTAGAAATTTTCAGGGAATTAAAAGCCATTACTTAGAAAACATTTGTGATTTCTGTTACCTTGACTGTAAATTTAGTTTTAGAAAGTCCTTTCAGAAACTTTACTCTGCTGTAAAACAGTTCCAGTGCAGCTGTTTCCACACAAACTCTGTAATTATTTCATTCATGAATTGTCGGAAGTAGTACGGGTTTTCTGCCTTTCATCCTTTGGGGTCCTGCAGATGTTGCACAATATCTTATGTAGGGAAAGCTGCTGTAGCAGTTATAAAGCACATTCCTTGTGATCTTCAACTCTCTTTTTGCCTTCAACCTGCAGTCCAAAGGGCAAAGCCTGTATTTAGAGGGGAAGCAGCTGATAAGATTCAAGGAAAAAGTGGGTGACTGTTCTCCATTTCACACTAGGCTGCAGCATGTCTTTCTTTCCTATGTTTTTACTGCCTTGAATTTCCTTCAAGACCCAGAAGCATCAGCAGGAGCTTTCTTTATTCACTGGCCCTTGGCTCTATTACATGCTGATATCAGTTCCTCCAATTTCCAGGCTGCTGTGAAAGCCCAGACAAGATATTGCCAATGTTATCAGTATAGCTTCTCCCTGAACAAAACTGTTTCCGTAGCATGGCTTAATGTTCTTGATTTACCTTCTAAGACCAAGACTGATACTGGATATCCTAAGATAAGGTGATCATCTTGCATCCAAAGGCAGCTTTCCTTCATCTCATATTCCAGATGGGTATCAGAAGAGATCATATTCTTCAAATGTTCAGACGTTAGTGCTGATAAAAGCCTGCATTGCTAGGTGGAAAAGTAGCTTCATAAGAGCAACATCAATTCCATCCTGGTACTGCATAGGTAATTGGTTTTGTTGGTCTGTTCTCTCTTTTAAGTATTTGGTGCTTTCATTAGATCTGTAAAGGCACTCTACATTCCTCACAAAGGCTAATTGATACCTACCTCTCTTGCCTTCAAAAGGTTTTATGAGAATTTTTCCACCACTAGTACAGCTGCCTTCCCCTTCTCCTTTTCTTCTTGCCACACTGAACTGTCTCAACTGCTTGTATTGCGTTCGCTGCCATATATTATTATGGCACCTTGTTAAGTAGCAGTTCTAAAACTTACACGAATGGAGGAGATGCTCTTCACAGAACCTCCCTCTAAAGTGGTTTGAGAGTGTCTTAGTGTTGCGGTGTGTAGTTTCCTGCAGTGGCAAGGCACGCAGCAGCCTTCCTGGAGAGCTCTGCGGGGTTATCTTGGGGAGAGCAGCTATGCTGCTTCCCGTAGCCCCTTCCGGGCTGCACGCGCTGTCCCGGCTAGTTGTCTGCTCCACAACACGGTGACGATAAAGGAGGCGAGAAGGCTCCCCGCATGGGGACTTTTTGCAGAGCATCTTTATTACATGGTTCCCAAAGTCAGAGAGAGCACACAGGCCGTATAGCCTGTGGTTTTATATGGGGATGAGGGGGGCGGAGAGAGCACATGGACCAATGGTTTCACGGCACAGGGGGAAGTACATAGGCAGAGTTGGGGCACAGGGACCAATAGGGAGAATCTGAGGGAATGGTTAGGACTAGGGGTGGGGAAGGGAGAGCCATGTGGAAAGGGCAGGCAATTTGGTAAGAAAAGGAATGGGGAAAATACAACAGCACATCTTAGGCCATAATTCAAGTCCTTAAATGTGTATAATTTCATGTTCTAATAAAGTAGCCCGTTTCCAGAATTTTTTGCTAAGCTACTTTCTAATCACAATTTTCTGGAAATGGGTTTTATTGTTTCCTTGAAGGCTTAAAAGTCATCAGTGTGAAGGCTATGTAGTCATATAGCAGGTTGTGTTAAAGTTTGTAATAATGTAGTAATTTAGGATTCCCATGTATTACATTCATTGTAATTAAAGTCGAGTCTTCTCTAGCACATCCTGCTGTTTCAATTTTCTTTCTACTGATGTTAGTGCATACAAGGAATTTACTTGGTATGATCAGATCATACTTTATCGTTATGCTCTTTAAACATGGATGTCTAAGGTTTCATTCAGCAGAGGTGCAAAATATGTTTTCTTGGATTAGACTGCCACTCACTGCAGTGGCCAGTATATCACCTGGGAATCATAGAGTATCTCTAGTTATTTTTTTACCCGCTCCAATTCCTGGCATTGTGGAGTTCTAGTACATGGGATTTTATGGAGTAAAGAAAATAAGTAATAGGTGTCCTTTATCTTTTTGGCTGTAGGATGGGACCAGAGTGAGATGCAGATACATCTCTAAAACATACAGATAACCTGTATGAAGCCTGTCTAGGGCATTTGTTTGCCTCTTTTTCGGGCTTGTGGAATTTTTCCTGAAAGACAAAATTTTTCTTTAAGCCTTTCTTTGTACCTACTCCTTAGGTCACATTAGGGTTTAGTTATTCTAAGGTGGAAGCATGAAAAGCAATACTTGCTTCCATCTCCATGTAGCAGAAAATAAATTCCATAATCTAAGAGTCTGCTTAGAAGTCAGAAGGGTTTTGGTTATTTTTAATTTTTTTATTTTTAAACACAAATGTAGTGATTTTATGTTAAAATAAATATGATTTAAAGGATTCTTGTCAAGGTGAAATCTTGTGATTTTTCTTACTTTTCCCAATAACATTTGCATTCTCTCTTGAGCCGTTGCTGGTAATGAACCATAGTCTGAGAAACTGCTTAGTTGGATTACATGAAGTATGAGAACTAGTGTCCAGAATTTCTCTCATTCAAGGAATAAAATGAGGAACAAAATCATACCTCATTAGTAGGGCAATCTATGAATAAAAGAGGTGTTCTCTGTCCTCCAGAAAAGAAGTGTTTCTCTGTAATATAGTATATGATACACAAACATCAATAATAGAGAATTTCTTCCTTCAAAATATTGTGAAGGCGTCTAGCATTTTGCAGGAAGCTCTCAGCATCTCACAGAATTTTGCCGTAAGAGGGCATGTGGGACTCTTCAAATGACATGAGGAATTGGTTGAGGAATCAGGGCTCTTGAACCAGTAGTGGGGAAGCTGATGAACAGATAAGCTGTAAAAATGAACAGATGTAATGGAAATTTGAACCCCAGAGTCAGCAGGATGTTTAAGCCATCTGTAATGGAAGGTCTGAAGGGAAGCATGGACTGAGAACAAAATCACAGGGCAACTCCCGCAAAAGGATGGTTGCATCTACAGGGACATTAAATAATACTAATGTCATAGCTGGCCAAATACACAGTCAATTATTTTTACCCCATGTTTATCTCTTAAGGCCTGTCTTTGACCACAACAGAAAAATGATGCTCTCTGAAAGGCAAAAGATTGGTATTTAATTCTTGTGTCCTATTTCACCTATAACAAAACTGAAAATCAAACAAAGTAGCATTTTCTTCACCAAGAAATGGTGGTCCTATGCCTGCACACTGAACATCCTGGGGAAATGTTCCTCTCCCTGCAGATGCTTCAGGCTCAGTACTTCTCCTCCCTACTAAGGCCTGTGAAGTGTTTAGAGAACATTTTGTTGAAATTAATAGAATACACAAAATCTAAAAGACCTGAAAAAAATGTTAAAAAATTTATGAATACTGGTGAATGATCAGAGCACACAAAACCTTAGGCACCTTCCATCTTATTTTACATATGAGCGTCCTTTGATCTTCTGCTTCTCAGTCTTTTACATGGCTTTCTTGTGCTGTTATAATTGTTCTGCTAACGTTGTAGCAGAATGAAAGAGTCAGTCAAAGTCCAGCCAAGATTTGGCAACTTGAAAAAATTTGAACATCTGTTTAATTTTATATGTAACTGTTATTTTTTAAGTCTATGTAACAATTCACTTAAATTAAACAATTTATACACTTTCAGAGAATTGACCTTTACAGAATGTTTTGGCAAATAGCAGTTTGCATCACCATCTCTTTACGTATTAATTTTTATGACTAAATGAAAATTTAAAGTTTAAAAATATATCCATTTTAGGAGATTGCTGTTCAGTTTATTACAGTAACTTGTAAATTTAATGTAATTTATGATTTCATTAGTTAAAAGAATAGACTGGAAACTACTACTTACTAAAATATTGTAAATGAACATAGTAATTTTATGACTGCTACATAAAAAAAAGTAGGACTGAAACTTCCTTGTAGAAAGCAAAACAGTGCATGTAAGAATTAAAAGAACTAACATCCCTTGCCCCCTACTTTATTCTATTTCAACTCAAGTTGTTTCTTCTTGTTTTAGGATTTTTTAAGATAAGATGGGCTGTGGGTATTAATTTGAGAAATCATTACCTTAATGTGAAAATGAAATAAAGAGGAAAGATCATGGGCTTATCTGAGAAGACTGTGGCTGAGCCTGGTAACCCATTTAGCACAGTCAAGAAGCGTGGGTTGTTAGCATCAGGCTTAATTCCTTACGGAACATTTAGAGTGACGCTAAGGGAATAGGAGATGATACCTTTCAAAATCAATAGTTTTCCTCTTCTACCAAGAGCACTAGGAACTGTTTAGAATAAGATTGTATGACAGTTTCCACGCTATGTCCCTCTTCATTTCTGTAGAAATTGTTAAAACTTTTACTTTTAAATTCTGACGAATTCATAAACCCAATACCTGTACATTAGACCACAATTAATACTGAGGAAAAAAATGTAAAAAGTACTGCTAGAACAAAAGTTGAAGGCTACAATTTGGAATAAACTGTATTCTTTACTGATTGGCAAGCAATGTCTGCCTTTGTCGTACAGTAAATCTCAGTTGGTCCCTCTTTCTCTTATTAATATTTTATTACCGGTAGTATTGTGCTTGGGAAAAAATACACTAAGTAGGGAGAGGACCTCAAACTGGCTCCAGACGTTAGACTCTGAATGGGTGCAGCCACATTAGCATTTCAGTTCAGATAAGATTTCAATTTTGGTGTGTTTTTGAATGGAATTTCTGGATTATCACCACTTACTGTGCTTTGGTTCCCATCACAGAGTAGATTGCAGAGTCACCTGAGGACTGTGGAAAACTCTAGTTGACTTCCCAATGCTATATACAGTCTGATCATAACTACTCCTCTGGTCAGCCATGGAGATGGTATGTCACAGGAGTAGTTTTCTGAATGCCCAGGATATGTGTCCTAGTGGAAGGTTGGTAGGGAACAGCTGCACGGGTTGCTGAAGTGCGATCCTCATTCCTTAGTGCTTAACTGATATTAAACTGTTGCTTGGCACCCAAAGGTCTTCGTGGAAATAGGTGGGAAAAGTACCCTGAGGGTTTGAGGGTCCAGCAGACAGGCTGGGGAAAGCCTTCTGGTATACTTTGGAAACTCAGCAGCTAGGAAACATGCTGAAGATGTTTTATTTTGAGGAGAGGATTTTAATTAATTGCACAATTGCAGTATTGTCATGAAACGCTTAAGAGTCCTCTTGAGCCTTGCCAGGTTTCCAAAGAACAAGTCTCAGAAGTAGTTTCTGTTAAATACCGTAGGAAGTGCCGCAATCATAGAAAGTTTAGCTTTCACATTAAAATACATAGGAGAGGTCCTGATTTGGAACTTTAGCTCTGCACACTTTTATGGAAAAATGCAAAATGCAGCATGTTTAGCTCTATGGGCCTTTGCTATTTCAGTGTGTGAGAAGGGGGCCTGCACACACCTGCATGTAAAGGCACCACCCATTTTTATCTACAACCTTAGACATACATTTAGAACCTTTTAAAGGGCCAGTGTATAATGTAATTATACCGTCACCTAAATTGCCACACAATTATAGTTCATTTTGAATGTGCCATATAATAGTGCTTCAAAATCTGAGCTTTCACTGAAGAAGTAATTAAGCTTCTTCTCCTTATGGTTGCAAAGATAACCTTCAAAATGTCAAATGAGCCTAAGCAGTTGCCTTGATTTCTGTCTGCGTCTGCAGACCGCTTGAAACAGTAGCTTCGAGAAAATGATACGATGTGCTGCCCCCTTCATCCTGGGTGCTGCCTCTGAGGGAGCCCAGCAAAAGCATTGCTGTTAACTATTTCACAGCTGATAGATCAGGCAGAAATAGCTAACCCAAGAGCTTCTCTGATCTTTTTAGAGATAATTACAAGGAAATAAAATATAGGTCCCATTGATACCATTTATTTTTCTATTTTTGTTAAGCTTATCCATTGTAGGGAAGAATTGATGAATTAATTTTTTTGCTATTAATTTAATATCCTTCTCCTTGTGCTCAAAATATTAAAGAAGGTGCTGATGCCACCTTTACTACACCCCCTGACAAAAATATCAAGTAATAGAGTAACAGCTTTGCTGTTTTCCATCCAGCTGCAGAAACTCCTTCCTTCTCATCAATGTCTTGTGTCACACAGTTGATGTAAAAGATTCCATTTTTTTGGAATAAATGCTCTTTTCTCTTCTTTTCCATCAAATTGAGTTATTCATCTAGTAAAACACATAAAACACATAAAATAGGCGGATTAAAAAAATGGCAAAAATCCATATGTTACAGAACAGGGCATATATCCAGGAAGACAGTGTAAATCCAAAAAAAGCCTTTCTGGGAACTATATCAATGGAGGTAGAGCAGGCTTACTGTAATACAAGATGTCTGGATACTGGCTGTACCCAATTACTATTTTTTAAGTGTACTATACCTTTAAATGAAAAATACTATACTGTTTCTTGTCACAAAACGTGGAGAGAAGGTCGAGGCTATGATTGTGCTTGCAGCCTGCCTGGTGGTTTTTGCAGGATGCTGGCTGGTACCAGTACAAGTAGGATGTGCTGCTGGGTCGTGTTTTCTGGGAAATTGAGCAGAAGCACTGAAGATGCGAAAGCTTCTGCTTGACACTGCTGCTTTGGAAGCCTAGTGAGGACTCATGAGAACTATTCATCTGTTTCATGACAATACTTTAATCTTGCAATTAATTAAAATCTTTTCCCAGTATACAAGCCTTCCTTCATCAGCCTGACACGCCATGCATGGAAAAGAACAAGAATTGGCAAAGAATTATACAGATTTGTGACAGAACTCCGAATAATGCCACATTGATTATTTAGATCAGCATAGGGCTAAGCTTTCATCTAATGCAGTGCTTAAATTACAAGGGGGATTCATCCTTGAGAAAATCCCAGGTCAGGATTCGAAGTCTGCATTTTTATCCTGATGGGTTTATGACAGACTCTTGTATTAGTTGCATGAGACTTTGTAGGAGCAATACAAAGACCACTGTAGTAACAGAAGCATTCCACTGATTTTTACATGCTATTGTGTGCATTTTGATCTATGCACTGTAACCTTTTAGTACAGTGTACACTGTTCAGTGGAGCTAAAGTCGAAAATCTCCTTCAATCAGTAGAAAAAGCTGATATGATAGCTTAGTATCAGACTGACATAGGCTACTTTAGGCTGCCTCTTTCTCATTTTTATTTAAGGAAAAGTAACTTCCTAATCCCTTCCTGTGTTTACATAGATGCTCTCAGTGAAAATAAGGCTGCTCAAACATTTAAAAGGTCACTTTTCCCACCTATTAAGAATGGAATTTTCCTTAATTTCAGTTTTAGCACCACTGCTGCTGGTACTTCTAATGTCATGAAGGGATACATTTCCTAGCACTATGTTTTATGCAAATTAACTTCGCTGTGGAAAAAAATACTGAGAGATGTCAGAGAGAAAAAATCTTGAAGTGCTAAATTACAGTATGAAATATTATATTATGTTATATTATATTATATTATATTATATTATATTATATTATATTATATTATATTATATTATATTATATTATATTATATTATATTATATTATATTACATTATATTATATTTTCAGGAATTTCTTCTAGCGCTGGTAATAACTGATTTTGAAATAGATATATAATGAAGAGGAGGGATGTCTTCTTTTAATATATTACATTTCCACAACATTTTATCATTTCACTCGATTGAACCCTCAAGTGAGCAAATAATTTTTCATCAGTATGTGTGTTGGGGAATAGTTATGTTTCCCATAGGTACTTTGTGAACATGGAAACACTTTGACAGATATTATCAGTATTTGTCAGACATTAAGAGTGTTTAATGCTGTTTTGGGCATTTTTCTTTTCCAAAGCTTAAGACAAAGCCCAGGAGCAGTTGAGCCTAGGTGGATGCTGGGGATAGAAAAAGCCATTATACGAAATTTTCACTGAAGGCGAACGTGCAAGCTTAACACTAATTGATGTATAACCGTTTCCTTCCTGGAATGGAGTATTTTATAAACTCTATATCCAACTTGATGTCTCCATACTCCGAAGAGAGTTTTTAGATGAAGCCTTCTAAGGTGGAGCAGAGCAGCTTCATTCTTGTAGACAGACAGAGCCATGGGATGGAGCTGGAGATAGTTCAGAAATAGCTCTTGAAGCCATGTGTAAGTTTGGGCTAAAGCTGCCGGGAGCAACAGTCCAAATTAGAGGCTGCTCTTCTCACTGTCAAACCTCTAATCACTTTAACTTGGTTTTGTGGGGAAATCACCAGGAAAAGTTGTGTAGCTCTACCTGTGGTCTAGAAGGTTAATTAATCTGAACTTGGTATTCCATCATAATTGTGTATCTTCTTGGAAAGCAAAGGTACCTGTGAATAGTAAGCAGATGAGGAAGGTGGATTAATGTTGGAAGACATAACTTCTTTACCTATTCGTAAGTACAATTAAGTGAATTTTCTTCCTCAGCAGGTATTAAATTGTAAAAAGGAAAATTAAAATAGAGTTTTAGGGAGATACACCTAGTGTTAAATATGACCCAAATTCATCTATTGCTTCAGGAAATTGCAAATGGGGGAAATTATAAAGCTTTGTGTTAATATTTTTCTAGTAAATTTATAGGTTTTTCTTTCCAAAAGTAACACTTTTTCAAGACTGATCTACATTTAAGAGGAAATGCACCTGACATTTAAACTATCTGGTAAGGAACAATCAATGTAGTCTCCAGTTTTTTCCAAGTTAAATAGACAGACTGATTCAAAACCTTTTGTTTGGCAAAAGTTACAATTTCACATCGATCTGAAACAGTGATTCTGTCATCTCTACCTCTTCCATTTGCATAGTATCCATTCACAGAACAATTTGGGTTGGATGGGATCTTAAGGATCATCTGGTTCCAACCCCCAGTGTAGGCAAGGACACCTCCCACTAGAACTGGCTTCCGCTTTCTCAGTGAAGTTTGATTATTTTTAAGTGACTTATGGAGATTGTACTCTGAGGCCTACATGAACAAAGTACAGCCTATATGTACTGGCTTTCAGGTGCACTATTTGTGGAGATTTTTTTCATTCCTTTTAAGAGAAGCAGAGAGGAGATCAGATCAGAAACCACCTCTGTTGTCCTGCTTTTTCCCCTCCTTCCTCAGAAAACCCCCAAGCCAACACTAAGCTGCCCAACTATTATTAAATTCGTGATCTAGAAAGCTACATTCAATTATTCTCCATAGTAGCAGCACACTGGCTTCTTTCATTTATCAGAAGATCCTTAAAATAAGGGATTGTAGCTTTTTCCATCAGAAAGCTTCCTCCCTTTTCATGAGCTTCTACTGCAAATGTGTATTCTAGTAATCCATAAACTTTAAGTATCCACTTGTGGGCCATTATATTGTTTGCTCTTCTTCACAAATGTCATAAATGGGTGTATACTTTGATAGTTTAAGGTTTAAGTGACAAAAAAAATATTTTTGTGGGGTACAGTACAGCAACATCAATGTAATTAAACTTATCTAAGTTTAGGCCAAAGGCATCGGAGGATTTATGTCTTGTGTTTTGCACCTCTTTCCAAGTTATTTTATTAACATAGGGTGTCTTTAATAATGCAGAACTGAAAACTGCATTATTGATATTCTACAAACATTAACTACTAGTGTCTCTAATGAAGCAGGAAGAAATCATGCTTTCCTGCTTTTTGTCAGGACTTGCAAAGCAGTAAGTATTTCAAATGCTCTCCTTACATTGCATAAAGTAGAAGGGATCTGAGACATACGACCTACCAGCTCAGTATTTACGCTGGGCAATATATGTATACATACATCTCTCTCCCCAAAAATATAAACATACCTACACACATATATATGTGTATGTATATATGTGATTTCTAAAGTGGATTTCATTCCCATCAGTGGATATTTTAACCCTCAAAATCATTAACTGTGCTTGTTTTCATTTACATTCCCATAGTATATGGAGAGCAGAAGGATAAGAACCCAGATTATAGAGGGTGCTGTGAAATAATTACTAATGGAAATGGAAATGTACGTCAGAGAGAAAACACTGATTTACCCAAACGAATTCACAATTCCAAGCCAATTTCTCTCAGATGAATTCAAATATATTCAGACTCCCTGCATTCACATGTTCGGACATAACTTGTATGAGAGTGTAGTCATAGCCTGTATAGTGAAGAGTTGCAGAAGTCATATAGGAGACTCCTAAATAAAGAAGAGCAGATGTTGTATCCTAACGGAATGAATGGGATGGCTTGCTTAGTTAAATTGACACATTGAGCCCCAAACTTCTGGCGGAAGAAATGAGTTTTGTCAAGACAATATTTTGAGAATTGTTTCCACTTGTAATTTCCCTCCTTGTTTATTAATTTAATATCTATTAAGCAATTTAGAACTGTTTAATAACAAAAGAGACTTCTAAATAATTTCTGGAGATAATATACTGTTGCACTTCCAGCCTCATTCAGTACTTTAACTTCGGTTGAGTACAGAGTTGTCCAAGGAATGTTTGGAATCAGTTGTCCGAGGAATGTTGGGAATCACTTTTGGTATGCTGACCTGCCCTGAAAATGAAAATAAAAAACAAAAATAAAATAGCAAAAAAAGAAAGAGATTTCTGCAGTAATAATGAATTCTGGTAGAATACTGTGGTCCATGTCTCTCTTGAACATTAATGTTCACATCTTAAGATCTGAAATTGTCATCTAGAAGAAGAGGGAAACTAAGACTTTTTGAAATTTAACATCAGTTTTGGCAAATTTTTTTTTAACAGACACAAACAATATCCAGGCCATAACAGACACAAAGCAATATCCCATTGTCTAAGTGTAAATGCTAACATAAGTGTGATAACTTTGCTTAGTTAAAGTGACAGATATTGAGGCCATATAGCAGGGGTTCAATTGCAGCGTTTATGCTTTTATATCTTTAGATTCTGAGTAAATCTCAGGCATGGGAGGAAAACTGAAAGTGCCTTTCAAGAAAATCTCCCTGGGACCTGTTACTAATCAATAGAGGAAGTTGTATGAAGATCCCACACATTTAATGACATTAAAATCTAAGGGGAAACTAGAGATATTTGATCTCTTTGGTCCTGCATATTATAATAGAAAGATCTTTGGGAGATGTACAACATATTTTCTTATGGAATGATCTTAAAAATAATATTGATGTAGTACAATCAGCTGTATTCCCTAGTAACAAAAGAAACATAGGGAAGGTATCAGTCTTTAATTTGTATTGAACAGCCTCTGAGACATTACCTTGGAGTAAATTGTGTCTTAAAATTTTGATATACTTATGTTTGGGGCATGGCTAAAATAGTCTTACCCATGCCAGGACCATGCAACATTTTGACTCTATGCCCTGACTGTGCTAAAATTAATTTTGAAATCTAGGTATGTTGTTTTTTTGTCATATAACTCAAATGGGACAAGGTAAGAGACCCTCTCTGATCACAGGTCGAGTGATGTCTCTTAGACACACATCAGTGTGGATGTTTAGATGATCCCCACTGGCTTCACATGAAGGCATCGGAAAATTAATTGCCCATAAACTGACTGCAACTTCAAAAGTATTTAAAATAGGCTACACAGGCATAATGGAGGGTTGATTTCTGTAGACAGCAATTAAAGTCACAATGAAAATCCTTTGCTTAAGTAGTTTCTGATACTGCTGGTTTAACTGAGATGTGGGCGTTCACCCTTAACATTTCATGTCTGACTTTTTGTATTGAGAATTGATGTAAACAAATACTGGCACAGCTGAATAATGTAACTACTGTGTAGTGCTGTTGGGCTGGCTCTTCCTGTCCCGTGTCTTCTACAAAACCAGTTAAAGTGAAGGATGGTCACATGAAAATAAATGCTGTCAGTATCCACAGTTCTTTGGCCCTGGGTCTTTCAAAGAGAAACTTAGAAAGAAGCACAAAAACTGGATCAAGAGCCTGCAGTGTGTCAATGAACTGCTGAGGGATGCAACATGACAACATAATCAAATCTCCTGTGTCTTTGCAATGACATATCAAGCCTGCAGAATTAAAAATGGCTTAGCTTGCTGAAATCCATGGCCGAAACATGTTTTCTCTTAGCTGCAACTATTTGGAAGAAATTAAAACTAATTTTTTAAATGAAATTCTCTGCTGTCCAGAAAAAAGAGGCTTCTGTGACCCAAATATTTTCAGTGATACAGAGCTTGAAATGAAAAAAATCCAACTTAGCCAGATGTCTTCCTAAAGTTCCTATCAGTGTTTGAATCTGTGGGAAAGATATGACACCTATGCTATATTAATTAAAACCCAAGTTCCCTGTTTCTGATTTTATAAGAATCTTCCAAGAAGTCCATTAAAAGGATTTGCAGTGCTGCATACTTCCAGTGTAGTGTCACATACTGAATGTGTTAGAGAAAAGACAGTCTGGCTAGCAAATTAGAGATAATAACAGTCAATCTCAAATGCACTAGTCATTGTGTTTATTGTATAGTCAGATTACACACAGTAGATCCTGTTTTTTTCTTCCTTGGTCTGTTCAGCATGTTGTCTCAAGGAAACAGTGTTTGATTGCATACTTCTGGTTTATATTTTACTCTCTGTAGGTGTACACATTAAAATGTTTTTCTCATACTTTCTAGTGCTGCATTCTCAGTTTTTTCCCTATTGCATGCCTTGCACACCAGAAGTACTTCTATAATTGCAATATCACAGTGTACACTTTTATCTAGACTGACTAATTGGTAAATGCCGCTTTCTATGCTACTGTTTGTTCTCTGTAGTGTCATTTGTGCCATTCAGTATTCAGTTGTATATGGTATTAACAGTACTTTTTGGGGTTTAAAAGTAATGACTTACTGATTGTCCTTGAGAAAACAGTTTCCAAAGCAATATTTTTTTCTTCTACAGGCAGTTTTTACTATATTAATTCATACAATTTTTTTGTCTATATGAAAAGTGTGGATGTTTATTAAGCTTTCATAAATATTTTGTTACATTCATTTAATATAGAGCAAAAATATATCTAAAAGACAAAAATAACACTTTTTCTTTTTAGTTAAGAAAGATGTTCTGTCTGTGTATAATCTTATGCAGATGTGCTCATGGTAAATACCCATTCTGACATTCTTTGAAAATGGCCAGAACTGTATATTTAGACCCACACCAGACAGATTTAAATTACAGAATGGTATTTTTCATAACTTTTTCTACTTGCGTCTTCTTCTTCTTCTGAATATAGTAAGTAAAGTTTTCATTTCAGAGACAGGAATGTCTGATTTCTGCTAATCCCAATACTTTACCATATTCCAAGCCTGCAGCAGAACCACAAACAGGGATTCATTTGCTCATAGCTTGAAGGAGAGGCCCCAAGTGAATTTATTCTCTTTCTCGGTTTTTCCTTTACATTCCCAGGAAAATGTCATACAAGCTGTCTGGAATTGGTTACTGAGGGACATGGTCTTTCAAGCAATTTCTCATCAGCCTTTCTGTTCTATAGGGAAATAAAATGGAATCTTGCTAAAGAGTGAGTCAGAATTCAAGACAGATATTGATATAATTCTTAATAACAAACAAATATCAAATGATCATGAAAAACATTACTGGGTCTGTGTGCTTGCAGCTTTAGTAAGAAGGATGTTTTCCTTCAAATTTTTATATATAATTAAAAGTAGGTTTGTAGGCATTTACAGGATCAAAACTGAATATGGCTGTGATATTTTAACATATTGGTATTTTCACACAGCAGGGTATTAGGGGGTGTTCGGGTGTGTGATTTTAGGTGAATGTATGTGTTAGTTTTTTTCTGTCATTCCTCAGCTAGGTGGTTGTTTGTTTGGGGTTTTTCGTTTGCAATTTAAAAAAAAATCTCAGTAAAGTATTTATTTTATTACAATTTCATAGATATTAAAAATTAAGAGATTTAGGCCTTGATTATATACAGAAGTTGTCTTGGTAAAACAGCCTAATTCCCTGCATCCTGCGATGCTGAGCCCTCATCTACCTGTAACCCTGAAGAGGGCAGTCCAGAGACCCTGGAGTTGATCCTCCCGTGTGATCAGCCTTGCAAAGTCAAACGTGTCCTCATGTTGTGTAGCTCAGCTACCAAACTGCTCTCTGGAGGCAGAGAATAGTGCCTATGCCTGTGACCACAGTAACCCAGAATTTCATCAGTATCAAGATCAGTAGTCTACAACCTCACATTTAAACTCTTCTTTATGAGATTCTGTGATTAAAAAAAAAAAAAGAAAATAAAGAGTATGCATTTGGCAAGTTTTGAAACACTACCTCTGCATTTACCTGAGCAATGAAGCCTCAGCACTTGCATCTCTTACTTTGCTTATTTGTTTTGTTGAATCCCTCGTGAAAAGAGCTTTAATCTCTGACCAAACATACTGCAGTATGTTTATGTCCTTCAGCATTCTCTCCATGTAGCAGTCAGTCATTTTGTCGTGGGCAGTCAGTGCCTGTGGAAGGCAGTTGAGTTCTCTGTCTTAACATGAATGCAAATGTCCTTTTGCAGAGCTCCCTCTGGGAATGTGCACAGTAATATCACAACACCAACCTGAAGTCGCAGACATTTGCAGTCACTGCCTATGGGGATAGAGGAGACAGCGAGGGTATCCTGACAAATACTGTACTTGCCTTTTGTCGTTGTACTTTCACAGGACAAGTGTGGCATAAAGGATTATGGAGTCAATGGCTAGTTCCTGTTTAAATATCAAATGTATTTAGAGTGAGTCCCATGATGGTGGGAATCAATCACCTGCTAATGCTTTAACCAGCACATAAAAAAATGTACAGCCATAGAAATAGTGCTTAAAATAAAAATAACATTTAAAATGAAATGAAAATTACATGTTAAGGAAATATTACATAGACATGGGAGGAATGCAGACTAATACGGAAAGATTTTAGTAGTTGCAGTGGAAGTTTTAGGCTTTTTTTTTTTGATAATCAAAGGATTTAAAGAGTGAGACACTACCCTTTTCTAGGGACTATGTATTTTCCCTTGTGAATTGGAAGGCATTATTCACAGCAAGTTAGTGTAGTGTTTTTGTGATTTGCCAGTATGACAGCTAAGGTTCATAAAGCTACTTCAGGCTGTTGTCTTCACATCAGTGATTTGCCAGAGAGAAGCTGGCAGCTGATGTTGTTTCACTTTTATGGATTTAATCAGATACTCATACATTCATTAAAGTTTTTTTGTGATTATGTTTTAATTATATCTTTAGTCCCATCCAAAATGCCATTTTTGCTTGTATAAACAGCAATGCCATAAAGGAAATGTTCATCATTATAGTTTGGGGTCTGTTTTCATATTCAGAAAAAATTTGCAAATAATTAATATTTTCTTTGAAAAAAGAATCTGCTTATTGATGCTTTGCAAAAAAACCTCAAATAAAACCATGCTACCTTATTACAGTGAATAGTACTTAAAAAAACCTAGGGTGGTCCTTTCCAGAAGTAAATTCAAGTATTCCCTACATCTCTCAGGAACTGGTATACAGGCATAAAACTTGAACAATTGTGTTTGGAGAAAAGCATCTCAATTTATAAAAAGTAGTGGCTTGTAAATTTACTATGCAAGAAATGATGTGTGGTAAATTTTATTTTTCCTCCGGCGTATTTAGAAATTTACAGAGTTTGGAAGCTTAAGAAAATACTTGACATATGTTTCAAAATGGGCTGATTTTGTGCCTGCATATAGTTCTGTTTATTTGTCTCATGGCAAGAAAAATCTTTTACTCAACAGTGTTAGAATTAGGCCATATTGTACTTTAGATCCAGTATATCTCTTTTTTAGGAGTCTGTTCTTAAATCTCTATTTTACACTTTCCTGTGCTCCAGTCATTGCAGTTGTAATGAGTAAATGCTGTAGCTTTCAGTTCTTACCTCTGGGACAAATAATAAGAAAACTCTCGAACAGATGGAGTGGGCTTTCTCATACATGTTATCCATTAATGTCAAACAACAAGCTATAGAAAATGTTTCTATTACACAGGTGAAAAGAAGATAATAATATCACCTGTTTTCAATAGTGCCTACATTCACGCAGTTTAAATTTCACTTTGTCCCTGTGCCTTACATTACCTATTGGCTCTTATCTAGACCATAAAGGTGCTGAGCCCATGGGAAACACTAGACACAATGACTTAAAGGAGTTTAGGCCATGTGACTACAGGCCTTTCTATATTACATACATACTGGAGACCCAATATTCTCCTTCCCAGCAATTCTCAGGAGGCAGTATTTCTTGTTTTGTGAGATGAAATTACCATTTTACAGCATTAAGGGCTTGATCCTAGTCAGCCACTGGTATAACTTCAGTGATGTCACATAGTTTAGGGCACTCAAAGGTTTTCAGTTCAACTCGGCCGTTGTTGAACAGAGCAATAGTATGTCGGGTTAGTCAACGCCACTTCTTGGACTTTTGACACCTGTACACAAAGTTTGCAGCTGGCTCAATTTTAGTGTTCAATCAGTAGCTAGACAACTTTATTTTAGCTTTTATGGGTATGGATTCAAAGTATCTTTGTTTCAATGCCTCTGTAGAAATTAATAAAAGACACTTTTTCTGAGTGATTCATCCCGCATATCTAAAGGTTCTTTCTGTTTGTTTATTTTTGCACAAGCAAATATGGAAAATATTTTAACTTCCCTATAGTTAAATTAATGGTTAAATATACTGCCCTTTGACAAGCTTTCTGACTTAGATGAAACATTACCCAGGTTCATTACCACAAGGCTTAATTTTATCAAATGCGTTGAGATTCAGTAATTCTGGTGATGATTAGATAAAGTGGGAATAGCAATTAAAGTGCTTAAAAGCACTTGAGAACAAATCCACTTGCAGAGGTACTTCACATTTTGGATTTTGGAACATTTTGCAATATAAAGGAACCTCTTAATCTAAAGAAATTGTGATCCAGTTTTCAACATAGCATCATTTTGATGGATAGTCTCTAACTGCAGTCTGTATTACTACACTGGGAAATTCACGAGAGCCAGGGTTAATGAAACTGCATGGGTTTCAAATCTGTCAAAACGGGCTGCCTGAGAGACTGGCTTATGCCTTTGTTCTTAATGAATGCCACAACAAAAAGCATTCCTGTGGGCTTTTTCATTTTTTTTTTCTTTTTTTTTTTTTTTTGACTAAACATGCTTAACAGTTAGTTAACATGAAAAGACCTTCTTGCTTTCTTGTGGTATTTCCTGGTAGGGGTCTTTTTCATACTGTGTACTTATTCATGAAACTTTGCACCGAAAATATTGAAGAAGAAGAAGACACCAGGCAAAGAAAAGCACTATTTTTTAATGGTAGCTACACAGCTACAGATGTAAATAATATATGCCTTTCTTTTGGAAATTCCATTAGACAGAACTTTCTTGTGTTACAAAATGGAATGTGAGACTCAGAGGCAGAGTACTTTGGAGCAGAAAGACAAAGAAACTGAGAAGCTCAGAGTATGAGAACCAAAACCCCCACTTTTCCTAAAGTTCAGAATAGTCTCTCTGTGTATGATTAATATGGTAACTATTATTATTATTAAATATTAATAGAGTAGGAAAAGAATGTAGGAAAAAGCATGCTGAAAAAAGTGAGGGGTTTTTCCTCCTCCTTTTTATTGTCCGTCTGTTTCTTCCTTATGCTGATATCATAGTTAATGATCAGGTGGATTTGTAGTCATAACCAAGTAATTCTCTCTTTTAAATCTCCAAACCTAGTTGATAATTTGTTATTTTTTACCTTTAAGTAACTGTTGATCATAATTATATTCTTGGGAAACTCCTGTGTGTGGCACTACCTATCACAGCACCCCCAAAAGTATTCTATTTGTGTAGGGAGGGTACCAAAGCTTCTGAGGAATTGATTTCTGAACATGCAAAGCTCATAAACTAGAGGGCTGTTCTGTCCTGTAGAAGATAAACTGTGTTCTTTGGAGGACTGTTGCCAACATTTCTACTTGTCAACTGATACTGTTTTCTAATAGTGTTTTCTTTGGTTGGTTGGTTTTTTAAGATGCAATAAAAAGATAAAACTGTGGAAAAGTGTAGGTGAAGATTTTTCAGTGGGAAAATTTTTACTTTCTGAGATAATTTTATCATTGCTAAATTCTAGAACATCTCAGTAAAGTAAGGGACTGGAAATATTTATTAGAATAATGAAATACTGTCCTTGCAGTCAAAGTACTGAATAGAAGTGGATCCAAGTTGTTGGAATGATTGCAAAGATGCTGCAGCTCTTTCAGTTGCAATTTCGTCATTGTAATACCATCTTGAACTAAGACAAACCCTTAAAGAGAAGCTAAAGAAGGATATTTTGGACTTTAAGAAAGCATATATTAATACAGTTTTACTCCAAGAATAATATTGAAAAAACTCTGAAAGACAAAATCTACCCCTACATTTCACGGATCTAAAGAAAATATTTCACAGTTGTCATAACCGAACTCCTTTAAATGCTGTTATGTAATAGAGAAATAATGAATGGTCAGTTCATATGGACATGAAAGAACCCATGTTTCAGGGTCACACTAGTGTCAGTCAGGAATGAATTGTGTCACTTCTGCTACATGGCATGGCCCTCTATTTTAATACAAGAGAAAGAGCAAATAAATAAATTGAAACCAGGCACAGTAAGTCTCAACAGAAATACAATGAAATATCTAGTTCTCATTGGTATCTGGCAGTTTGTGAGATCCCGTGGCACACACATCACTGGGCAGCTGGAGGAACTTTGGAAAATGGATGAGTGGAGGAGTTCCTTCATCTAGCAGTTCCTAGTGTGAAACTTAGTATGGGACTTTAATAGAGTTGACATTCAAGGAGGGACAAGATAAAAAACATGTCAAGGCCTTTTTCTGTCCTGCCTGACTTTTCATTGAAGAAGACACATTCGGATTGTTTCTGCACCAGGAATGAGGCACTTAGTTGACCTGACACAAGTCACTAGTAGATAAAAACTCTTGAAACAAAATTCAATGAGAAACAGCAAGGACTAGAAGCTGTTCAGAAGCAATGAAGGAAAGCTGTGACCGAACCATGTCTCTAACACAGAATAGGAGAATGGGGCAACGGGGCGTATCCTATTGTTTTGTTAAGCCCTGTTGATTGCCAATACCAAAAAAGTGTTTTTTCTCAGTTTTTTTCCTCCCATGAATTTATTGTTTTTGATTCAGAGCTCATCCGGTTTAAGCGTTACTTTCATTGTCTGAGTAAATTTCCTAAAATGAAATGCAAAAAAACCCAGCTGGTTTTCCTGTGCGCTTAAGACTCTGGTCTTACTAACTTCATGACAAAACTGTGCTTTTTACAGCAGTTACCTAAGGCGTCATCCAGTCATGTTTCTCTGCATGTTCAGTATCTCAGCAGATGCAGGAAATACTTGCTACCTGCTGCTGGCAACACCAGGAGATGAAGTCCCCCAGTCTCTTTGAAGCAGCAGCAGTATGCAGAATGTCAATTACTTTACAATTTCAGGCTTCAAATTGGTTCCTTCATAAGAAAAAACTTGCCCCACTGCACTGACAATGCAAATAAGTAATCTGAATAACTGAGAGAGGTGATCAGAGTTTTCACTTTAAAAAAATCTGAAGTCTTTTCCCCACTCCTGTTTGTGTTCTACACAAAAGTCACCTTCCTGATCTGCTGGTGGAATTCTTCAAGCATAAAAGCTCAATTTCTTCTCTCAGCTTTAGAAAATCCACAGCAATTTTATTACTCTTCTGATTAGAAATAATCTATGTAGTAGGTTAGTAGGAGAGAATACTTTTTAAGGCCTTTTTCTGCCTATAGCCCATGTGGAGATCTCAAACTTAGGATGCAGTTGAGGCAACTGCTGAGACTGGATCACTGAAAGCTCACTCATAAAGTCTTGTTTTAGAAACTAATATGTTCTAATTTCTCTGACTATTGTGAGTGCTTTTGAGTATGTATGCAGCTTTTTCATGCTATACGTGCTTTTTCTGAATATCTAAAAGAGAAGCATTCCATTGGGTTCACATTTCTTCTTTTAATTTATTCATGTGTATGTACATTGCTTTTCTCCTGCAGTTCTATGGCCCATTACTGCATGAGTAAACTGTGTGCAGATTTTGCAAGTCTCTGCCAGAAGATGTTTATTACTCTCATCATTCTTATGAAAATCATGTTCCAGCAGATTCAGGCAATGTGTAAAACATGGTATGTGCGAATTGGCCATTTCACACTACACTTACAATATTACCAGCAATAATAATACCAGAGAAGGGGCCTTAGGGAAGGGGATAGACCGTATGTTAATTTGTTCATGAAGTTCTGATATGTGATCTTTGTAAAGCCCAGAGGTGTAATGAACAGTTAGCTTCTTCTCAAAAGTCACTATCAATTGCTGACAGAGCTGACAAGCCAAAATATTGATGCAGGAAAGATGCCAGTTTTTCCAAATTTTTGCCCATTTTGGGAGTATGGTTGTAGCGTGTCTTGAGGGTTTTCTTACTGAGTAAGAGACAGTGCTCTAAAGAAATGTTTGATGTTGCATAAACAGAGAAGCAAAATATATTCCTGACTGTTTTAGACTTCTCTTGTAAAGAAGTGCACATTATGAGTAATTGCACCATGGTCATATGGCTGGTGTGAAAGTTTCAGGCATGCTGATTAAATAGTTCTTGTAGTAAAAGATACAACATAGATCTTCTCTTTGCTGCATAAATGGTAACAGCACTGGAGCACCCCTATCATTTTTCTCCTTCGTTCAGATGCCAGTTCTGCTGCTTGATCTGGTTTATTCTTCATTTGCCTTTGCAGTTTCTGTGCAGTTTTTGGATTCCCCTGCTCTTTTTCTTCAGTGAATAGCTTTTCTGTGAACTCTGCTTGAGATACAGAAGACTTCATTAGGATTATTATCTTGGGATTTATTATGTTTCGACACAAGTTTCTTGGATTTTTAAAAAATCTTGTAAGACTTTTTTTATTGCTTATGCAAATGAATTGATAAATGGTAAACCTGAAAGGACCAAAATGATCAATTACCATAAAAGGCCTAGTACATAATCAGAGACTGGTAGTACTGGCACATGGCTTTTTGTCAGTGCATTCTCATGGTCCATGTTTAAAAGTGGGGATTGTTACAACAGCAAGGGGAAAGTTTCTGCTCTTTCCTCAGAAAAGTATCCATTACTTTCTTCTCCACAAATTCCATAGTACAATCTGTGTTTAAACAGACACTTAAGACAATTTGAAAAACTAAAAATCATCAGATTAGCAAAATAGTCTAAAAAAAAAATTCAGTCAAACTGTGATGTCTCTAGCATCGCTTTTACCTAGATGTTTGTCTCCCCACTAATATTCAGGGCTTAGAATAAACCTGGAAATTTGTTTTTCAATATTCATTGGGTTTTTAACTGGCAGTATTTCTTACACTCCCCAATCCCCTACTTGTAACAGGTATCATCTCTGTACTTCCACAAAGAGAAGGTTGATTTTCATAGCTAGAGGAGATCTCTCCTTGCCAGCACAAAAATTGTATCAGTATCTGTAGACTCTTAGGTTGAAGACAGGTATTTAAATTTCACTCATGTGAGCATGTCAAGAAGGAGGTGTTTTTAATCAGATGCTTTAGAATAATATTCCTAATTTGAAGATTTTACAAAATAAATTAAGAAAACCACTAACACAATAACCAGTAGGTTTCAATTTCATCTAGTTATCATACTAAAAACTGTTCCTTTGTTCATAGTTTTTTGTCTTCAAGTCAGTATCTAAACTATAACATTGTTTGACTTCAAGATCTAGTTTCTTTTGTCAAAAGCTTTAGAAACCCATATAAATATTTGCTGTTTCTTCCTCATTCAGTTTTGTTTACAATCCCCAAAGTGCTAAATAGGTGACAGTGACACATCTTCTTTTGTAGGAGCTGTGCTTGCCTGCCCCTACATGTGTAATTTATTCTTGTTGTAGTTGCTCCAGCACTTTTTTTTTAAACCTTACTAGTGCCTGGCTTCCGTAATCACCCCAATACCTTTCTGAAGGATACACGCAAATTAAAATGCCCCAAAGACCCCTGCAGTAGTAGATAATTTTAGGCTGATAACTTTTTTTACATGCTGCTCAGCCGTTTCATTCTGAAGTTCCCTTAGGATATCTGCATGAAGATTAGTTTTTCGTCATGTGTTATTGCAGTTAATATGTATTTCCTCTTGTAACCAGGCCAAATCTGTGGATATGGCTACTTCTGAGAGGATGCAGAACGTTAGCTGACTGTGTCCTAGATGCATAATGAGAATAGACATGCACCATCCTATAGGTGAGAAATCTGTGAGGAACATGAGGACCAGAACTATGGGTCTCAGTGCAGAATGCATTTTTCCTGCATTTCAGAAAAACCTTTTATGAATGTCATGTATACCAGTAGAATAAACTAGTGAAATAAGTCATGAAACAAACAGAATGTATCATAAATCTCATGATACTTAACAGGAATGAATCAATAACCTCTACTTAATGAACAGATCAGACTGAGCATAGACAGTTGGCAGGTGTGTGGAGAGAATAACTCCGTTACACCCAAAATGATCAGGAAGAAGCCACTCACCGGTATCTGAGAGCCCATATATCTTCTGACTGATAAGTGTAACAGAATGGAGGTGGTACTCAAGACAGTCAGTCAGCAGAGCCAGCAAGAACTTTTATATTTGAATCTCAGACAAAAATTCAAAGTGAGCATACTCTTGGGTCAGGGGAAAATTGCTGATCAGTGGCAGTGACATTCAGGAAACAGGTTATGTTTGTTAACCTTAACCTTTGCCTCCAGTGTGTCAAATACATCTTGAAATCCCATGTATCGAGAGTAAGCAATTGAAGAAATATTCCATCGGTAAATATAAAACTTTAATTGAAGCAAGATTAGTCTAAAATTGGCTTTTACTTGTGACCTTTTGTATCCAGTGCTATAGCTAGCAGTCTGATCATGAGATAGGTAAGAAATTTCTTCTTTGTTTTACAACAAATTTTTTTTTTATAAGTTTAATCAAACTGTGAGTTGCAAACTTGGAGTGCTCTCATATCCAGGGAAGGAGAAAATCTGAAATGGTTTATGGAACCACTGGGAATCTTTCCTGTCAGGAAGGGGTTGTGTAGCCAAATGCCTGCTCTTGCAGGAGAAGAAAAGAAGAGAGAGACAGTTCACAGCCAAAGACACACCTCTTATATTTCCACATTAGGTGCTCTTTGCTTCGGGTACTCTATGCAGAGGTAGTTGGGCCAGGTGCTGCTCCAGTGCAGAGTCTCCTGCCAAAAGTAATTCAGTTGTTTAGGATGTACCTTCTGTCCATTTCTGGTGCATTTTATTTTTTAGTATTCTAATGTATCAGTCTCCTTGTCTTGTTGAGTCTTAGAACTAAAAATTTAAATGTTTTTATTTGACTTGATTTTATTTTGCATATTTTACTTTCAATATTGAAATTTGATCTTAATTTCCTTGGGTCCATCTTTCTGTATCAGCTGTTTTCTTTTTGCTCTTTTTGCTGGCTCTATATAGAAGCAGTAATGTCCCCACAGCAGTCAGTTCAAAAATCCCTCTTCTAAACTTTCCTAGACTTTCAGAACATTCAGTTGGATTTGTCCAAAACTGTTAACCACAGAGGCTGCATCCTGGTTTTTAGATCTGTCCAGTAAGCTGCACTGAAGTCGCAGTGGGAGCTCCCAGCTGGCCCTGGCTGCTGCAGGAAGGCAGCAAGGGATGGCTCGGGCGTTAAGCACCTGGCCACACACACACACAGAAAGCCAGGCACAGATGGAGTTCTGCTCCTCTTCAGGCTGTAACAGCATTAAGTAATCTAATTTATATACAGAGGGCTGAAGTTGCCTGTTACTGCTGTTTTATTAGACTTTGTTTTCTCAGTGGGGTCCTGCCCCATGACTGGGGATTGTGAATGTTAGAACAGTGCTCTGAGTAAATAATGTGTAGGGAAAATATTCAGACTAGTAACGTGCAGCAGCCTTATTTGCAGACCATGCTGTCATTGTACTAGTCACTGTTTAAACACACATTCCCTGATCAAGAGATGATTAACACCGTGATGCTTCTAACATCTTTGTTTTCTGTTATTTGGTCTTATATCCATACAGGTGTAACTGATTTAAATAGATTTTACGGTGTAGTCTTCTCTCTGTGTTATATTCTATATGTTTAAAATAGTGACCTCCCCCTCAATTCCCTGTATATGTGCTGTGTTCCCTGCTGCACGGTAAAGATAGGCAGCTCTGATGTAGGGCTGCTCTGCTGTTTCTGTAGAGACATCCGTATTTCCCTGCTCCTTCAGTTCATCAACTCTGGCCTCAAGGTGCTATACCAGTGCTCTGAGGGCCATTAGCTGCTTGCACCACATTTGGATCAGACACATATATCTAACCTTATCTTTGAAAGGTCTGGAGAAAATAACAATAGAAAGGAGATCTTCTGTTCAAGCTCATGCCCTCTTGACTAGTTTGAATTAACACCCACTTAGAGGGGGTAAGATGTCAAAAATGTGCCTGGAAGGTTAAACATTAAGTATGTAAAGCTAGACTTCTAAACTTCTGTAATGCATGAAAATGTGTATGTAAAAAATGTCTGAACAAACCCAAAGTTTAACAGTTAATACATTTTAAAGCATGTGAATTTTAAAGCCTTTTTTGAGGTTCTCTTTTGCTGGTTGCCTTCAGGGGAGGTGAGACAAGTTTCTAACCTTTGCAGCCATCTCAATGGAAGAGAGGGAAGGAAGAACACACAGGCAGAAAAAAATCTCAAATTTCGTCTTATTGTGTGATCTTTGAAGGGCTTCAAGAATAAAAATTTTTAAAGAGAACCCCATAGGTGCTACGTTATCTGCATTTTGTCAGTCAGGCTAACAATTGCCCCAGGAGACAGAAGTCACAGATTTACTGCCGACACAGTCACCCCTCTTCTCAGCTGCCTTGTCTTTCTCTTCCCCTTCCCAGCTCTGAGGTTTGTAACTGACAGCTCTTCCAAACAGTTTGTGGTATTTTTAGGGTATCCACCCTGGATGCTTCTAATGACAGAATGAGCTCCAGCCTTGCCTCAAGTTAATCTTGTGTAGGGTCTCACATTTCATCTCGTCCTTTCCTATGTTTAGGGAGAACTTGTCTGGCTTACCAAAAATATTCCTTTCCTTTGCTTTTTCTAGACATAGTTTGTTAAAGTCAGGCCAGATTCCTATTCAGTTCATAACATGGCTGTGTTTCTGTTGCCTGGGTAAAATAGGGGAAACTGTGAGCTGTGGAATGACAGCAAATGAGGGGTGTGGGATTAGCAGGAACTGCATAATCTACAGAAGTCTGTATATTGTTAAATTATAGCCTCGGTCCCAACAGTTAATAGAAATATCTCTGATGTACCAACAGTTCCGTGCAGGAATGCAAATGGGTTTATTGTGCTGAAATGCAGCTGTATTTCTGTGTCTCTATACGAAAGCACAGAGATAGTCTTTGCCTTAGACGTTGGTCAAAGATGTTCAAAGTACGCTCCTGATCACGGTGCAGCCTATCATAATCATGGCAGTCATTCAGTATATTTTAAATAGTGTCTACAAATATTTCCAGAGTGGTGAAACCATTTGTTGTTTAATAATTTTCTAGTCTAGCTGTTCTTTGTGTCACTTTATGAGTTTCTGAAGTTCAGAACATCGGTGAGACAAAGGCAGTTGAACATCAGTCATCTTAGTAAAAAAAAAAAATAGCCCAACAACTGAAGTTGTTTTAGGGTCTTTGTAAATTTTTTTCTGAATTTATCATGCCATCTATCACTTAGTCATTTGCTCCTGAATAAGATTGAAAAATGATATATGCAGCTTGCTGCCCGGTGTCAGCACTGACAAGCTTGTGTGACTGCGTTTGAGCTGAATATTTCAGCAAATAGCATAGCCCAGCAGCAATTGCTGAACCCCGTCTGTATCCTCTCCTTGCAGTGAGCAGGGATTTTTCATTTCATACATCATTTACAGCTTGCCACAGTGATTCCAGTTAGCCAGGATATATTTTCAACACAAAGAGAAGAAAGAGAAATATGTATCATTTGTTGCAGAAGTTTGGTGAATTGGGTTCAAATTTAATTACACTACAACATCAAAAGCTACACTAATAGACAAAGAGACAACTATGTTTAACTCAGAGTAGAATAAGATCAGTTTTGTAGTTTCTCAAGAATTCTGCCCAGTAATTTTGCTGCTTTGATACATTGCATCCATAATAGTCAGTGCACATACTTAAACAGGTACAGTGCATATATCATCTATTGAAGTATTTTACAAAATAACAGATGCCTTCAACCCTCTTGGCAGAATTGCCTTGTTAATGGCACTTATTACTGCTGGAAAGTGCAGCTCCCATTTCTTTAGCTCCTGGAGAGTCTTTAGGTTCCTGCTGGGACAGACAATCAATTAGGAAGGGGGGTCTCAGCAGGGATCCACTGACCACAGGACCTGTGTGACCGTAGAGGAAGGCTCACTTCCATTTTTCTCTTTTTTCCCCCCCAGTGCCCTACCAGCATGTCTGGATTCTGATCTGCAGTAGACAGGATAGGTTTTATTAGTCAGCTGAGCTGATTTAAAAATAAATAGGAAATCAAGCAGCCTTTTCCTGCAAAATGCTGGAAACCTTCACAGTTTCTGTGAAACTCAGGTGATCCTGAGCATTGTCACTTGATATCAGGCCCACAGATAAGGGATCTGTAAAAATGTGTGTAAGAAATACAAGCCGTATATACCTTGATACCTTCTTTTCCTTTCTCATTAGGGCTTCAGAAGAATTTCTCATTAGAAACTAGAATGATTATTTCTATTTTTAAAGGCCTCAGAATCACAGAGTAGTCTCAGCAAGACCTCAATTTTTGAGATATTTGCAAAAGCTTCATTTATTGAACTGCCATGACTGCTGAAGCCTACATAACAAACAGGAATTTGTCTTCAGTTGAAATGCAGTAGAAGTTGAATTTGTGAAAAGTAGAATGTTTGAAAGATACACAAAATCTGGAAGAACATTGGCATTAAATGATATTGTGAACCAGGACGCATGACAGTAATTAACAGTGTCTGGGGTAGTAAACAGAGCGCTAATGCATCACAGTCGTGAGGGTCTGGGTATGCTGGGGTGCCCAGTGGCAATTTTGGGATAGCGGCATTTACTTCAAATGGAAGGAGTCTTTGAGATTTTCGCCTCCTCAGATTTCCTGTGCTTTCCTTCATGACGTGCTCCTTAGATTTGCAGGGATAGATCAATTTGCCATTATGTCCTCATCATTGCTGAAATAGGTTTGAAGTACCTACTGTGTATAGAGGCAGGAGAGCGACTGCAGTAGGAGCTTACCTCAAGTAAAACTCATTATTTCGGGAAAAAATCCTGCGTAAAAAGATGGTGGTATTAGAGTATGGAAGTATTTCACCTGTTTCCAAGGCACTGCAGAATGAGAGCTCGAGGACACCTGTGCAGGGAGCAATGCACTTTCCATTAGCAAATAGTCAGTGTAGTCCTGACAGGGCAATCCGTGGCATAACAGAATTTTATTTCAATTCTTCAAATGACAATAAGAAGAAAAATAAACTGGCAAAGTCTTTCCTGGAATCATCTGTGGCTGTCAGACTTTATCAGTGTGCTTTTGACACTTTCTTTAAAGTTAGAAAAGCAGGGAAAGCTATATGCCTTTAGCCTTGACCCTGTTTCCTTGTTGGGGAAACTGAACTGATGAGCTGTGTTTGTTCTTTCAAATTTCATTTGTCAAAATATGTAAGGTCATCATAGTTGCATGTATTTTACTTTAGGAGATGAACTGCTATAATTAGTAACAATATACTTATTTTATTACTTGCTTTGATAGAAGCCGGGGGTGTTTGTAAAAAACCTTAATTTCAAAGTGAATTATATAAGCTTTTTGTTGTTGCTTGCTTGTGTTAAACTCTTTTTTTGGTGTAATTAGCACTCAGTAAATTACTTTATTTCTGTTTTGTTTATTTGAGGTAATGATGTCTGCAAAGGAACATGATAGCAAGGGGTTGGGGTTTTTCGCTGCTGTCAAGGATCTCTCAAGAGTTTCAAACTAGAGACTCAAAGCTATAAGGAGTGCATCAAGAGCTGTTGCAACATCTTTTAAAGAGCCTTTCACTTCACTGCTGCATAAAGGTGAACCTAAGTAGTACAGAAGACAGCTTGAACAGAAGCAGATAGACTCGAGCTGGCAGAGGGAGCATGGCTCACAGTCTGACCCCTCTGTGTAAGTGAGTGTGTGTTTTTTTCTTGCTGAGAGGGCAAGACTGGTACATTAATGAGCCATCTGCCTTGCTGGGATGCAGTTTTGAGAACAACATGCCTTCCTGTCCTTTATATGCTCTGCCCTCTAGAAGACGTAGCTCTACCTTTACTTATGACATGACACTCCGTCATATCAAAGGATAAAGAAATCAGTGATGAAGAGAAAATTAGGGAAATGAGGGGAGTTACAGGACAGAGAGCTTCATTAGAAGGATAAAAAAAAAATCAGGGAAGAGGAAGATTTAATGAGGCTCCTGTTTATTACTTCTGCTAATTTAGGAAGTCTTGCTGCTGGCTGTGGCCCTAGAAGGTTAAATTGTACAGATACTTTCAAAATTAATATTGCAATGAGTCAGAATACAGGACTTTAGTATTCAGTTGCATTTAATGGATATATCTCAGCCTCAGACTGTGGTCATGTTAAGTTTCAAAAGCCAAAGCTCCTTCAGGGGTAAAACTGTTTGGCCCTTTCTACAGCAGATTGGTCTAGATTAAGGCTGCTCTGCTCTGAGTACCCTCATTTGCCAACAGGCAAATAGGCTTTTGTCCTTTTTTTTCCCCAGTTTTCTGAGTCCTGTTTCTGCTTAGACACTCTCTATTTCTGAGCGTCACAACCGTTTGTGTTAACATCAGTCACCTTCTAAAACAACTACCTGAACTACACTTATTGGATCCTTTCGAATTCTTACCAGCAGCCGTGCAGTGCAGACTGTACCTGCTCTGAACACACGCAGCACTGGACCTTGGTGTCCCATGCTGGCAAGTCAGTCAGCAGAGAGTACTGTGGGTTGTAGGTGCAGAGTGCATGTGTTACCTGATGACTGATGTCTGAGGTGCTGTGAGAGTGGTTCTGTCTTGGCATGACAGAAATTGTACTGAACTTCTTTCTTCACCTCATGCAACTTCATTTTTTTCCCCCTGACTTTTCATTCATGGATTGGTCCATCCACAAACTAACATTTTTAGTGCTATGTTTCCCAGCTAAGATTATAATATTGCATTTTTACCATGTGGTGCTTCCTTTTATTGTCACAGGCAATTTTATGGATAGTACTCCATGGCTGCACTGGTGGTTGGTGCATTTTCCTTCATTATTGTCTTAGTTTTAACATCTCTGTTTCTACAGCTGGAAAATGGCGATTACATAACTTTCCCTCTACGTGCTATATGAAGATCAGCAAGTTAATATTTATCAAAAATTTGAGGATAGAAAGGGTTATACATGCACTGAACATTCAGGAGCCGGCATTAGATACATGTTTTTTAACAGATGTGGATTTTTTTATAGTTCTCTAAATTCCTTGGGAGTACCTCCATGGATTCTAGGAATTAATAGATACGATCTTTATTTCTAGGATTTAACTTCTAGAGGAAGCCAAGATTTAGGCCTTAAGGCTATCCAAGTTTTATAGTTACTGTACTTACGGTTCTGTTTTTCAGATGAATTTTTTGTGGCACTACCTCTAATGTAGATGCTGTTTGACTGTTATTAGGATCATGTATCCCAACACATGGAATTTATTTGATTTTCCAAAATAACATTATGACAATGACACCAGACCAGTCAAATCCTATTCATTGTGTCTGAGATACTGTGTGGCCCAGGGCCACAGCTGCCTTCTTGTGATCTCTTGGCAAGTGGTGCATGCCAAATGGGATTTCAGTTTGGGTGAGACACTGACCTTTCATGCAGCACCTGGAGAATGTGTCCTTCACATCTGCAGCCTGGTGCCAAAGATATTCTGCATTACTGTGGGACCCAGACCGCAGGTAAGCCTGTCCTGCCTGACGTGGTCCAAGTGGATGGAGACGGAGTCCTTTCCAGACTGGCTGGCTCATGAAAAGATGAAGGGTTGATAAAACGGAGACGGATGTGCTATACTGGCTGCATTGATAGAGTTCAAGGGAGGCAATTTCAGCTATTAGACACTAACTGAAAGCTAAGGTTTTCTTTTTCAACACAGACTGTCCTTGCTCCTGTTGCTGTTATGGATACACTAGATAGTCTTTTGCAATAACAGTATCATCAGGGAGAACCATGCCATGTCAAGAAAGATTTTTTAATATGATCTATCACAAGAGCAGTAAAAGAAGAACAAAAATATAGAAGCAGCTGTGTCATTCGAACAAAACTAACTTTTGCAGAGTTACAGGTCTAGAAGAAAAGCTGCCCTTCGAAATTCTTACGTCCAGTGAAAGCTGTTTCCTGAGTTTTCCAGCCAAGTAGCTAGGAGTGTGACATCATGCTTCTCAGCAGATACTATTAACTCAATTAAGCTAAAGAGATATAAAGTAAATTACTGCATCCTAATTATACAAAAAATGGATAAACAAGCAACAAAAAACAATTATATAATTCACTCTGAAATTAAGATGTTTAAACCACTAACAATTTAAATCAAAGAAACAGTAATAAAATCAGTGTAATGTTACTAATTACATAATTTCATCTTCTGAAGTCAAATACATAAATTTTTGTTGACTTGGTATATTTTGGCATTTACAAGTGTAGAAATGGAACATGAATGGGTTTGTCTTATACAGCAGTGACGAGAACTGCAACATCTTCTACAGAGTGAGAAGCTGAGCTTGTAGAGATGGGAAAAAATAGGCTTACAAGGAAGCTTCCTGCAGACTGGTAGGCTGTGCTCAGGTAGGAAACTGGCACTTGGCATCTTGCATTGTTACAATTGTATTTACATAACAATTATAACTGTTATGTACAAATTATAATGAACTGATTATGATGTCCTTTCCTGCATGAAAGAAACTCTATATAGACTTTAGAAAGAAAATTACTTGTGGTTTTTTTTAGAGTAAGAAGCTGAGCTTGCAGTTGTGGAAAAAATGCAAGGGTGTGTAATAATCAGTGCCCACAGTGACCCCAGGTTTTCTAAAAAAAATCAGCTGTCGAAAGATCTGACCCATCCAAATACAAGCTGTGGAAATACACCCTTCTACACCATTGCCTCGTACCAATCAATAACAATTCAATCTTGGCAGAATTCAGGCAGAGCCTATTATAAGCCATCTAAAACTGAATTGCTGTCAAAGAATTAGGCATGAGGAGGATTGCTGAACTAGCACCTGATGTGAAAAAATGCTGCCATAGTTTAGTGTAGTGAGACAGTTTCAGGTGTTGCTCAGTGACAACTCCTTAAAAACCCAGAATTATACTGGAAATATTTTAAATATCTAAACATAAATTAAGGTTGACAGCCTCTACTTTGGTCCTAGAAGAAACAGAGGCAAGTGAAAATATGGTTGTAGTTATCATTTCCCATTTGTCAGAAATCTGCTTGACCCATGTCTTGATTCAGAATAAAAGATAGATTTCACTCCCAAGCATTTCATTTTTTTAAAGCTCCAGTTACTCCTGGATGAAAAAGAATTGCATTTTCTTTTTACAGAAACAGAGGAGGGCAAGAGTCTTTGTTTCTGTTGCAGAACTCAGAATGTTCTTACTCTTGGATGCCTGTATTAAAATGCTTTTCACCAAGTTGTTATTTCATCTTTTTGTTGTAATCTGAGGGAAAGCATGGGGATTATCAAGTGTTTTGCCACTAATTAAGTATGTCCTGTGACATAATATGGAAGAGGAAAGGTTCCCTTTCATAATGGTGTTATTCTGAGTAGACATTTTATTAACTGTCTGCCAACACAAAAAGAGTGAAGTATTTTTATTGCCTAAAGAATAAAACCACCTCATTTTATATACTGTATAAGAAGCACCCTAAAAATAAGAGTAATCCTTTGTTACTTAGAAATTTGGTTACATGAAGGTACCTGGAGAATATTACTTCTGGAGCTTACTGATGCTTTTAGGACAGGGTTGGAAGGACGGTACAGATGGGCTCATTATTCAGTACCCCTGCTGCCTGGCTAAGTGCACTGTTACAGATTGCTGCCGTGGATGTGCTGTGAAGCAGCTCTCACTACCCAGGGAGATGAAACAGGGCCCATTAGGGAAACAAGAAAATGTGAGGTAATGACTGGTTAATACCCTTGGGCGTGAGGGTGGAAGGTATTTGCTCTCGAACCATGCTTGTCAGTGAGTGAAGAGGTAATTTCCATGTTCTCTTGGACTGGTGTCCAAGGAAACCATTTTGGATTGATGGGGGTAATCAAATGTTACTTTAATTTGTGGGCTGCGTGCACATTTGTAAGTCAACGGCCATTTTACCCCCATTGTGTGACTCCCAAGGCTCTCCTGTCCACAGAGTGGCTCAGTAGTTTCTCTTCCTGCCTGCATTTTTCTTTACCTCCTGCGGTGGACATCTTTCCTGCCAGCTGTGTCTTTTCCGCAAGGTAATTCTCTTCACTGCTGACTGTGGTCCTGGGGGATTCCAGGGCTGTCAGCCACACTTCTACCTTCTGCAGTTCTGTCTCCTTTCCTTGCATGTTTTCCCTCCTTTGCTTCTCTCTTGCCACCACTGCCTTCTGTTTCTCTCCTAACCGGGACATCACTGCACCCTGTAAAAAGGGGAAAGTCTCAGCCCCAGTTAAGAGTCATAGAAAGGGACTGTAACATTTAAAAATCACTCTGTGAAGAATATCTTCTGGATGAGAAAGCCAGAGATTAAGGTTTTAACTACTGAAAGAGGACACAATTGCATTTGTGGTTATAAATAGACTTCAAAAGGAAATATTATTATTTTTTTAATGGAGAATAAAATACTTGGCTCTGTATGTAACACTGAAAATCTATGTATTTCTCGGTTCTTGGGCTCGCAGTTTTTGCTTATTGGTGACAATATCTCGCAGTCTAAAGCTGCCTTTGACAGGGAGTGTAATATGGACCAGTATTCACCCCATATGTTTTCTATGCTTAACATATAGAAGAATCACAAAAAATACCAAAAATAATTAGGCAATGGTACAGACTTGCTGAGTATAAGAGATTCTTCTGTACTGCCAGCTCTTTTCTCTTGAGGTTCCCTTCTTGCTGCTACCTTGGCATATAACTCAGGTACATCTCTTGACTGCATCCCCACTTATTATAGTTTTTCATACAATAAAACCTGTGAAAAAAGATATTTAAGTGCCCTGTTGAGAGCTCATGCCGTGCTGTGTTTATAGTGTTACCCAAGACCCCAGTGAATTAAGAAACTTTCTAGTTTTTCTTTAATTATATCAATGCAGCTTGTAAATATCTATTCAAGTGTGTGAGGCAGTCCCCTGAAGATAACAAACAGCTGTGCCACGTATGGTGGCAGTTCACCGTACACTGCTATGATCAGTGCATCAAACGGCTTCATTCCAAACACATCGGGTATGTCATGGATGCAGCGTTGCTCTTACAGTTTGCTTTTAATTTACCCTTTTACTAACTGTATTATCTTCCCAGTAGAGCTATTTATCAGGGTGGCGATTAAGTAGAATCTACTTTACATTATGTCTTTTGAAAAATATCTAAATTAGGATGATCTAAAACTCCAACAAATTATGGGTACTTCAGTTGCTTATGTTTGTGCTCCATGGGCAGCAATTTACCCAGTGTTTTTCCAATTCAGCTAAATGGGAGACAGCTGGGGGTTAGCAAGACTCATCTTACCAAATCATAGATATTTTAAACAGCTGGCAATAAACTGTAATTTATATCTATAACGTAAAATATTTATCCAGAAGAAGTACCTTTAGAATATACTTGAAAGCTGCATCTGAGCTGACATGAAGGAGAGCTTTGTATCTTATTGCCATGGGCTAGGGCTTCAATTTATAATTAATTTATGTGCTGTTCCTCTGAAATGCTGTAACTTTTATTATTAATCAATTTAAATTGAAAGAAGTAGTAGTTCTAAGAATTAAAACCAGACTTCCTTCAGTAATTGAATTCATCAGACTAGTTTCATAAGCAGCAAATGCAACTGAACTCTATGATGAGAACATCAGTGAAGCTAAATTCGTGTACGTAGGGAGCTTCACAAAGTCTGTATTTCTAGTCTTCTCTAAACTGTTATTGGTGATGCTCTGAAGGGGCTGAACAAACGAGTTTTCCAGTGCCCTGACAGTTATGATGATTCTTAAAAATCTTGACTTCGCTTTTCCCCATTTCTGAATGCTGAAAATTTGAAATGTGCTTCCTTTTAAAATCACTTACCTCTCTTCTCTCCAAAACCTGGAGATACTCTCTGAGAACAGAGGCACTGTTACAAGACTTGAAAATCACTGTTTCTGCTCTTCGCTAATTCTTGTAACATGTTGTTACATCTTCATTAAATTCAGTGGGGCAACATAGGTTTTACCCCTAATTTGATGATTTGGCAGTAGGATCCATGAGATGTACATACTGCAAGCTGTCTTAAGTGATCAGAACATCTGAGAGGGCACTGTGGCTCAGTGACATTGAATAAAATCAAGATGATTTTGGTTCTTTTTGTAATAAAAGCAGTGCATGTAAGGAGATGAAGGGGTACACTGCAAAGCTAGGACGTTTGAGCAGCCTGCAGGTAAAAAGAGATGAACATATAGTAACTCAGAGTAACCCAAAGCAGCAACTGCAGTCTTGAGAAGTAATATCATTATTTTTCATCACACATATAGGTAAAAGCATATTTTGCTAATGTTCCAAGCAGTGTTATAGCTAACTTTGTAATATTGCCATGTTTGTTCTGATGTGATAACATTTGTTCAGGTAGGGTGGAATACTCTTGGTGGAGTTTGCCACTCCATGTAAAGCCTGAAGAAATAAAGCAATAGAAGCAGACTTTCAGTGGAACTTGCATTCTTTCCTTCTTTGCTCTCTGAGGAGAAGGTTTCTAACTGCTATTACCTGTTAATCTCAAACACCTGCTTGGTAAAGTTTAGTTGTACTATTGGTTTTGTACTCACCAAAGAGCTGAGCTGCTGTGTTAGCTAAGTGCTTGTGGCAGTCAATTTCTATAGTCTCATCTGCCTGTGACTCCATCAAGGGTGACTTAGTATCTGCACTAGGGCAATACTGTGGCAGAGACTAGAAAATAGTAAATAAATGCATTTGGTGTGTTGTTTGGGGTACCTGGCATTCAGTCTAATGTTATGGGGCTCTAATACAGTCTCAGCCATCTGCTAAGCAATAGCAAGACACTACTGAACAGTAGTGCTTTTTGAGCTAGCCCAGTCTTCAAATTACCTGAATTGCTCTTTTTCACTTTGGAGTTAATTTGAATAATGATTTTGCCCTGTGACATTTTTCTCTATTAAATTTCACTTAAAATGTTAGCTTTCTCTCTTGTTCAGTAATTTCTTCTGTAAATTTAGAATATGGTGTTAGGTGGTGCAGTATGCACATATGCTGCTTAGGCTGAATTTTAAGCTCTTACGACCAGGGTTTTTATTCTGCTACAACTATTTTAGTCTGGGGAACCTCCTCATCATTATCTATATACACACTGTTTCCAGAGTGTAGAACTGGCATATGTATGTTTCTAAAATACTAAAATAATTAATATTTTTATTTCTCTGCTTTAAATTTGTAGACACCTAAATACAGTAAAGCCTGGCTCATATTCTGCAATTACCTAGATGAGTTAGCAGGGATATCAAGTTTAGCCTAGATAAATAAGGTAATCTACTGAAAATATTTCAGCATAACACCTCAGTACCTTTCTGATATATTTAAATATTTTTTAATGGCACAAAAGGCATTATGATTAATTATTATTACATTGATCAAAACCGTAACTTATAATTTTAGCATATCCTTGTTTATCTGAATTTTCCACTGGGAGGTTTTCTGTAGTCCAGAAATAAAAAAAATAAAACAGCAGTGTAGGGATTAGCTACATAATTGGATCATGTAAAATGTTGAGTGACCCAACTTAATAAGATATTTGTCTGTCTTCCGTTATCTTTCTCTGCCTCTGTTTTCTGGTTTTTGTGGTCTGTTTTGTCTTCTCCCAAATGTTAAAGTCTTTTTTGTTTATTTGTTTTTGTTTGGTTGGTTGGTTAGGTTTTAATTTGTTTTTTTGTTTGTTTGTTTTGTTTTACCAGAAGTAACAGAAGTAATAGAAGTAGAGATCTTGGGGTTTGGCAAGCTCTAGTTATATTAAGTCTCCCTGGCACTTACTTGACTATGAAGTCTAGAAACACTCCATTGAAACTGTGCAAGTTCTACAGTGTGTAGTGCTAAGTGAGAAACAGAGATACGCTAACACAAATACCGGTTTTCTTAGAAGGTGATATGTGACTCAGTGGTTTTTGGAGCTTCTGTATCCGTCTTGCTGTGCATGTCAGATTCCCTGTGCTGTGCATCAGCTAGAGCATCATCGCATTCTGTTGGTTATTTTGCTTCACCGCAAAGCCCCTCTCCGACACTCCTGCTTTTCAAGACCTGGTAAACATTACTTAGTCTTGTGGTTCCTTTCTCCATTCTCCGTATATTCTTTGGCATTTCTGTCCAGGAAAAGGCACATTGATAGCATAAAATAAAAGTCAGCCCTGTTAGTTGTTCTGACTGAAAATTATATCATGGTGAAGCTCCCTTCTGTGAAGGGACTACAGTGGTTTAAGAACTGCAACAGCAATGACAACTGTAGTCCAAGTTTTACTAATGTGATTTCTTTCCATATAAATTTACTAATCTGGTTTATTTTCGAAATTCTTTTGCTTTAGATGAAAATACATATGTAAATATATCACCCTGCTTTCTCCATACATTTCCATTGTGATCTGATTTTGGCAAGGTGTAAGCTGGAGACACCAGCTGAACATACCCAGATGGATTAATCTGTAAATATTGCACAGTAAAATTCTTATAAAACTGGTGTCTATTCCCAGTGCATTCTAGTGCCTGCATCCCTGTCACCATGATAGAACTTAATCTCTCAGTTTAAAATTTACTCTGATACTTTGAGATTTTTGGTTTTATTCTATGCATACAGAACTAAAATGTAATACGCCTTGTAATCAATACTGGAGTTGAATTTAGGACTCCGATACTATAAAATATTTACTTGAAGAAGCAGAGATGCATCAGCTTTTTCACAGGAAGCTATGAATAAGCTAATGAAAGAAGGGAGTACACTATAGCTACTATTTATGTGGTAACAACTGCAGACTTGAAAAGCAAATGCTAATAGCACCTTCTGCATTAGTTATGCAAGCAAACAGTATTTTAAAATGCACATTTAAAATTTAATTTAATAATATGCTAAATTTTGCAAGTTTCTAATCTTTGTTTTATTTATAAATCTCAAAAAAATCACCTACCGTGGCATTGGGAATTGTAGATAATGAAGAAAAGGTCAAATGTATTATAATAAATCAGTGTCCATACTAGAAGCACATAAAAGCAGAGCTATATAGAACATCCCCAAGCTATTTATGCTTGCCATAGGTGGCTTCCGTAAAAACAGAATTTTATATTTATCTTAATTTTTCTGTTTTTGAATCACTTGCATGTTTTCCTTTGCACTTCTGTCCATAACTGTTGATGCTTCTTTGGGTGATTTAAGCCCATGAAAAGATGGAGTTGAAAGACTCCATCTACATCATAATGCCAAGAAAAAGGAAAAAGTGGATAAAATCTTCAAATGAAAAACAAGAAAGAGAAGTCACATCTGAAAGTTCCCTAAATGGACTTCCCTATGCCAAAGTATGCTAAAATTTAAGCACTCTTTCCCATCAGCCAGGAAGAAGGTAAATGGAGTTCATTCAGTATCTTTTCATTTTTCTTGGCTTGGCACTTCTACAATTTCAGTATAAGGGACGTCCATTAGACATGGTTAAAAAGCTAGTCAAAGGCTACTGCCACAAGAAATTTAGGAGTGAATTAATTTCATAGAACAGTACCATCACAGACACTAAAACTGCAATGTGTCAGCTGCCTCTCAGCTGTTCGACTGTTTTGTCCCCAAACGACAATATTTCAGTATGTTCTTAATTTGTTCCAGAAAAAGAAAAATGAAATAATGCTTTTTTTCTTTTTCTACTTTTTTGCTTTTAGGTATAAATTTTTTCTCATTTCACAATCTGTAGATGCTATTCCCTGAGCATACCCAAAAGGCAATATTTCTGGATCTATAGATTTAATCCAACTATTGGAATATCTGCTACAAAGTGCTGCTGATCCAGCTATGAAGTGCTAAGTTATGGAGGGCTGCTCTCTTTTCCTGCATCTGATTACTGGATCTGATCATTGGGAATACCGTACAGCCCTGGTGGCTGAGAACAGAGCGTTTATATTTAGAGAAAAAAAAAAAAAAAGGTTTTCTCATTCCTTTTGAAGGATTTCTTCTACTCCACTGATTTTCAAAATAATAATTAAAACCCCTGACTGGTCAAAGGATCTCGTAAAGTTTTTCCAAAATAAAATATTTTGGTTTTGATAATATTTTCCTATTTTAACAACATGTTAAATTTCTGATTTCTGGCTGGCTGGTATTATGAAACACATTGCCCTTTCATTTTTACTATCTGATGTTCATGCCTACTGCCTAATATCAACGTATGGGAGTGGAGAATTTAAAAAAGTTGAGCTGTTTCTAAACAATTCCCTCTGACTATGGTTTCTAGAGGAAGCTAGCTTAGATTACTCCAGCTTTTCTGTGTTCATTGTGAATCAAGGTGTGAAAAGAAACGTCTTCTGCTGAAAAAATATATGACTTTAGGAATGAAGGGGTAAATTGGGCAATTTAATTTAAATTTGTAACATATTTAAATCTCTTAGTTATCATTGGAAAGGATATCTTAGTTACTACTTGTTTCTTTTCTGATTTCAGGATTCAGTTCTGAAGACTGTCTGAGGGTATCTGTTCTCAACCCCTTTCTCATAATGTTACTTTTTCTCTGTCTTGTGTTGCTGTATGCTTTAGTAAGAAAATTTGCTTTGGTTTATTGAAGCTCCTGTGTTTGTACAAATAATGGCTGTCTTTTTCTTTCAGATTTTGTCTCTGAAAATGAATGAGTAAATGGTATACACTTAATTTCTGAAGCAAGAGCAATCTTTTTCATACTAGCTAGAAGCAAACAAAACATTAATTATAATACTTACAGTGTATGAGTGCAAAAAAATTCCTGAGTTTTGGGTTCTTATAAATAAAAACTTTTAATTTTGTCACATGAAATGGTCTCTAATCTTGTTTTGAAGTAATATCAGCTCAAATTTTATTGCTATAATAGTGGTTTTGGTTGTTCTGAATTGTTTCAGAGGACTGCCTCCATAAACATTGCCATCCCTTCCAACCACTCACAGCGGATTGCCAGGTGTGCCCTGTAAATGTCTACTATCCAAACTGCAAACAAGTGATAGCCTAATGTGGCAACCCAGAAAAAGATACTCAAACCATGGAACAAGTATCAAACTGCTGTTCATGAAAAGCTGTCCTCATATGAACCACAAGAATTCATTCTATGTCAAAACAAACAGCAAAACAATTCAGCTGGGTGACAGATTTGGGTATCAGATTGTATTGTTGCTTCTCAAATTGTTTAACATAAATAAGACATTTCTGCATTTCTCCATCTGCAGCTGTTTCCCATCAGCCCTTTGCTTTCTCTTTTCATACCTGCCCTTTCACTGTGGACAGAGTACGGAGGGTGGCAGGAGCTGCAGAGCTGAGGGTGGTGCTGTGGAGGGAGAGGGGAGGTGAGGGACTGTGCCCCAGCTCTCCTTCTGCCTAAGCTGGTGACAAGGCAGTGCTACCAGGGTGATGTGCAATCCCTCATCACTCATCTGCATCAGTAACTTGGCCCTGCCTAAGCTGAAGCAGATGTTATAAACTATTGGATTCTTCCAGTCCTTTCCCAGTGACATAATAAGGCAGAAACAAATCTTGTGCCTGTTACCCTACTTGAGTCAGGCCAGGGCCTTGGCTGTCTGTGAGTGGCACTGTGTGAAAGAAGGTGTCTGTTCTTGGCTTTGGAGGCTCTTCCTTTTGCACACTGAAGGGAGAATTGTACAGTTCTGTGCTGACAAGTTTTTAAAATTTTTGTTGGCTTAATGTAAACACATGTTGGAGATACTCAGATGTTAATGAGAAATTTCTCCACCCACGTACAGTTTTACAACTGGCTGTGTAGCCCAGAGGCCTAATGTGTCTTAAACTGCAGAAGTTCTGTAACAATCATTATTCTGTGTCAGGACAAAATTACCTTGTAGGAGCATTGCATAATGTCTGGTATATTAATCATTAGAGATATTTTTGCAGCACTCAATTATATTACGAAGGCCGGGTTATGTTCTGATCTTTCTAATGGTCACATGTAAAGTACTGAAGCCTCCATTATTTTATGATAAGTAATGCATATCCGACAGAATAATGCATTATGCACATCCTCTCCTATATGACTCTAAAGGTCAGCTAGTAACTTGAATATTTTTGTCCTCCAGAACATTTCACTTTAAGGGTTCATTAGAAAGAACGTCTTTCTCCTTTCAATATGTTCTAACAGCAGGCTATCACAGTACCAAGTTCGACTATTTTATTTTATACAAAGTAAAATTGCATGAGCATGGCCATTGCACACATTCACTTACAGTTATCAATTTAAAAGCATTTCAGGATCAAACTAAGCCAGCTTTTACTGGAAGGTGTGACAAAGGTAACAGCCCAAATGCTGTAACTTACTTCGGGTAGATGTTTCAAATTCAAATGTAATAACAGACACCAACAGACACTGCCCTAATTTATGGATTCTGGCATTGCCAACAGGTGCTCAGTTCTTAGACTGATTGCTGTTTCTTCCAAAAAATGTACAAGTAGACCTTTATTTTTAAAGTGTGGAACCCTGCAGTAAGCCCTAGTGATTTTCAAAAGCTGTATCTCATTTCAAACACATCAAACTCCTGTATTTAGCAGTGGAAAATATTTTTTCCAAAGCTATTGACTTAAAGTTTAAATATCTTATACTTTTTGAATTCCCAGGAATACATGCTCATTTTCACAAGTGGTTTAATTTCTGTGGTATTTTAATTACTATCCTATTCAGAAAACACGTGCAGAAGTGAGGAGAAGAGGCATGTTTTGCCTGTGCGGTGATTGCATGTGCACTGCATCTGTGAGCCACAGAAGACTTGCTCAAAACAGCTGATGGGAACCATGCAAGTGAGGTCAAATTACGTTAAAGAACCAGCTTAACTTTGAACATACAAGTGCTACCCATATACTCAAAAGCATAATCTCATTGTTACAATTTTACTCTAGAAGAGAGCAAATCTGGAAAATCGAAGCAGAAAGTAAAGCCTGTACCTTAACAGGCCAGCCTAGTAAGATGAATAAAAATGTAGGATAGGACCCAATATATTTTTCTCTCTGTAGGAGGAGTGTCTCTGACCTTTGCTTGCTCAAATCTTTAGTGTTTAGATCTGAAGTGGCTGTTTCAAATGCTATACACTTTCTCCATTGTTGTTGAGAAGCTCCTGTTTGATAGAGCTGAATTATTGTGATGGGTTAGTCTGGCAGAAAACTGGCTGGAGGATTTTGTGATAGCTTTGGGGCCAGACCCAGATCAACAGGCCATATGTTTAGATCCTTCTCTAACAGATGACTGTGCGTACACGCTCCCAGGTGCAATGTCATTGGGATTGTATTTGCAAACATAAACTAGTGACATTCAATTATGTTCACAGGCAATGTTGTAAAAGCCACGGAGGAAGTAATTTACTACACTAGCACCGTATGCAATTCTTTGCTTATAATCAATTTTTCATTATATAGGAATATGGTATACTATGTTCATATTTGTTTTTCTAATTTGTTGAAAGAGCTGATAATGTGTAAAGTCCGTCGCTTTCAAGCAACTGACATTTGAGAAAATAGTGGGCCAAAAGAAATTGCTAACAAAGCAATATCAATATATTTTTATGAAGTTTTAATTAGAAACAAAAACCTGAACCACCAGGGTTTGGGCCAGTTCCTGAAATGCATCTTACTCCTTTTTTTCTACTGGCACATGTATCATGCTTCCAAAGTGAAGTGGAGCTTGCATTCATCACGCAGCCCACTGCAGGTTTACTCTGGTTAGAGTTTGCTGTTTCTTTCTGTCTGGTTCACTTTCTCTCCTGTGATAAAAGATACTGCCAGTTTTCGGTGATGATTATTCTATTGAAACTAGCAAATAGATTTTTGTGGGCTTAGCAAACAATTACCAGGTGGCATTGTTTCTGTAAGTAGTACTGTTAGGACCAGTTTGGCTCAGTGGGCTCTCCACTCTTATTTCACCTTACCCTGGTACTAAAGTATATTTTTTCTTTTAAACATTCAAGGAAATCTTAGGTACTGAACTTCTGTCATGGGGGGTATCTGATGATGGAACTTGCAAGTTTGTCAGATCAAAAACACTGTCTGCAACATATTCAACCATTGTGCAATTCTGATAACAGAAATAAATAAATGAATCATATTAGTAATACAATTATTAGTTTAGTAGATAGTAAATTTATTCTGCTACTCTGACTTTATTTAACAAGTGGGTTTTCTTTCTATGCTCTCTTAACTTGGACGACTCATGAGGCCCCTTAAAGATAACGCTGTCCAAGCATGCATTATGTGTCTTTAAAGAACTATTTGCTAAGAGAGTCCATTTATCAGCACTAAGGTTGCATTAGGGACCGTACTCTGAAAATGACTTCAGCTATAAGTTTGGAAGTGATATTATACGAGACATGAGATGTTCTAAGGGAGAAGCATTGCATATTGCAATCCAGCTTGAGGGGAACAAATGGTTAGCATGAGCTTGGAAGTGGTAGCACGGTCTTAAAAAGCTGATAGGCTCATGCAGACAGTATCTCCATCTATTCAGACATACTGTCTGTCACTTCCCTACATGATGAGTATTAAGCCCAAGCAAATCTAAATCAAATGAAGCTAAGTGAATCAAATAATTACTTACAACTAGTAAGACTTCTAATATTCTGTTGACAAAATTGTATTAAATGTTCTCTCTCTTCTTTGCACTCCTACATTTTTCAGAAGACTTTTGCCAGGTGTTATATCTAATCATATTAGATAAATTATCTAATTTCTTTTTTCCAAATTTTATCTTTTCCTGTCTGATTTAACAACCTTTACCTTACTTTTCAGTAGCACTAAAATATTTAATACCTTTTTTTTTTTTTTTTTTTTTTTCAGTGGAGGGGTAGAATGGAGGATTTGAAAAATAGGTAGAAAACCAGGCTCAGGTCTGCATAAATACATTATGAAAATTGGGAAAGTGCAGTGTAAGGTAATGCTGCCATCAAAAAAAAGAGGATAAATATATTAATATAAAATAATAGGAAATTATATTTGGCCCTCTATTTATGGACTCTGCATGTTGCTAGTTAGTTATGCCATGGCTTTTGTTCTCTATACATTATCTTTTAGACTGTTTCAGAGTGAATTTTCTTTTACAATGAAGAGCATATGATTTATATAGCAATTCATAGATGCAACAGCAAAACATTGAGAGAATAATGATTTCTATATATTCATATTGGAAAGCTTTATTGAACTTTCAGTTTCCATTGGAATAATTTTATATCGAATTAAAAGTACAATTTAGGGAAGTTTTTTCACATTTTGTGAAATTACATACATGCCTGATTTAATACTTCAATCAAAAGCAATGGACATATGTAAATTTTTGCCCTCAGAAGACCAAGCTTAATGTACTAGCATGGAGTGGGTTGTGGTGTCTTGATCCTTTGAGGTATGTTCATCCTGATGATGGAAACTGCTTTCAACTGGGACTCAAATGTATCCTGCTGAACAGACAATAGTGATTGAATCAAGTACTAAACATGAACTGCACAAAAGATATCAAAGCTTTATCTTAAGTTTGTTTATAACCACAAACACAAAAAAAGGTTAAAACTAAAACAGCAGACATATTTTCTGGGATTCCCAAAATATGAATTAACTGTACACTCCTGTATTTATAAATTAGAATAAATTCTCTGTCAGTTTTAAAACAATGGTCATAAAGCTCAGAGTTATCAGAATAAAGCATCGTGTCTTCATAAAACATTTGTCTACCCTGCAGCCTCCCAGTGAACAGATGTCAACTATATTTAGTGGAACTGAGTCTTTATTTTCCAGTTTTAGTCGAGAAATTGGACAAGGCCAGGGAAACACAGGTTGAAAGCTGAGAGTAATCCAATCTTTACCTTTGCTTCTGAAATCTTGCTAGTTTTTGATTGCCATCTTATAGTATTTGAACTGTTCACTTAGGAAATTAGATGTAGTAGAGCAAATTGAAGGCAGGTGCAGCTACTTATCATGTACAGGCACAGGCACCTCTTTGCTGAAAACATGCAAATCAAATTTGAAAGTAACAGCACTGGCTCTGCAAACCATGGGATCAGTTAAATGTTTGACAGGGAAGAATGTATGTTCGTGACATGACTTGACCCATGTTCCAAGGGCAGCATTGAAACCATAATTCTACTCGGTGGAGCCATAGATCAATGAGAAGATGGTCTCATAAAGAAATTGTGTCAGGCAAGGTCATCTTCCTCTTGTCTAACATCCCAGCCATATAAAAAGCGACTCATAAAATGTTTGCTGTACATGCTCTTTGAATGTCTCTTCGAGCAAAAGAGATTGATAACTGAAAAAATAATCACAGCAGTTTACTCAATGAATAAATGCTGAATAAATCTTTCTGCTTAAAGGATGACCATGAACAAATAGCAAAGTATTTAAAGTTAGTCTTTATTTGATATTTTCTGAATAATTTTAAGAATAACAAATCCATTCCTTTCTTAATGCTTCCTACTCTTTATTGATGTTGTACTGAAGATTAGTTGCAAGTGAAATGTGTGTTATTGATTCCCCTTCAGACAAAGTATAACATTTCAAGTCAGGTGGGATTAGTGTACCTTAGCGTTGTGATAGATCTGCTGTTTACAGTATCGCTCATGCTCCTACGGCAGCTAAACCAGCTGCCCAGGAGTGCTTCACCAGCAGAAAAAACAGCCTGAGTGTCAGGGAATGCCCCTGCTTTCTGCCCCGGTGTCAGCTGCACTGCCAGGGCTGGACAGGGCTTCCTGCTCCAGGCTGTGTGTGCAACACATCTGCTGGGGCAGCTCCTGGGACCTGCCAGGGACACCCAGGCTTTGGGAGAAAAACAGTGGGGAAGTAGCAGAGAAAGAAGACTGTTTATTTCAGATGTGTCTTTTGGCCCTTGTACCTTGAGACTCCTTCACAGAAAATGTGCAGGCCACACCTTTGTAATGCCACGCAGAAAAGTTTGAACTTATTTGTCTTTTGATGCACTCTTGAGAACGTGTGCCTCTGTCCCATTCGATTTTTATTTATGGCAGCTCTGGCCAGAGAATTTGGAAAATCTGTTGTACTATTCATTGGAGAATTTTGTATGTGAGTTTAAGATAAATTTTAATTCCACATATTTTAATTTTTTAATGCCTAGAGTTGTCCACCCGATGCATTATAATTTGGCTTGTTTCAGTCTGCCAGAGTAGTGGCTAGGCAAGGATGAGAGCAGGACCATACCTGGGCACTGAGGAGGGACAATTTTTTCTTTCCTCTGCTCTTTAGCCTTCAATTCTGAAACACCTAACTCAGACTTGTGTGACTGAAAATAATTAAATCTAACTGAATAAAAAACATAGTAATTCCATAAAATATTTTCTTTGCTAACATAATCCACCACTTACTTTCTATCAAGGTATCATAAACTCAAACCCCTCCTTTAGGTGTTCTCACAAAATTAGAAGGGCTACTTCAGCACCCATCTTTACATTTTTGTTTTAGAACAGGTTTCAGAACCTCCAATAGGTAAATAATACATGATAAAATCTACTGAAGTTATGGAACCCTTGACTAGTACTTTTCTTTAAATATTAAACATTATTTTTGAAGTTGTTTGAACTATGTACGGTTTCACACAACAATTTTCCTGTTAGAAGGGAAATATGCCATCCTCAGCCAGTTTTTTGTTTGATGTCCATGAATACCAATACTATGTAGAATCTCTTATTAACTGTAGTAGTTCAGAATAAACTATATGCAAGTTCTGTAATTATTACAGTCTGAATGAAGGGAAAGGAAAAACTTTTGAGCTAGAGTTGCAAACTTTGTGCTTGTTACTTGCTGATGCAACTCTCAAAATCATCTGCTTTTTTTTATTCATTTCAAGATAACATAGGCACCCACAAAATTAGGTGTTTTAAACATAAATAGACAAATCTCCACTTTATAATTAAATTTTGAAAAAAATTCCCTGCTACAAAGGTTCATTTGATATTGCTCAAGGGACTTGTAGGGCTTTCCCTGTTTCCCTACCTGATAGTCTATCTCAGCCTCTGAAATGTGAGGATATGTTCTTCTGGAAAACAGAGTTAGGACAAAGAAAAAGTGACTGCTATAAAGAAACTTTCTGTAAGATATGTGGCTTAATAAAAGCTTCATTTCAGCAGAGTACTACAGCAGGCACATGCTGGGCTTCCAACCATCCCCTGTCTCTGAATGCTTCAGTGACACAGTCGTTTAACTCAGGGGTTTTATGTGCATCCAGCAGAGGCTGTCTATTATATTGATTTTAGAAATTTCCTCTTACAATATTAAATTTCTTTGTCACATCTAAATGGTTGGTTCTTCAGCTATTTCTCAGACAAAACTCTTATTCTTTGGAAACTGGAAAAACTCCAGAGCATAGTTTATTCATACTTTTGGAGCTGGATTCCTTATTAGTTATATTTATAATGAACTTACATTCTTTATGCAATGAGATTTATGGAAAACAGATTAGTGTATCAGTGGGGGTAGGGGAGGGTTGCCTTTCTAAATATAGCCCAAAGTCTTGGTTGAATGCAGTACATAGTGAAAATTAAGTTATTTTTTCAGATTTTCATAAAATTAGGCTGAGTACCATCTACAGGGATATGCAATACTTAGTTTCAGAGAAAGGAAAGAAGTATTGATTTAACTGATGAGAAGAGAGTTATTTAATATGAATGTAGATCCACTATAATGGGATATTTGTATATTTGTATGCGTACTGATAGATGTAACATCTCTAAGTGTCTCTCTGTAGGACTGCCTTTACACTTATGCTTCAGAATGAGTTTGTTCTTCTGTGCTGGCTGCTGGCCTCACACTTTACAAAAGATTCATTCCTTATGCCAGTTGTGTGATGCTCAGATGCTACTCTGCTTGCTCATTGTAAATGCGTACAGTGCGTAGGAGAAGCAGTAAGCGGAGTCTGTGTTAGGGGATTTGGGCTGACATATGAAAATCCCAAAGAGAAACAGAATCTAAGTCCCAGATTGCACTAGTGTGTGTGTTGCTCTATATCCTGTGTACCACCTATAAAGTTTTCATCACTGCTTCTAGGATACAGATAGGTAAAAGTGAAACAGAAAAATCATCATACATGGGCTGTCATAAATAGCACGGATGCATTCCCTCACATACTTTGGCAGGTAAAGTTGATATAAAAATGCCTCTGATATTGGTGACTTAGGCTCTTGCATGTGACCCTGTTGCTAAGAGCATATGCAGTAGATGTTGTATGTAGACCCACTAGTAATGGAATTAAAAGCTAGAAAAGAACAGGTTTTGGGATTCTTATGATAGAAAATCCTGACTTGATTAATGTATTCTTGCCTTTTAAGCCAACTCCAGAGAGTAGCAAATAGGTGACGCAAAGGAAAAAAGCAAACTATTGCACAGAAGAAAATACTCGGCTGGGAAGGAGTAGGAGGGTTGAGCGAGAAAGACTTCTGCTCTGCAGCTGAGTTACTCTGGGCTAAGACAAGTAGCTTAGCAGAAGTACATGCATACCACCCAGCTTTTGATACCTCTATGAAATTAATCCAAGAAAAGAGATGATATTTTGAATTCCAGTGATGCAATAATTAATGATGACAAAGTTAAGGGAGCACAGATACACCTAATACATATTTTTTGTTTCCTTCAATAGAAAGTAGTACCAGTTCCTAAGCTGCTAGAACAACCTCCAGAAATGCTATGTCAGTAAAACCAGCTGGGGAAGAAGCCTGTATCACTTGAATTATGAACAGGACATGAAATGTGTGTGACTGGACTGTCACCATCTGCCTCTGACGTGTACATTGCTATATATTTTCCTTATTTAGACTAATTTTTAAAAATTATTTTGTCAAGAAAGAAAGTATGAACAAAAAGGTTTGCATCATTCCACTTCCTTCCCTTTCCTGATTAATCACAGAGAATCAGTGAGTTACATGGCAGCAACAGGAAGTACAACTTTTTTGACTAGAAGGAATGGGCACAGGTAAAAAGCCCTAATATGAGTCTCTGCTTATCTTAATAAGATAAATCTATTGAAAAGACACTGACAAACTTTATAAGAGAGCATTGAATTTCAAATTAAAGTATGATTAATTTGTATTATTTTAAGAATAAATTAACTGAAGTATTTGTGTAACTTTATTACAGACATTTGAAATTAATCTTTTGGTAAAGCCCTTTTAATTCTCCTTTGTTCTCATTATTTTGGCTGCCATCCCCCTCTGCGCCTCGTTGGCCTAGAAATGGCTTGCAGTGTCTATTCCTCTTGCTGCTACTGTTCTGTTGAGCAGTACATTTGCTGCCTCACTTGTACAGTCTCTTCACAGCTCTTTTCATAACCAGTTCAATTATAGCATGCCCAGATTTTTTTTTCTTGAGTAGATTTCTAATTTTGGAACTTTCAATCCCCAGCCAGTAGAGTAATGAAGACTCCTTGGTCTTGCAACTGATATTCAAAGTAGGAGAGTTAGCTAGTTATTTTATGTATTCACTGTGGGCAAAAACTCATCCCACTCCAAAAGGCCTGCAAAAGGCCCCATCATTCCTAAAGCCCTCAGGGCCTTATTCGTCACTTCATTTTATGTCAGCTTAAATCACACTGGAGAAATACAACTGTGGATCAGTGAATTTAATTCGAGTACTAAATCTTTACTGAGAGGACTTTATGTGGGTCAAGCACAAGGAAAATGGGGAAACAATTTCTACCCTGTGAACCTAGGTCCAAAGAGTGGCATTTCTGCATTACTTGCTAGACTGGACTAGCAGGGACTGTTACACTGTGCCACTTGCACAGAAATTTGGGTCACTACATATTTAATGGAGAATCTCTGACCTATTTCTAGCCTTTAGCACTGGGCTATGTTGGTCCTTGAAGACCTGAGAATGAGAAACCTCCTCTGTGGTGCATGAAGGTGGAGAAAACCCTTTCATGCTTAGCCCTCCATTTAATTCATCATATATCAACGTGAATAGTAAAGTATATCCTGTGTGTACCCTTAATTGATACCAGCATGCAAGCCAGCTCTTGGAATGAGAGGTGACTTTTTTAGGTGCACCTCTGGACCACTTTAGCTACTAATAGTAATATTTTTAAATTATTTTGTGCGGACTGCAGTAGACAAGAATTTGGTCATATGAAAAGTTGCAGTATTGCTATAGCAACACTGTTTACTGAATGTTCTGGTTAAGGCAAATGAATAGCAAAATAAGTAACAGAGCTATGGATGAGCACTTTAAATAAACCTAAATAAAATAATAAACAGCAATAGTAGATGGACACATATAATGAACGTTTTTAGTACTTCTAAAGTAATTCAGAGTGGACTGGCTTTGCAAAGATTAAAATCCCTTCATTTAAGATTGTGACGTGAACAGGAATGCATGATCAAAATTTGTTGGTGTCAAGGCTTTACAAGAAGCTTCTTGCATTTCTGAGTAGACCTTCCAATGTTTTACAAGCTGGATGGAAAGATGTTACTTTCCTTTTCCCTAAATATTTTGCAGAAATGTTGCAGAATATCTTGATAATTTGCATTAAATCATCTGCCGCAGTGGAGAGTGAGCTTTCTAATACAGTTCTAGTTTATGAAACTGTTTCCAAAAGATCAGGACTGAACAATCTGCAGAACTCAGATCTCCATGAATAACCAAACAGCGTGACCTCACACGGTGCTTTTTACAGCAGCATGGAGCTGTAATTCGACATAAGCTTTCAGGCAGGTACCAGGTAATGCTCTAAAGGGGAGTATAGGGAGAATTAATAAACTCCATTTAAAAAAATAACAACTGAAGTGCAAAATCTAGAAATAGTAAAAGCCATATCTGTATAAGCAAACAAGCGTAGGATTTAAATCTTCAAAATAATGGACAGAGGAGATCGCTGACAATTCTATTTAATGAATAGAGTCCTGAGGTAAGGACTGTCACAGAAACCATTGAAAACAGGTGGAAACAAGAGAGTATCCATGAACTGAATGAACTAGAATTTAGCAGCCATACACGATGTTAGAATTCTGCTTATTGTCTGTACGGGAGACCTGGAGGAAGGCACTGTCTGCTGAAAAAAACAAGGAAACTCAGACAATGGGAGCTGCCAAAATAACAGGATTTTGAGATTTCTCAAGAGTCAGGAAGACTCAGACTCTATGGGATAGTTTCAAAAATGTATCCCAAAAGAGCCTTCAAATTACATTCACTCTAATTAAGAAAGCCAAGCGTAACACAACAACAGATAAATTTAGGGCATATGTTAAAATCCAGGCAAAAAACCTGCTATTACTTTGGCATGGAAATGAATGACCATCTGTATCCTAGTAAAAACATATATCATTCGTTTCAAGACCAGCAAAGAAAACACAGCATGCAGAACTTAGCTGCCACTTCCTTACTTGAAAATATGCCACATGTACTCATATTTAATATGAAAATCATGAACTATTTTGCCAATTAACACCCTCCCACTTAATCTGAGACAAACATCTGAACATTCTTTATCCAAAGCTGTCCTTCCTAATACTGTGCTGAGAATGCATCAAATAGATAAAAGACTAAGTACAAAATCCTATTTGGGTGAAGCTTAACAATTAAAATCACCAAATAATACAAAATGTGTGTACACAATCTGCAATATCCACTAATTGCTGTTAATTTTCCTCTTTATTTGATTTAATGAAAAATTACTTCCTGTAAGGACGGTTGCCACTTTAAGGGCTAATATTTCTTTTTAACAGTTGCTGAGGCCACATATTCAGAGTTAAGGTAGACCAAATATTTTTGCTATATGAGAAAAAGTATTGGAATGAAGAACCTGCGAAAGCCTCGTGTACATCTGGTTGTGGCTCAGCTCTGAGAGGTGTAGAAAAGCAGGAATTCTTGGTTCTGATTTTCTCAGAAAATGTCTTCTTAAGATCATACAGCATCTTGGAGATCAGGACTGATCCTCAGAACTTAAAAGAGAAAGGGATCTCTTGTGCTGGAAAGGATGGGGCCAGTCACAGTGCTGAGCTGAGAGGACTTCAAAGAGCACAGCACTGTAGTGCCAGGTCCCAGACTTAGACACCCGCAGGGTGTTTGGTTGGGCAGAGGCTCTGCAAGCCCAGGCGTGATAATTCCTCCTGCACCTGAGAAGGCCTGCTTTCATGGTCTCATTAAGCAGCAGTATCAGAGAAAATGTGCATTACTTTTGCAAAATTATAATTTTGGAGCCATGTAGGTATTATTTCACCTCTGGAAGCAATAACCTAGTGGACTGTTTTTGTCATCTTATTAGCAAGGTGGTGTTCCAACCTTACTACTCTCTCACTGCGTCTTTTCTATCAGGGAGGGTGAATTCAGCCCTTATTCAAAGTAGGGTCCTGCACAGCTGTGTATTCACATGGTCTAACATACTAGGAGATGAAATCATTGAAATTCCTTTCAAATCTCATTGCTCCATAAAATTCGTGCTTATTTAGGTTGCTGGAGGTGTGACATAAAGCTGATTTTGCAGCACTTGAGAGCTTTTGATGATGAGGAGCGGAGGAGGGAGAAGGAGAAACTTCCATTTCCATCTCCTCTCCCCTGTGGGCAGGCCAAATACTCCAAGAGTGATGAGCAGTGCAAACCAACCATGGACACAGTTTCCAGTGTGGCTCTGGTGGGAGAGGGTTATGTGTAGTAGTCAGCTCCATAATGCAAGCGTGAGCTTTGTGTTGCAGACGGTTTCTTTGCTTTGAGGGTCTTTTAATAGGTAACCACTGTGTTTGCTGGGATGATAAAAGACTCCTCACCTTCCCCCTTGTCTTTCTTGGTTATCCCATATGAGAAAAGCCTTCACATTTATCAGAAAGTGATCAATTTCCAATGTGGTAAGAATTATTCTAAATCCCAGATTTTAGCAGTTCTCTGTTTTTAGTGTTACAGCAGGTTTTTCTGTGTGCACATAAAGGATGAAGTGGAACTGCTATAAAATTGAGAAGAAAAATCTTATTTCTTAGAACAGTTAAAGGCTTAGTCTCAATGAATTAAAAAGAGTAAAAAACTTATTTTTTGTTCTATTCTCTCACTTGCTTTTCTTGCTGCTCATTACGCAGATTGCTGAACTCTTATTTGATGATAGAAAGATCCATGACCTCACCAAAACAATTTTTGTTAACTCAAACCATTATTTTGTGACACAAAGTCTGAGACACATCTGCCACTGCTCACATTATGGGTCACCCTGCAAACATCTGATTACAATTTGATAAACAAAACCATTCCTCCAGTGAATTTTTGACAAAGAGGCTATGAAGAAAGCTGGACAACTGTGGAATTTAGCTGCTTTGTAACCACGTTTTTTGTGGTAGATTTGTCATCTGAAGAAGAGCCAATCACCTAAATAAGAAACAATGTAAAGAATGAGTTAATGCGGTGTGTGGGGTCGATACACCGATGCTGCTTTTTTCCCACGTGTGTCCCTCGTGGAGACGCTTTGGCGGTGCCCCGCTGGCACCCACGCATGGACACAGCCTCACCCTTGCAGGTGGGCGCGAGCAGCCACTCACACGCACAGTCTATGCGTGTCCCGGAGATGAAGAGGCAGGAGGGATTCTTTGCGTGCAATTCCGAGGTGTTTATTGGGTCCGCACCACGGACCGGGAACAAATGCACCCGAAGGAGAACAGAGGCAAAGAACCTCGAACAATCGCATGTGCATGGCTTTACCCCGAGGGGTCCCAGGGGCAGGCAGAGCATCAGTAACCAATAATCTGAGGCCTAGGGTGTAGAGGCAAGGTTGAGTGACATAACAGCAGCTAATGGGAGAGGGGACGGGAGGGGAGAGAGGACGAGAGACCAGTGGGGTACCGATGAAGGGAGAACTTTCTGGCACGGGGATGTAGGTAGAGACCGTTTCGTAGCAACGTGGCGGGTGAAATGTGGACTTAGCCACTGCAACAGTGAGTCTCTATTTTATTAGTAAAAGTAACCTGTTAGAATATCTGTAAAGATACCCTGTGATTAGTTTTCCCTTTGCAAAGCAGCAATTTAATATACTGACTGCTTTCTTCTTGTGAGTGAATAGGATGATGGAGGTATTTCCTGATCCTCTTTAAAATAAAAGTGGTTCTTTAAATGTAATTCCTATCAGGTTTAATTAAAAAAAATTCAGTATAACATGCATATGTATTTCTAGAAATCTACTGTATTCTGAAGTAGAATTTATTCCATGTATTTTTCCTAAGAGACAGTCTCTTCCTTATATTGTTAGCGTCTTTGGTTTCTTATGCTTCTCTATTTGCCTCCTAAATATACACCCTCTTGATGATTTTATCTCTTCACTTACCTGTTTGTTCCCAGGAATGTGAATAATAGTAGATAGCAGGGTTTGTGTCTCATATTTCTTGTACATGAAATCTTTCATTTTATGAGCAGAGTATCTAAGACGTGTTTTCCATGGAATGTTTGTACATTGTGAACTACAAGTACAGATTTACATGTTATGTGTTCTTTATTCTGAAAGCTTGCAATCCTCTCTTTACTGTGGCTTTCAGTATTTTTGTACAAGACATCCACCTCAGGTGTGTTGTCTTTAATTTTCCAAGTGTGGCAGATATATTGTGTACATGAAAAGCACATAGAAAATTATCTGTTCGTGGAGAAGAGTTGTATGTTTAATCTCTATGGATTAGTTGTTTACTTAGAGAAGTGTTTTGTGGCTTGGGTGACTGCCCCTTTGCATAGTAATGAGTATAATAGATGCAGGAACACAGATGAAAGCATAGCTGAATTATCTGTGCTTCAGTGTGGGAACTGCGGAAACGTTTGTTTGTTTGTTTGTGCAGTTCTCATTCTCTCCTGTTGTGACAGGGAGGTATCTGCAAGCACTTAGTACTTGCAAAATGCCTCCAATGGCAGTTTTTCCATCTGACACGCTACCTCTTTGCAGTTCTGTTGAATACTTTCACCAGCTATCACACTGGTGCTCTAGCTGAGCGTAAGCAGTTTTACAGGTTTTCTGCAGGCTTTTATTACAGCTGTGACACCAGATTGATGGACTGTTTCCATCTTGTTCTCTGTCGATTGTACACTGAAAAGAGAACTGACAATGTGATGGATGTATGACAGGGCCACGGTAGAGACAGAGCTACTGCAATAACAGTGGTTTAAACCCTGAAGTGCCTTTAACCTCATGCAGTTGCCTTTAATTTATTTTAATCTGAAACCTAACAAAATCTAACACCACAGAGCAGAGCGGTGGGTTTGTAAAGTAATGTGAAAAAAAGATGGCAGTCGTTCTTGGAGGTCCAATTAGGGCAATTCTGTGCTTTAAAGGAAGAAGTCCTCCAGGAAACTTTCAAAAGAGAGAAATTGTTATGCTCTACACAAAGTCAAAGGTTAGCCCGGCTAGAAGGAAGATGTACTTTCCACTGAGGGAGAAGGGGAAGAAGGGCTTGCTCTGTCACAGCGGGGAATACCCAGGTCTTGCCTGAAGAACAGGATGAACTTGCCAGGGAGCAGGCTTTTGGAGGCTGTGTCAAAAGGAATGCTCTCTGAGACAAGCCAGCATTTCCTTTGAACACGTAAAGGTTTAAGGTTTATTTACTGTTTCAAAGAACTAGTGGTGTCTTCTCTAGAGAGATGAGAGAAAGTAAGAGGGAATACTTGCACTGCTGTTTTAACCTTTGAAATGCCATCAATGATTTCATTAAGTTGGTGGTTTATGTCTCAGCACAAAGGGAAAGATGAGGGTCCAGGACAGCTGCCAAGACTGTGTGTACAGTCCTGGATGTGCTTCATCTGTGTGGTGAAGTGAAGAGGCTCATGTGGGAGTGAGCAGGGAGGGGATGGCTGCAAAAAATCTCTAGTGTGGATGTTCAGCTCTCTACCTCACACCTTCTGTTATCCCAGTATTGAGATGAGATAGACCAGGATCAGGTTAACGTAGAATTAAACCTATTAAATTAACAACAGCCTGCTAGGAAGATTTGAGGGCTTCATTCCTATCTAAGTAGCTGAGTTGTTTAATCCCTCTGTTTGTTAACGTTTCAGAGCATGTTGTTCTCGGGTGTGATCCTCCCAGTCAGTTGCTAGAACTGAGCAAATGTTACAAGACAGTGCTACTTGAATTTTTAAGGTGATTTCCGTCTACGTTTTTATTGTTCTTTTGACATACTTGCTGCTTTTACTTTGGGGCATAGTTTACCTTTTGTTGAAAGATGGTGCAACAGTGATCTCTAACAGGAAGAGCAATGGAAGTGGCCAGTTTGAAGAGAACACTGAGGATGATGTTACACTTGGGAATGTGGGCAATGGAATTTCACTCTGAGGCTCTGTAATCAGCGAACTAAAATCTAGTGTGAGTGATATATTTGGTCAAAATCCTCTTGACTGATTTTTATTTTGTATATGAAACAAATTTCATATGCATACAGTCAACACCAATAAGGATTTGAAACTGCTGATTAATGCAGGTTGGTAGATATTTTGATTTATTTGTGATCAGCTAGTAAATATGGAAGACCATGAATTAATTGGATTCACCAATCATTAAAGCTTAACTTAAATTCTCAAGGTGTTTTAGGATCACATCAAACTGATGCCTTATCCAGCTACCTAGAAACAGGGACTAGACACGAGTAAGGGAATAAAGGTAGGTATTTATTTGAAAGGCCTTCAAAAGTACACCCTGGGGAGCCAGAGGCTACTTCCAAAATGGACCCCAAGATGGACGATGAGTCACAAGTTCTTCACACTTTTATAGGTTTGGTCCATTTGCATATCAGCATAAATTCACCAATTAAAACTTTAGGTAATGATGTAATTTCTTCAATTCTCCACTTCTCTAGGGGCTCTAGTTTACACCTTTGGGCCTAGGACAGTCTGAGTGTCTTTGAATAGCAAGCTCAGAGAAGCTTTGTTGTGTCTATCTGGCCTAAGAGAGCAGCTAACGAGCTACAAGAAACTTCAGAGTTACACACTAGACGATACAGAATTTGAAAAATATAAAAGTTAAAACCTAAGGCATCATTCTAATTATTCATAGCACAGAATTTTCTATTAAAAATATACTTTATGACATATTATTTGAAGCTAACAATAGAATAAACATGGATTTTACCCATATGGGTAGACTTTTATTGGAATGCCAGTTGATTATGTTCAGTTCTAGTTTCAGTAGATTCAGTTCAGCTGAAGTTAGTAGAACTGTACCTGCTTTTATCAGACCTGTACTTATGGCATGACTAAATACATAGATGTCTTAAATAAAAGATGAGATGCACATCCAGAGTCTTTGAATAATATTGACAAAAAGTGCAATCGATCTTGAACCAAGCTGATGTTGAAGTGAGATCTTGAAGTCATGCAGGGATCATAAGCCTTTGATAGCACAGTTAATAAAGGAACAGAGGGCAATGATTCTTAGTCTCTTGAAGCTGATGACATGGAAAACAAAGCTAGAAGTACAGATACTAAAGTAGTGTGAATCCTCAAATCCTCAAAGTCTTTTTTTCTTTCTGGATCATACTCCTATGACATAAATTGGCCAATGGGCTTTTTTTTAACCCAGAGGAGTACCAGAAATCATTTCAGTTGTGGATTACTAGAGTAAACCTTGTCACAACATCTAGGATTTTATTTGATAATGAAGATTTTCAATATATATATACAATTTCAGGATTAGAATAAAGCTATTCCCTTGAGTAAGTATTTTCATTTGTCTGAATGGTTTCCTTTATTTCTGTTTCTTTAATTTATGCATAGTGCCTTTGATATTGTAACAGGATACAGTAGGATGCTGTGATCCATTTTAAATGAGATTCCATAAAGGACTCATAGTATTTTACTTTCCCGGAAGTTACTTGTTCTGTTTTTCCTGTATGGCGTGGTATTTATTGAACAAGTAGAAATATGCTCTTTTTCAACATTCACAACAATAAAATGTTAATTGGTAGGGAATGAAAAAGGTGCTGAGTCATTTTTTAGAGAGAAAAATAGCTAATAAAAATTATTTCAATTAACAGATGAAAAGGGAATGTGGGGAAACCTCTAGACTAATAATGAATTAAAACCAACAGAATTTTAATACTTATTTAGCCAGCCTAAGCTAAAGTGAGCTGGTATAGTACCGCTGAAGTCAGTAGCAATATTACAGTGTACACTAACAAAGAAACTGAAGCCGTGTTCATAAAGTAGGAAAGGATTTAATATAATTCTAGTTCACCATAATCTGAGTTTTGTGGGCATGAGTTTTAATGGATAGGATAAGAGCAACCCTACAGGAAATGCTGTCTTACTGAGAAACTACATATTCTTGCAATCCACTCTTACCCTCTCGAGAACTGCTGTGCAGCCTGTAACTGTGCCAGCAATAATGAATGTAACTCACCTGTTGATTTAATTCTCACTCCTTTTGGATTTATCTTCTGGAAGATGCTTTGCATTCTAAGATTTGTCTTTAGCATTTTAATTTCAAGTACATGACAATGATAAACAATGCTCAGATGATAGGAATACTGATACAGGTTAAGTTTAACTCTGCATTTTTTGGCCTGCAAGACTTTATTTTCTCCAAATTCAACTGTTTATAAACACTTCTATCTTTAAATTACTGATAAACCGCCTTGACTTATCTCAGCAATTTTTTATACTTTGTAGGGGAAAGTATACTTGGATCTGACCATACCTGCCTTGGACTGACTTCTCTCTTGCAGGGAATTCTTGATGTCCTTGGATACCTGGCATTCAGGAGAAAGAGTGTAAAGCCCTGCATAACTAGGTGGAAAACATCTAAAAATCACCCAGTCAACCTGGAAGTGGTGTACCTGAGAAGTCTAACAGCTTCTAGACACCAAAATTTAAAAAACAGCCAATAATGAGGAGAAATGATTACTGAGTTAACTGTTTATAGGAAAGAGTTAAAGAATTACCTTCACCCTTGCCACAGTGATTTGAGCAAAGTTAACAGGACTCTACAGGTGCTGCGAGAGAAAAATTAATCACTAAACAGTATTTTAGTTTGAATGTCTGTTTGTGAGTTCTGACACAGAACTCTGCTAAGCAGTGTGTTATTAATATGAGTTTTGAATAGAAATTGGGTTGCTTTTTCTTTTTTAAGAGTCCAATTAATAAATATTGAAAATGACACTGAGACTACGTAAGACATTGAGATACTTAAGTTCTTAACAGTGGGGTACTTTTTGTACCAAAAAGATCGACTTTAGAGAATAACTTTCTTTTGAAGAGAAAATTGAGTCTTGTGTGTACTAAGGAGTCGAGTGCAGTCTAGGACAGACTGAGTCAAATCTGTTTGCTAAGGGAAGAGATGTTTACTATATATGTAAATAGAGGACTTTAGCTTTGTTCAAATAGTAAACAGATCATTAATGATAGATAAGGTGTATAGTTATCAAGGACAGATCTAGACTCATTTACAGTGTAAATTCAGTTGGCACTACTTTCCTTGTTACTATGCCAAATGAGATAATGCACTACCTAGTGATGTGCTGCCCAACCAACAGTCTTGATAAATTTTCTTTCAGTTTTCAGTAATCAAAGTTGCAAGGTGAAAAATATGAGTCAAACTTTGTTTCGTTTGTACAGGCAGAATTTTACTGTGTTTAAAAAGCTTCTCTGCAAGTACAGTAAAAATGTTTTGTAATGAAGTGTATTCCACTTTAGCCCTGAGGAATCAGACATGGTTGGAAAAGCATGGGGCAGCCTCGAAGCAAAGGTGAAGAAAAAATATTCTGTGTCACTGTGGGATTCCCCATTACCCGTTAATTGGCTTGTGTGTTCAAAATCCCTCTGTCTAATCCACAAACCAACAGCGTAAGAAACTTTGTCTTAATATTGTGCTGTATTTGCGTGAAACTGGTTCTAAAAAGATCCCTAAAATGAGTAGCTGCATCACTTAGTTACTTCAAAGTTTGGTGGGTTTTTTCACTTCACAGATCACAGTGCAAAAAATTTCATCTGCCTGCTTAAGAATAGATAGATTCTATTTTTTAAAGATATTTTTAAAGCATAGAGGCTATTCTTTATGTTGCATCATCAAGAAATAATATTGATAGATGCACATTCTTTGAACAACACTGGCATCTCAATTCATATAATTGCAACAAAATACAGACCGTGGAAATCCTATGGGAATTTAGCAATGGCAGCCTCTTGACTCTTCGGAACTGGGATCAATTTGCAGATTTAACAATCAGAAAGAAAGTAATCTTTTTGACTTTGAACTGAAACATATTTGGCACCAAAATCACTAAGAAACAACAAACATCAAACAATCCTATATTTTGAAGTCACTTTTCAGAGCAGTGGCATTTTAAGAGAACACTGTAGAAGCTCCAACATTCAAATATGCTTTAGAGTAAGCAAATACACAGGAAATGTCACCCAAATACTAAAGGCATAGAGCATCTCCAGACCATACAGACACTTTGTATTCACATTATTTCTTTTTGAATTGAAAGGATTTTTTGAAAGTGAACTATATTTTTTTCTTGTAAATACAAGTCCCCACAGTGATAACAAACTTGCTTTATAGGTAGGAATTTGAGAGATGAACTTCCTCAACAAACGTTTGTTATATATCCTGCAAGGCTGAAAATCCTGTTTGGTGTTCATAGGTGAAATCCTTTTGGAAATGTGAGAAGTCAAATGCTATGATTCTAATTTTAAACCTCGTCACTCAAATATGCTTTTACTTTACTCAGTTTTAGACAAAGTTTCTGGCTTAAGTTGCAGTGTGCTAAATTTCTTATGTGTTGATTTTGTTTTACAGGCAAGTGTGAAAATATGAATTAGTATTAGGAATTATTCAAAAGTTAACAATGAGGAGGCTGAACTAAAGTGCTGATCACCAGCTCCTGCTGGCTTTAAGGTGAAAATATTGAATTTTCTGTCACAGGCACACTGTACAGAAAGTTAATTACTGTATTATCATCACCTTAGTACACTGCAGTGATCAAGAATATTTGTGTAGTAGTTGTGAGTCTTGCATTTTGTCATGAGAGATTGTACAATTTGATTTATAGCATCTGAAACCACTGCAGTTGCGATACCATTTTTCTCTAGCAGAAACATATCACACATCTATGATATTCCTTAAATTCCACTGATGTTCAAATAGTCAAATAAGGAAAGTGGTTTGTTATCACTGACATAAATGTTTATGTCTCGTGGTGACAAATGTCCGAGGAGTGCAGACTGTGTAATTTTAGCTGCTATCCCCAGCCATGTCAGTGCTTTCCTTATCTCTTGAAGGCCCCTAATGAATGACTCCTGCTGGCTGGGGAGAACCCACACTCAAGCTGTTTACTTCGTTCTAACTGGCCATTTCTAAGACATTCCTCACCAAAGGGGGCTGGCCCAAATCCCACGTCTCTGTTTCTGGTTTAGGCTCTGTTCACTGGATATGAAAACTTATTCAATTGTCTTTTAGTCCACCTGATATTACGGGATGCATTTAAGAGAATGGCACTTCCCCTGCATCAAGGCAAGTGTTAACATGTGTTTCCTGCATTCTCTTTGATGCTGTGAGCAGAGACTCGGTGAATACCTGCTGCTAGTAGGCATCAACTGAATATTTGGTAGAAGGCCCTTTGAAGGAAAAGGCAGTTGTTTATTCAGCCAGTCAATTAGCCATATGCTATTTTTTTCTTTTAAGATTTCTGTCACTGTAGTTCATGTTCTAGGCAAAATGCAAAGATCTCTGATCATAATTAAATCATAATCTCAGTTCTGAATACTATCAGCAAATAAAGCATGCTGCTTCAGATCAAATGTGCAACAGTGTGATAAGGATCATTAATCAAAATGCGTCAGTTCTTAAAAGCCACCAATTACAACAAATTGTGTTACAAAAAACTGATACTCTGAATCTGGTCGATTCTGGGGAACAGACCACTTTTGTGCATGCACCACAAGATTTGTATCATCTGTATATTTACCAGTTTTCCTCCTATATAGCAATAGAGTGGGACAACATTTTACAACTCTAGCATTTCCAATAAGAAATAGTTTTGGCTACAACTAAATGTTTAATAAAATCATGTTTATTTTCATACAATGGCCAATTTCAAATGTATAAAAAAGTATTTTTATTTAAAAATATTTTTACTCATATTTCAAATTATTTTCAACATTTAATTTTGTTTAATAAAGGATTAACTGTCACATTCTGAACACTTAAATAAAACACTATTCACACTGAAACAATTTTTTATTTTTCAGAGTTTTCAGTGGTCCCTACATTGTCTAATTTTTTGTCATTATTCTACTATGATTATGAGACTGCCACTTCTGGCAGAACTGAGGAACGTGGGTATGGCCTGATAATGATACTGAGAGAATAGAGTCTGGGAGGTCTAATTCTCTGATAAACTCTTTTCCTCTGTTTTTTAATGCATATACTTCAGAAGTGAAATTTTTAAGCAGAACTACAGCCCCCTAAAATTCTATGTAATTTCTAAAATTTGAAGGTTCAGTTGCTAACAGGAAATGTTAATAATTAAATGAATGCATTTAGGACTAAAGTTTCTTATGAAAATAAATGAGTTACTGTTTTTTATATGTGTCTTCTAATATTATCCTAAACTTACTGATATCTTTCATGCTCCGAACATGCAGGGAAGGTCTGTGTGCTGTACATTTCCCAACAGCAATTTTCATGTGTTTTTACAGGCAAACAAACCTGCCATGTTTTAGAAGGAGTTAATAGCTGTGCTAGTTAAGTGTTTGCAAACAGCAGCCCTTCACAGCAGTCTTTTATAATTCTCTTTCATATTTTTTTTGTCCAGATAGTTTATAAAGCCCTGTCTCTTCCACTAAATTACTCTTCAGCTTATGGATTCAACCAAATGGTTAGATGTATTCCCCAGTCCAAAAACACCCTATCAAGTCAGTAGAATTCTTCTAAAAACTCTGTGACAGAAAAAAATTTTCATTTTAATATCTAATTTTTTTGCCTGAAACACTTCATTATTCATGATGGTGTATGGACTGCATCTAGAACTTGGCTTTAGGCATGCTCTTTCCACACTTGAGTCTCTAGTGAGCTCTTAAAATGGCCTTAACACATTCATGAAGCTTTTCATTACAGTCTAGTCCAGTAACAGGAATGATCAATCTCTATCATGATCAAATGACAAAGCATGTGGAGCCTGCCTATGTTTAAGCAGTTGGTGTCATGTGTAGGGTTTTATCTGCTAGTTACATCTTGAATAAGTTTGTGTTAGGGCACAATACATTCTTCTTGGACGTTTTTCAGAAGCTCTTTTACAGGGCTATGGAAATAGGAACAGATTCCACCCCCCCCCCCCCCCTTATGAAATTAATTTGAATTTTTTATTGGATCTTTAGCACATGGAGATTAAATGTGTATCCATAGCTGGGGATTTTTACAAAGCTATCATTTGCCCTAAGTTCATTGTTTAGGTCAGTCATGCCCATATCCTGCTTGTTGACACACACTTGACTATGTGTATTGACATTTATGGTCTGCATTATATTAATGGCTTATGATTGCCTTCTAAGATTGTTACGTGTAAGTGAGTTTGTCCTCTCAGAGGTACTTCTTCTATGTCTGTGTTGGTTTTGCAGATTCCTGTGCTTGCTGAGAAAGACAGGACTAATGATTCAGAATGATATATAACCTGATAAGCTGTCAGTGACAGATATACATTACATGTGCTAGCAGTAGTCCAGATGTCAGTGTTATAGGATACTATTCTCCCTTCAGCAGTCCTTAATTGAGATTCAGCTTTGTTTTCTAGAATTTATGAAAGTCTTAAAAATTACTAGAACAGAGTTATTTAAGACTGGAGGATGGATGTTTGATGTTTCATATTCTGTTCCAAACCCATTTTATTTATGTAGGACTTTTGCAAAATAAGGTAGATGACTTCTGATTCTTCATCCTACAGATAGGTGCATTTTGTTGAAGCAGGCCCAGCTCCCAAAGACAATCACAGTGATGATTTTCCTTTTATTTCTTCAAATATACTCTGAAAATTAGGAGAGACAGAATTAAATCAACAGCCATTCAAAATTGGCTTATTTAATATTTTGACTAATATATGATCTCTCTTTTTAAATCTGTTTTTTTCTTTTTCCTCTCTGTCCTTTTCATCTGAAAAATGGTATCAAGGGTGCTTAAAGTTAGGAAAAGTGTTGTTAGTGAAGACACAGGAGCTGGGATCCAAGAAGACTGGCTTTCCTATCCTGTTCTTCCACAAGCCTTGAGGATATTATATCGGTTCATTTGGTGCTTCCGTCTCTGTACCCAAAAAACCAGACAATCTCTCAAGAATCATATTGTATATAAGCAGCCAATAACCACTAGCTGGCTTTCATATCCAGTGATGAAATTTATGATACAAATGGAAAATATTATCTGCCTTTACAAATCGTGGCCAAATACAAAGTATCATTTGCTAACAAGAGGGCTTTGTCTGACTTAAAAGAACTCAGCAGTAATCTTATAATGTGATTTCTGTGTTCCAATGCTGAACATATGTAGCTGGTTCTACCATTTCCTATGAAGTGATTCTCTTTTCTGACAGTAAAAGTAACAAGAGGCTTTGCAGTCATGAAGGAAGTGAATTGGTTCTGATTTATACGAGATTTCATTGCTTTTCACTGTAAAAATCTATCATAATGAGGAGATTTCAAGATAATACATCCATATATCCACTCTTCAGTACAGTAGTACTTTACTCTGTACTCAGAAAAAGTTCATGTTATTTATTTGCATTTATTTACTTTTTCTGCATTTTTCTTACTTGCTTCTGGTCATGTTTAGTTGTAGTTATCTTTGAAAATTGAGATGCCTTTAGGTACCTAAATGGGGTTTTAGTTATAATACAAAAGTTTGAAAATTATTTAGTTATCATAATAGTGTGTTGTAACTCTTAATGTGGAGAAGCCAGCTTTGAATTACATAAAGGTATAATTTCTTATGGCAGTAAAACATCAAAGTATAGTATATCTGCTATAACATTTGTTAATGTAGGATTTAAGTTGACACCTGCTTTCTGTTCGCAAAGGAATTCACTCAGACTTGGGTAGAAAGGTGACTGTTGATCCTCGGCACACAAAACCAGCTGATTATTTGAGACTTGTTCCCTTCTGCTTTTCATAGAAATGAAACTCACAAAGGAGTTTAGAGCTGCCTTGGAGGGACCACAGTGACAGGCATCCTACAGGCAAACACCAGCATTTCTTCCTCAGCTGAAATTCCTCTGGAAAGACAAAGATCATTTGATGTTTTGGATCACTAAACTAATACTAAGCCGCTTCCAGAAACAGTATTTTCTCATCTGATTATTTTCCTCCCAGAACACAGTTGGTGGTTTTTTTCCTCTTGTGGTTTTTTTTTTCTGTTGTAAACAGGGTAATACAAACCTGGTTATGACAAAAATAAGGTGGCATACAACCTGTGTGTGCCACTAATGAGCTATTTAAAATTAAAAAATTAAAATTCTGGCATTATTCAACTACAGAAGAGATTCTAAAAGATTCAAATCAAGTAACTTCTTGCAACACCCTGTGGTGATGCATTTGAGACACTGGCAAGTTGGCAGTGGAGGGGTAATAACTTCAGAGCAGCAGAAGCTGCAAAGACACCATGCTCAAGCAGGCTGGCAACAGAAGTCACATGTTCTGCACCTTGGTAGGGCCCTTTTTTACTGTTAAGTGAAGACACTGAAAGAAGGTTAGCTTAAATTTAGTGATGTTTTACTTCTAATGAGCATTTTTATGTTTTACTAGGAATTTTCATACACTGCTGTGAGTGAGGCAAACATTCGAGGAGCTACAATTCTATAATTTTTTTGTTATTTAAAGCCCACCTGGAATAAATAAATGACTAAATTTGGATTTTTTTAGTCTAAGCTGATGCCAACAGAAATTTAAACTCACTGTGTGTTCACTGATTCATCTTGAAAACTTTTCATGAGTGTGTACCTGATAATCTTCCTTAGTGTACCTGATAGAATTGTGCTGGAAGAGAATGAATTCTGACAAGTTTGGGGTAAAAGGAGAACTCAATTCACCTTTCCTACACTCTGCCTGTCGTCATGATATGTGATTGTGTTTGCTGTGAAAGAAGAAACAGTCTTTTCTTTGCCACCTTTGCCACGAGGTGCATCGGAGAGGAAGCATTTTGAAATGCAGTCCTAGTTCCTGAGATGTAGAGCTGATGGTCTTTAATTTGCATAGAAGGACCGTATAGAAATGGGGGTAAGACGCAAGTTTATATCATACCCCCATGGATCTTGGAAATTTCACGTTGAATAATAAAGAGGAGCACTGGGACTAGATGTGGAAAAAAAAAGAAAATGCTTAAGGGGATAGACCTAGCTCAGTGTGATTCATTGATTTAGACACAGCTATATATGTCAGGTAACCATGAAATGTTGAGACAGCTGAGATTGTTCACTTAGTGAAGTCAGTCCCTTAGTAAGTATGAGTAGTATTGAAATGAAGTGTTAAACAATTAGTTAGCTGTGAAAAAAAAAAATGAGTAGGTCTTTCAAACTACCTAATGGAAAGCTAAAGGCATTAGCTCCCAACCAGGGAGTATTAAAGGCCTTGTGCTGCATTCATTGACACGAATGCAATGACTATGAATCAAACCCTACTACAGAAGATAAACAGCTTTCTGACAAATATGTTTGGAAGGAATCCACTATCATGCATTTCAGGCTTCCCTAAAGCAGAAACAGTTCATGTGTGCTTAGACTGCTGAGATCATTGCTACTTTTATTAATCACTGCACTATAATAATTAAAGATCATCAGTAGTGTGTGTAGAATTTTAAGAGTAAAATGAGTTTAATGTCCTTAAGAAGCTTAGAGCTTAATGGAATATTACATTTCTCCAAGAAATTGTACCAAGTAGACTTCTGTTATGATCATACTTCTGAAGGATTTTCTCATTAGGAAGTGGGGGAGCTCTACCTAGAGTCCTAAACTTGCAGAGATTTACATCACACAGAAAAACTTCCTTCTTCTCCCTCTCTTTCTGGGAAAGAGGTTGTCAGCTCTGGCCTGAAAGGCAAGTGTTGCTCTTGACTCACAGAACAGGTAAATTAGAGTGTTTTATTGATTAATGGTTTCAGTGCTTTCAATTGATAAAATTAGGAACTTAGGTCTGCCAGCTGACAACAGAGGAAGAGTAAAATACTGTCTGGAGTAATGGAAACTAATAAATCCTCCCATGACAATATTTAACAGGTTGGTAGAGGGGATAAAATTACCTTTCATAAAAATGCTGTGCAGATGGTAAAGCTATGGGAATTAAGACTGGATCAAAATTCTCTAAAAACATCAAATCATGGAAATTGTAGCAGGGATTGATTAAGTTTGTGTGGAATAACTTCTGCCTTATAATCCTCCAAGGGCTTGTTCAAATATTTTGGTTAGTTGATAAATCATCCAGTGATTTTCAACATGTGCTATGTTTTGATACTTGACTTAAACCCACAAATTTTACAGGTTAGCTCTTTACAGTGTACATGGCCTGGTTTTGTAGTTATTATGTATGCAGTGTGTAAAGGGAACTCAGCAACTGGGTAATTTCTTAGATTTTACCCTTTTCAGTAATTAGACAGTTATTCTGATCCCTGTGTGGGTATTGGGTCTACTTGAGAGACAGGCCTTGGTCTTTAGCAGTAGTCCTTTCTTAAGTCATGTAGGAGATGGCACGCAGCACCTTTCTAGTTTCTGTACCAAGAGGGTGAGGGACATGGACAAAGGCTTTGGCTTCTCCCAAGATCTTTGCCACCAAACAATAAATCCTCGACAAACCTTGATACTAAATTATATTATTTTCATGTAGTCAGCTTAACTGTAAATTACATGTGTAGAATTCTCATTAAATAAGATTCCCAGATTATTAGCACATCATGAGACTGTGACACTCTGTGACAGTGGTGTAAAAGAAAATAGTTTAAGGAAATAAGGAAATAAGAGACTTTGTGTCAGAATCGTATCAGACTTTGGTGATACTGTGATGGGTGCCCTAAAATTTTATCTGCTACTTCCTCAGTGGCAACTTCACACCTTATACTCATTCCATTTTGTGTTGTGTTGCAAAAAAATCAGAATAGCTGAGAGAACTTGATGTCTGACTTTACAAGACAAATTAGGTACAACTGTAGACCAAATCCATGTTCTTCTGATTCTGTACTCCTTTTCTTTCTTCAATACTTCTCCGAACATACTTCAAAAAGAATGTTGTGCCTTTTTAAGAGACCAAATGTATATTGACATTTGATTTGAGATAGAGTCAGTTTGAAATATAAACAATTTGTAACTGTTAAGATGCTTGAAGGCTTTTTCATTACATTCCTCTAAAATTTGGGCCACATAAAGGTCAGCAGAGAAAAGTAATAGTTGGAAAACAAAAAAGAAAAATTTTGTTTCAAGCAAAGTGAATGAAAATTAATAATTTTCTGTGAGATATAGATTTGCAGAGGGACTGATTAAAAAACTGTTTTTTAAAAAACATTGCCTTTTCTACCAAAATGTTGTATATTACTAGCATGAAATACTTGTACAAAGCAAAGTTTTCATGATTTATGGTGTTTACTTTTTGCATAGCTCAGCTCGACAATGAAAGGAGTCTATGCAGTTGCTCTTGGGCTTAAAGTCAGCTGTTATTTAGTATCAACAGTCTATCAACTAATAAAAGCTACAGTGTTGTATTTACAAACATCTCCCTCCAGGAGAAAGATTTTGTTTGTTAAAAAGGACCTTTTCCAGTGCTGTTAAAAGAATCACAGAAGTATTTGCTGTTTGGTTTAGGTTTATACATCTGGCCTCAGTTTCCTATCAAATATTTGCACTTTTGAGCTAAAAATTGCTGGTTTCTGTCAGCAGTGCACATATCAACAAAGGAAAACAAGAACAGTAGTGGGAGTGGAAGACTTTGATCTTTCACATTTTTCTCTCCAACTGCTGATGGTGATTTTTGACCCCCATGTGTTAAAAAGGTCAAAGAATCCACTGCTAAGTCCATGCCAGGTGTCCTCAGATTGACAACAGATTTGTTTTATGGGGCACTGAAAATGGAGAGACAAAAGATGTTTGATCTGAGGTAGCACAAGAAGGGGAGAGTGAGGAAAAAATGCCTGTGTGGGCAGTGTGCTTCAACCAGCAGAAAAGAACTAAAGGAATATAGTAATAGCAGCAGCGATGGCCAGTGATATAGTCCCTGTCAGCTGGAAAATCAGTGTTGTGAATAGATGTTATTTAACAAATATTGTTCATAATGATGTTGCAGTTTGTTTACAAGCTAAGCTCATTATAAGAATAGAAGAGGAAGAAATAAAGTAATACACATTCTGGGTCAGGAATTACCCAGAGGCTTGAGACACGCCATACATTCATTTTTTGCTAGTCTGGAAAAAAATGTCCTTCATGTAAACACTTTTTTTCCTGCTGTGGGAGCTGAATGATTCCTACAAGGCATTGTTTCCACACATTAAATGAGTCATGTCAATAAAGTGAGGTAACAGCATTTCAGTAACAGTGAGTACCTAAATCTTACATTATAGGATTAGTGTGTTTTCTCTATAAAATGGTGATTTCAGACAATGTTGACAGTACACCAAATTTTAGATTTTGCTTTTCAAGGTATAGTTATTTGTGCAAAGCATTTTAGACCTGCTGAATTAATGATTTTGGTCACTCTCTAAGTTATTTAGTACTTCACCTATTAGAACCTTGTTGCTGCATACTTAGAGCTCATGTGACTTTGCTACAATAGGTAAAACCATTGAAAGCAAGCTTAAGAATACTTTTAAATTATCACAACTCTCAGTTGTTATTCTAGACTCCTTTTTATAATATACAAATATCACTGGCATGAATATTTAATAAAGTTTTTCATAAAAATATGTAATAAACATGAATGGCTTTGATAAGCAGATATTATTTATTTATATACATCACAATGTTTTTGAAGATTTGTTGTGGTAGGTGCTTTTCCCAGTGCAGCAGGTTGCCTTCAGTGTGTGCAACTGTAAGTACATGGGTAATTCTGTTGAAGTGTGTGCACTTTAGCAGGCCTGAAGTCAAAGTGAAAAAACATACCTTGGTGGAGAATACCCAAAGGCAAGGCAGACAAAAAAAAAATAAAGGGAAAAAAATGTTATTATACTCATTTTAGTCATAGCAAGTAGATTTAACACAGAGGTTAAACCACTTGCCTCAGGCCATAATGAAAGACTGTGAAACGATAAGGAACGTAACCTGATTTCTTTTATCAATCCAGTCTTAAGCATGAGATATCCTTCCTTTTGGAGAAAAATTGTCTTACGTAATTTTTGACAATGTCAGGGTAGGATATTTCCCTGCTGTAAAGACTTGTGAGTTACATTCTGTTCTGGTAGAAATTCACAGCAACTCAGTGTTACTCAGAAATTGTGGAAAAGTTGATGGTAGTATGCAACTAAAATAATTTTGCTAGTGTAATTACTGAGAAGTAATGACTAAGTTATTAAGAAACTGTGGGTGTGTAGACGTGTGTGTCTATATGTCTGCATAGCAGAGGGAGGCAGCTTTCCAGTTTTACTTGCATGTCTTTTCATATTTCTTTAGATTTATTTATTTGAAGGGCTTAAATGTAAATATGGCTTGTGTAATGTGATAGAATGTAAATCATATTCCTCACTGCCTTATTTACCTATTTGTGTACATAATGCTTGTTAAGACCTAAATTTACCTAACACTTACTACAAAGAAGAAAAGGCAAAATACCCCAAACTCAGAAATCCCTTCAAATGTAAAATAAAAGGGACAAGTAGGAAGAGAAAGAGGAATTCTTCTGCTAGTTGTTAAAGGTCCTGCACTGACTTGTATCCATTTTGGGGCTTAGTGCTCGTGTGCCAACTGTTTTCCTGCTTGTTCCCTGTGAAATGCATGGTTGCTCCTAGACAGGTTCAGTCTGTGTCACTACTGTGATAGTTTTTGTTCACTCCGTGTCGGTGATTTCAAGGCTAAAGTGGTTTTCTCATGCTCATGAATTTCTATTTATGTAATTAGTTGTGCACCCCTTTTCTTTCTGGAGGAATCAGGGAAACAGTCTTTTCTGTTGTGCCGGGCAGTTATTTATATCCTTCAAATTCTGTCTGCGTACTTAAAGTTATGAATTTTTTATTAGTAATGCACAGAGAAATAAAATGGAAGATGTGTCATGTTTTCATGTGTCCTGAAAAGTAATGTTAAATTGTCACAAAAGTCTTTAAAATTTTGAATTCCTTAATAGGGTGCAAAATGGTTTCTCTTTTTTAATGTCTGTGCTCAGCACTGCGCTTGTGACACAATATGTATATGCTTTCTGCCTTCTTAATTTTGAAAACTAAAGATCAAATCAGCTTCACTGAAAGTAACTCACCAATCTAGTTTTTTAAAACCAAGGATATGATTTGACACTAACTACTGTACTCTAACTACACTTAGAATTAAGCTTATCATTGAAGAATCTGGCTTAAAATATAGAGAAAAAAAATCTCCATCTGTACTTGACATTTGGTCAATAGACACATTCCATGGATTGTTCTTTAAAGAAAACAAATTCAGTGTATTAGAAAAAGCTTCTCCTTCCATATAGGTGAGAGGCCTTTGAAGTCAATGACACGGTGTGTAGTTTCTGCTCAGCTATTAAAAACTTCTGCTAAGTATTCTCAGTCATGTGAGCAGAGGCATTTTTGCCACTTGTCAAACCTCCAAAATAAAGTTTGTTCCCTGGCTGGCTCAAGCTGGAATATTTAACTGTGCCTTTTGCCCTGAAATAAACATAGCCTGGTTATATTTGTGAGACTGAACAATTTCCATTGAATGTATTAATGAAGTGGTCTTTGGCAGTCTCCCCAGGCTTTTGACAGTCAAAGGTGGTTTAGATAAAGGGAGTATTGGTGAGAAAAAAATCAATATGAATTTAACATGGAATTTTGAATTAAGCCTGTTAAACTTGCATGTCATGTTAACTTTTCACTTTTAAGTGCTTCAGATATTTTGTCTTTTCTCCATTAAAATCCAATAGTCTATCTTAATAGCTTTATCAAACCTCATGCAGAGTTTTTTCTTCTTTTAAATTCTTTCCAGTGTCTCCCAGATACTAGCACTGATAGAGATTTTAGGGCACAGGAAACCCTAAAATATTTCCCTGTTTCTCTCAGAAAAAAAGGTATTTGAGAAAAATATTAAGATTGGTTTCATCTATCTGTAAATACTTGAACAAGTATCTTCTTTCTTTTTTTTCCCCTTAATTTTTTTTGCACAAATGGTATTTGTTTAGAGTACAGTTTCCTGCATTGTACCCTACACTAAATAGGATGTTTTTTGACTCCTGGTGAGAAAATAAAGCCAAACAACTTTGTCTCAGCTAAGGGTTTTATTCAGGTCATGTTTTAGATCATTTCTAGAAATATCCTTACTTGGTTAAAATTGAAGCTTTGGCTGTAGGAACTGGGGTCTTCTTGTTTCTATTGTGTCTTTTCTTTAACCTGGAGTGAAAATACTCCAGTTGACTTTAGTGGAGATGACTTTAATTAGATCAGACCATGCTAAGTGTGCAGATGCGTTCAGAATGGAGAATGTTTTCCTGTAATTGCTCTATACTCGGCAGTTATAAATATGTTCATAAAGTAGCTTAGACTGATGGGAGCTGATGAGATTCTGAGCAATGTAATTATATACTTTTGCCATCTAGTACAACCAAAAAATGTTTATCTGTTTTTTTTTCTTGTCTATATTAATAAGCTGTAGAAGTAAATAAAAATCCCTGCTGCAGTGGAAAGCATAATCATCCTGATTGTTTATTCCGAAAATCCCATTCACTTAAAGGGCTGGCAGTCTTGTCTTGAGTAGCAGCACTGAGCGGATGCTTTTGTTGTAATAGCCAGAGAGGAACTTGGGCTGTACAGATTGCATTTTTAATAGTAATGCAGAAGTTTTGGCATAACGAACTTTGTAGTGCTGTCCATGCATGTGTATTGCTGGACAGCTCATGGTGCAATCCTTACAGGTACTACTTCACAATGATCTAGGTGATATCTGGATAGAATAGCTCTTCTGAGCCTTATGTGCAACCATATGCCCCTGCCCCCCTTTTAGAATCACTGGCATAATTGCTGTGACTGATCCTATCAAGCATAACACATACTGATATTAATCATCATTCTTTTGCCTGTCTCCCTCTGGGGTTACTCCTCTGCATCTCAGCCTGCTTACTCCTTAATTGTATCTGGGGGCCCCAGATTTTCCTTGCATTTCTCAGTTTTTGTCATTAGATCATTACTGCTCTGCAGACAGACTCAGCCTGCGTTACCTTTGTTGGCTTTTTGCCAGACAGCTACTATTGTTTAGATAATGTTCAGGTAACCCATACTAAACACTGCATTGCCAGAGCTTGCTCTAAAAGCGGTTTTACAAACTTGCTCAAGATCTCTGGGAAGCTAAAGGGAAAAAAATAAAAAAGTAAACCATCATCTTCTGTAAGTAATTATAACTGTCTTTTAAAATTCACTTACAAATATGGCAACAGACAGAAATAATATAAACCCAGAAGAAATACCCTAAATGATGCCCAGGTGTACTCTGATGCAGCATTCAGAATAAACTTGCCACCTCTAAATTTCTAATATAACTCCATCCAAAAGACTGCTCACTAAGATATGATGGGCAAGATAGGTAGAAAAGAGAAAAAGGACAACTTCAGGAAATATTTTATCCCTAAACTTTACGTATAAGCCAAACATTTTTCACATTCTGGCTGCTAAGATGTGTCTTTCCTTTCTTACAGTCCCCAGGGAAAAAGAGCTGTTTTCCTCATGACAGGCTATAAACAGTCTTTGAAAAAAGAGTTTGCCCAGGCAGCCCTGTTGATGTGCCCACAGGGATAGGGAGCAGTCCCCTGCTTGATAGAGAGGGTGGCTGCAAGCACTCACCACAATTTTCTACCATTGAAGGCTACTGCTTTCCTAAAGAATGATGAAAATAGACTTCCCTGCATTCCAGCATCTATGGATCATGTCAGATAACAGAAATGTGTTTATGCATGGATTCCTTATTGACCAGTTGCCAAATTGTTACTGATGCACTTGATTTCCTCATGTTAATTTAATTTATAGCAAACAATTGTAACATAAGGAAGCTTTCGTAAAGACAAACTAACAACCAGCTGGTTTGCAAGTACATGAATTATACCTCAGGTAAACTCCGCAGAGCCAGTCACCAGGAGGCCACTGACTGCAAGCAGCTTACAAGGCAACAGAGGTTTTCAGCAGATAGGGAGAAAATTCCTCTTGTGTAATTTACACCTGCACACAACCTGCCTTTTAAGGAATGTGCTGGGATTTGGCACGTGATAGTGTCTTTTTGCCAGTTACTTCTGCTTGAGCTTTGAATTGCCACCTTCCACGATGACTCTCATCAGTTCTGCTCTGTGTCTTCCAGAACACTGCTTGCCTGCCACTGCCAGGCAGGGCTTCTCTGCCGATTGTTAAGCCCTCAAGGAGCATTGTCTGAAAAGAAAAAATAATGAATAGAAATGATTTTAAAACTATATGACTTCTTATTTTTAAAAAGATAAATGGGAAGAGTTTTTATTGTAATCTGTTCAAGCCAGAGTTTATTCTTTGGTGTTTATCTCATGAAAGAGCCAATCCTCATATATTCAGATGCAGCTTCCTGAAGCTCAGCTCCTCAATTCATGTGTGACTCAAAGTGAATTGACTTTTAGTTCAGTATTGAGCACCTGTAGCTCCCACTAGCTTCACTGGGAGCTGTTTGTACTCATCATTTGGGATAATTGGGCCCTTGGAGATTCTGGCAACAGTACTTACAGGCATGGCCAGGAGGTATCCCTGCCTGTGGCACAGTTGTGGCAGCCTGTGATTTCAAGGGTTCTTGCTGACTCCAACAAACTCTAACAATGAATCAAGGGACGAAAATTGTAACCCTAAATTTTGGGGTTTTTTTTCTCTCTCTCACTTCTTTTTTCTTTTTTTTTGTTTGTTTGTTTGTTTTGTTTTGTTTTGTTTTGTTTGTTTGTTTCCATCACATTTTCCAGGCAGGCGTACGTTTTTATGTAGCTCTTTTCTCAAAGCCTCCTCCTGCCCTGTGGAAACTGGTCCTGTAGATGAGCTTCCGAACTTTCCCTGCTGAAGGAAAGAAAAGCTGCAATCCTGCAGATTTACGGCAGTTTCAGACTGCTTCTTTCTATCACAACCAAATCACATTGCCTGATGATCTAACTCTCCTCTCACTTCATGCAGAATTTTTAGGGATTTAACCAACACAAGCCCTCAGCTGATCTGTGCATTTTATTTTGCCTGATCTGTGGTTGTGGTTCACTTGTAATTTGCAGATACTATTCTTTGCATTTTGTGGATGCTTCTCACTGAATTTGGGAAATTAAGCAGGTTTTTGAATGTCTTTTGATTGGTTGGCAGTAAACCTCAGTATACAAGTTTAGAAAAAGTATTAGATCAACAGTAACTAATGGTAATTTTCACAGCTGGGAGAGATTTTAAGTCTTTTAGAGGGACTCTTTAGTAACATGGTGTTGTCTGTTCTCAGCTTTCAAAGTATTCAGTAGAAGATTTAGCAGTATGACTTTAGATTATTGTAATATTAGTGGAACAAGATTACCACACATGGAGGGAGTAACATAGAAGTCTATTTCACATGCAGAAGGCTGTGAAAAATCTACTGCTATATTTAAGAGATGGACAAAAGGCTGCAAGCAGAGAGAAAAGAGGACATTTAACGTCACAGCTAAACAGCCATCAAAAGACAAAAGGTACGTGGACCCTCCTGTATGCCAAAAAATCAGAAAATATATCTGATCTGAAAATTGCCATCCTGAGCCCTTGGGATTAGACCTCACTTCAAATACCTATTAAATATGATTGTGTACAACAGGGCCATCAAGCTTAACTTTTGCCAGGAGATGGTTAAGAATCTGAATTCTCACAGTCTGTATTTTCCTCTTTTGTGTTACCATGACAGAGGATTTTGAGGACTGAGCTGTGTTGCTCTTTTTTTTTTGTCTCTTGTATGGAGGTCTCAAACTTAAAACTGCCTGTGAATTTATTTTGTATGGTTTTAGGGAGGACAAGAGACAATATTTTTTTGGATAAGAGGAGAAAACTCTTGTTATGTTACAAGACCTGATCAGTGGGATCCCCTCATGGAATAGGATTGCAGTCAGAGGCTGTAGCTGTGGGATCTCCTCCAGCCCTGTGAACCATTTTAGCTTCATTGGGCTCTACTCTGGTCCATGGAGAAACCAACATGATCAGACTCTCTGGACAAAATTTCATAAGGAGGTCAAAGTGTATTACCCCTCATCTTTCCTTACAGGGAGTTGGATTTTTATTCCGGTGCATTTTGGAAAAGGTATGTTTTCAGACAGGTAGGTGTGCTATTTTGCTACTGCACAGGATCAATTGATGGAAGGAGGGTGTTGACTTTTGCAGCATCCAGAGCACTGGCTGACATGGAAGGATCAATATCAGATGGTTGGATGATGAAGTTTTGACAATTGGTTTTATATCAACAGTTTCCTAAAGCAAGGGAGGGAAATTCTTTCTTCCTTGCCAAGGTCTGCATAAACCGGCAGTCACTTGTGGCAGATTGCATATTGATCCACGCTTTAACATTCACGGTTCTTGATTCTCCGGGGTGAGAGAAGGGCTGTCTGCATATTCCCATCCCTTCCTCTTCTGCTCCAGTCGGCATGTCAGCTCAGCACCACAGTTCCTTTTCTGCTTCTCAACAAAATCTATGGGCTTTAAGTGGCAGGATGGAAGTGGCAAGACAGGGAAGCTGGCACAGGGAGCTTGAATGTCACAGCTGCTTCCTGGAAGGAGCCGCGGGGCAGATTCTGCCTCTCATGCCAGCTACTGTGGGAAGGGCACAAGGGAGTTAGACCCACATCAGGCACCTGCACCTGAGTCCTGGTGCCAGCCAGTACTTCCAGAGCAATTCACAGTGCCAGGAGCCTTATGGTGTCACAGGGTCACTCTTCTGGGGTTACAGACCATTACATACAGAATGAATACACAATAGTAAGCAGTGCCTTATAGTCGCTACAAGACTTTCTATTCAGGTTCTGGTTGATTAATCAGGGTTTTAATAGGGAGAAGAATGGCAGCTCCATCTAAGCTATAGATAATGGCAGCAGGCTGACAGGTGACTGAAGGCAGGGTGAGAACAGTAGAAATGGAAGTGGTGCTGGGTTGGTGATAGGCCTTACTTTCATAAAAGGAGCAGAAAGCAATCTCATAGCCAGGAGAATTTAGTGAGGCTGTACAGGATTCTTCACAGTGCTAAGCCGAGGCAGGAATCTTAGAGACTGAATAACAAATAGTTTGAATAAAAATGAGCTACAGCTGCTGAGTAGGGAAACGGTGCCTGCTCCCCAAGAAATTCCAGGTAAGAAGTAAAACTATGAAAATTAACTTTGGAAAATGTAAGACACATAAAAATAACTGGAAAATGTGACTGTTATAAAATTTCTATGTCATCTTGGTAGCCAGAAGACAAAGTAGATGAATTATTTAAAAGCTAGTTATGTTATAAATAGTTTGGGGGGGATTTTGGTTTAAAATTATACTGTCTCTGTAATTTCAACATTTTTTTTAGGATTGAGAAGCAACTGAATGAAAGAGAAAAGAAGGTGAAATACTGTGATAGGTGATGTTCAAGTCTAGAACTTCAGTTAAGCTGGAGAACAGTTATATTAAACAAAATTAATGTTTTGAAGAGACTAGGGCAGAAGAGTAATTTCTGGTCTCTAGGAGACAGTGTAAAGAATGAAAGAAAAAATCACCAGCCATATAAGAGGATATTTTTACTGTTTTTTAATAAAAGCCATAAGTTAGAAATTGAAACAGGAAAACAAAAATGCAGAAATCCTTCAGACCCAAGCAGCTGAAACAGCTGGTGAAGATCAGCATATCTGCCATGTAATGCAAGTAAATATTTTCTAGTAACTTCTGTCACTAAAGCTGTGGCACAGCTGAAAACAAGATTTCCATGCATCAAAAAATATAGAACAAACACCATGACATTGAAACCAGAACTGGACTTTAAAAATTATAAAGTGTTCTGTTTAACAGCGTGGTAGGATCTAAAAAGTGTTTCCATATGATTTTTTTTCTCTTGAGATAAAAATGTCCTAAAGGTTGAAAGGAAATGAAAATGTTTGGAATAGCTTATTGGTGTTTATCCAGTTATTGCTTTCCTGACTAAATGTTGCATAAATATAGATGTAAAATATAAAGTGTAGAAACTTTTCCATTAAAATTTTAGATCAGTAAACGCTTAATGAAATAAAGATTAGAAGTTTGACATGATTTTAAGAAATTTGTGTAGCTTCTCTGATGCACAAGATATATATGTAAGCTGTTGGATGGTATAAGGACTTTGCATCTAAATACTTTTATCTGACTCAAGATACACATGTAAAAGAAATTCAAAGTTTTTAGATAAAAAAATCCTTATCGAGGCATTACTTTAAATAGTGCTCTGATTGAAATGATGATGATTGTTAGAAAAATAAATTTGACTGATTTCCAGAATTTTTCCAAGATGCAATGCCCTTTTAAGGGGATAAATTGACAGGGAGAAAAAGGATTTCTAATACAAAGCTACTTTCATCTGAAGTTATGAAGAAACTACCTACGCCCCATTATTAACTACTATAAATAAGATAACTTCTGAAAAAGTCCAGCTACCCCTAAGTAGGAGCTAATCCATGACCTGCACTTTACAGATCTGGGTGCATGGTGTATTTTTTCAGTTTAGCTGTGAAAGCAAAAATGGTAAAAACCCCAAACAAAACAAAAATAGATTATTGAGGTGATGAACTTTTCTACTGCTATTTCATTAACACCTCAGCATGATATAATAGGCATAGACTTACTCTCTCTTTGTTATCCCCTGGGAGAAGAAGAGGGGATAGAATTTCCTTTGTCATAGAGAAGGAGGCTAAGCCTGGGTAAGGGGTGAGAAGAATGATGCAGAACTCTGGATTTCCCAGAGAAAATCTGCTCAAAACCATTGCCTTCAACATAACTGAAATCTCAGTTTTAGTTAAATAATTTTTTCATTTTTAGTTAAATACTTTGGGGATATGGGAGGAGACACAGTTACCATCTCCACACAATCAGGACCCATGGTTGCCCATCCTTCCTTGGAGAAGGCAACTACAAAGATGAAACCAACCACAGTTTAGAAGTGCTTTCTAGAGCTTCAAGCTGGTTTTAGGCATATGGTGTCCAGCTGTTGTCAGGCTTATGCTGACATGCCAGGATTTGTAATGCTGTGCACAGTGCAAGTTTGTCATATATTACTTTTAGAACAAATTTAAGGGGAGTAGAATAGAAAGGGGAAGGAGCAACTATTTTTAAGACCTGCTGTTTTATCATACTTTTGCAAGGATGGACATTCTCAGAGTTGACATAATCCTGAGCATTTGATTTCAAGTTATTAATTTTTCATGCTCTCCAATACAATTGTGGAAATACAGTGATCATCCTACAGATACACCTGCACCAGTCAGCAAGAGAAAACTTCTGAATTAATACCTCTGCTCTCTCGGTGATGTGGCTCATGCAAGCATGTATATTTGCAAGGACGAGATTGTATCTCACAGACAGTATCCCTAAAAAAATATTGTCCCACTTTCCTCAGAGGTGAGACAAAAGGGTTTATGGGTGACGAGGTTAGTATATTCCATTCTTTGTAGATGATGTATGTTAGGGAACTATTGCACTTCACTTTTCATTTATACAGAATCAGCGAAGAGTGGCCAGTGACAGAAGCGAAAGGCTGGAAAGGAAATGCAGGCGTCATCTATTCGATCTCATCCTCCTGCTCTGCAGCAAGGATCTCTTGGGAGATGGTTGTCATACTGCTTCTTAAAAACCTGCCAGCTGCAAGGGTGTCAGAGCTTTCATACATAGGCTCTTCCAGTGTTTAATTGTCCAGGGCTTGACCATTGACACCTGCTTCTTGATATATTAAGCCCCCACTGCTGTCACTGAGTAGTCATAATTCCTCAAGGAACCATGGAGAAAATCTGTCTTTATACTCCTCATTGCAATATTTCATGTAATTGAAGAATTTACAGTCTATTCTTCAATTTTTGCACTCTAAATGGAAGAATTCAGCTTTTTTTCCACCTTTCTGCAAAGCTTAACAATTTCCAAACCTCTCAGCATTTTTGTTGTTCAACTTTAGGTTCTCACTAATTCCTCTGCTCCTTCCTAATGAGGCACTTCAGCCGTGACATCGTCAGAGGAAAACAGAATTACTGCTTGTGCTTATGGGTGACCTTCCAGACAATGTGCTTTTTCTTGCAGCACCTGCATATTATTAATTTGACTTATTTTATTGCTGTGTTGTTACTCTCAAACCTTTCTTCAGTGCTGCTGCCAGCACAGTAATTCCTCAGTTTATGTTTGTATATTTGCTGTTTTTCCTTTCTAAATGATGTACTTTATACTTTTTCAATGCTGTTAATATAGAAACACCAAGGCTTACTAGAATTATGTATTGCCCATGGAAGATTGCCATAAAGTATCACCTGATTCTTAGGATTAAAGATCATTAATGTTTATTTACCAATACCTTGTTATTTTATTTATTGTATTTTTCACTCTGCTCTGCTTTGGATATGCTTATGCTTGCTCATGCATACTTTATGAATATAGAAATTAGATCTCATTAGCTTGGTAATTAGGCCAGTGATAAACAGCTGTTTGTTTACTGTGCAGGACAAGATTTCTACAGAATTTCCTTACCTTTCATGCACAGTTGTTGTTTGGAACCTCTGTCGCAATAAAAAAAGGTATATGGAATTGTAGTATCTGCTCTTAATTGTTATTGCCAGCTCAGTACAATATCAGACAGACTGAAATAAAAGAGAATTGGAACATCCTTTAGACATCCAAGAAGCCATGTTATGATGTGTAAAACACTTAGATCTTCCTGCCTTAGACTAGAGTTCTATAGGCTGTACAAACATGCAGAAAGAACTTCCAAAAGACAGCACTGGAATACAGACAGGGGGATGCACAGCAATGTTATATGTCATTTCTGCAAATGGAGTTAGATTGAATGTTAATAACATGTAGAAACCTCTTACAGTGGAGGTTTTCGGATCTCCTACTTGCCCTTAGATTTCAGTCCCCCTTTGTCTTGGCCTCCTCCTTCCCCCATATCCAGCATTCCCAGGACAAGGAGTTCCCTGTGGATTAGTGATGAATCAATCCCTATGAGAGAGGAACTATTCACAAGAATTAATATTAATCTTTTGGAGGGTACACGATAGCAGGGGTTTTTTTTAAGATCATAATAGTGCTTGTACCCCAGTGCTGCAACACCTGTGGAAATGAAGGTAACAAATCAGTGTGTATATCCGCAGTGCTCTGAAAAAGCCTCCAACTGGTGGAACTATTTCTACATTCCTGAGGTCATCGATTAGAGTAGGACATAGGAACCTGCAAAAAAAAACAAACCCAAAAACCCCCCTGGAAAGTTACTCTTATTCTCAACTCTCTGAAACAGTATGTGTTGGTTGAATTAACCACCACTTCATCCTGTAGTGTTTGCTGATTATCAAACTGGGAGGTAACCATTGGATACGTAGGCAAATTCTTGTGGGAAAAAAAATGGAGATTACAGAGACATCATTCCCTTTCCTGACTCCCTGGAGAGTTCCAGGTAGTAGAGCAGGGAAATGTAGGAAATCCTTGCAGAGAAGGTCACATAAAATAAATTACCTTCTCATTTAAGGCAATACAGAGAAAGGATCAACCCTTTTCTAGATAACCCCTTGTTTCAGTTTCTTTATCCAGCAATAATCTGCTTAGCTAGTTGAGTCTTCAGGTAGTTAACAGCATAAACCAAAAGCTCACTTAGGTAGCGAGGCATTTGATCATGTGTTGTCTGTGTGCTTTTTCATTACGAAAAATGTCAGTGTTAGAAAGGAAGCAAACATTACTCGTAAGATTATTATTTGCTAAAAATAATTATCAGAATCAGGCAACTAGCTGACTATCTAGTTAGTCAGATTGCCAAAATGTAATTGGTATTCTGTGTTTTGTGCTGTGATTTTTTTTTTTCATTGATTTCTCTGGTCTTTCAGTTTATTTTTAGAAATAGAAAATGTGTCATTCTGGCTGCTTTTTTCATTTCTGAGAAAACAGAATGTCCCGCAGTGGGAGAGTTTTCAGGTATTCATCAGCTATTCTTGAAAAACATATGATCACACCATGGCTGCTCTGAATCTCAGTAGATGAAAGTGGGGAAATAAATTGCAGAATGCTTTAGGATGTGAGGAGTTGAGAAGAATACATATATTTGAGTCTATTTTTTATAAATAGTAGCTGTCTTTTCTGAAAAACTTTATCCATAGTGCAGGAGAAATCTTTGCTGAGTGATGTAGGATATTTTTATTCAAAATTAAAGTTGTCTGAAAACTGGTTTTCCAAATCTCAAAATGCTGCTGAGTATTCTCAAATATAAACAGAAAAAAAAATTTTCAGTATTGACATATTTGTTTAAATCTTGGAACAAGTCAAATATTTAATATGGTGGACTGTGATTTCAGGACTTCTCTTTTCTAAACTGTTTGTACTCTGGCACAATTGGCTGGCGTGAATTTGACTTTTTCTTTGAAATCAGTGGGAGTCTTATGTATTATACTCTCTTTTTCTCCTTTTTTTCACCTCTGCAAGTTTAATGGATACTTCTCTGGGAAGTGTAGTCATCTCCCCATACCTCAGACTCCAAAGTCCAAGTCTGGGGAAGGGAGCAGCCTTTAGAGGAGAAGGCAGAGAGGCCAGAGATCATCCTCTGCTGAGTGAGGTCTGCTAGGAGATGTATGCAACATAAGGCTTTAACACTTTTCCAGGTCCTGCCTGGAAGTATTTCTGTGGTTTGAGCATGATTTAACAGCCATGTTCAATTCAGTTACAAAATCTGTTGTGTGAATCGCTTCGGAATGTGTTGTCAAATAGCAAATGAGAGTGACTGAGAACTGGCTTAGAGATAAGGGGCATCTCTGTAGTTGTCTCTGGCTTCCTGGTGATCTCTAGGATTCCCTGACAGGATTTCAGAGACTGTGGAAGACGTTATAAACAGTAAAACAATTGAGAACCTTTATTTTGCATTATTTTTTTCCCTTGAAATTTAATTTTTGTTCATCAGAATATGATTGAATATACTATTATATGCAATCAAAATTTCCCCAAAATGTTCCACAGCTATTGTTTTCAGTCATATCATTCTGTTCTCTGTACATTTTACCCAATTACTCAAAGTATGTGTGTGTGTAGAGGTTCACAAAATGTTCTTTTTTGTCTTGAAAGCTCCTGTTCTTGTAATAAACTCATTTAAAACTTGCATTCTGTGAGAGCTGTTTATAACACACAAAGCAAAATTAAAAGAAACTATTTGTTAGATGATCTCTGTGACAAACCAAAATGAATTAAATAACAATTTCAACATTAGTTAGCTGGGAAGAAGTATGTATTCTTTGAAATAATGTAAAATTCTAAATTTAAGAGACCAGTGACATTTGCAAAATATGTGGAACTCATCAATTGAATTCTTTGTTGCCAGCTGTTTTCTCAAGTCTAATTAATATTGATATTGGCTGGCTATGTTGTAAGTGGAGAGTTGCTACGTATCTAACAGTTGTTACATGCAGCAGGAGATGGAGGGCTGGTTTCTTGAAAGCATGATTGTGTGGTAACTTTCATTGATTTTTCTGTATTAGAATCTCTCCTGTTATTTTTCAGACTGTGCTTATATTTCCAAAGCAATATTTAATTCCAAACTCAGAGATTTAAATTCTTAAGTATCTTGTGAGGAAGTCCAACTAGTGTTTATGACTGCAGGTAAATCAGGTAAGTTCCTTTCTCTGTCTGTGATATGTCTCATCATTGCAAATGATGTAGCCCAGTATAATGAGATTGGACAGGCTCCCTCCCTTTGTGATACTGGTTAGTATATAGTGGGTATCTTGGCCCAGCAGTAGATGATGCACTGGCAAAATCCCACCTCAGTGGAGCAGCAGTACGTACTGTGGAAGCAGAAGTCCATCTTCATTGGAGGAGGAATTCAGGGAAATTCTAAGCTAGAGGTGGCACAGCCAGCATAGCCCTGGTAACAGGCTTGGGGCAGGACTTCCAAATTTTCAGGTAGGAGAACATGAGTGGGGTTACTGTTTGCCTGCTGCTTCATCTAATAAACCAATGATGGAGACAACTCAGTGGTAATCAGTTGTGCCACAAATTCCTGATGCAAAAAGTAACCAGCAATCAAAAGAAGGAGTAGGGCATATTGGCAGGACTCTACTGTATCTTAAAAAGCAAGGCCAAATTAAGTAAAATTTTACTATGGAAAGGTAATTGCTGCAGCTGATTGTAGAAAGACTTCAGTCCTTATGGTCTTTGCACCATGAGGTGCTGCATGTGGCCACAACTTCAAAAGAATGTATTTAAATTTCTGGTTTCTCGTATCTTGTGGAAGGCAGGGGTGTGAAGTCAGAATTCCTGCTATTACTGTTGATGACAGGTCCTGGGTGCTACACTCTGACTGCTTGCCATTAATTCAGGATAATTAATGAAAAGGAAATCTCATTGTAGGGAATAGAGATTGGATCAAACAAAAAATCCAAGGAAGACATATTGTGTAGTCATCACATTAGGAGGTGAACGTTGGTCCAAAGAAGAGCACAGCAGGTGAAAGAGAAGAAGATGCACGAGCTGTTAATGTGGTCTTTTGGACAGCTTTACTTTGAAGGGAGTATGTAATTTATGTGCAATTATGAGGAAAGCTGTGAAAAGCCACTGCAGGAAAGAAAGCGAAATCGGGACATTTTCATTGCCATACTCCCTTTTACTTTAAGAAGTGATAGGTCACATTCCAGTGGGAGAATTGTGGTTTCTGCTACAAGATCTATAAACACCCCAAAAAGTTTATGGCAAATGAAAGAACTGTGAAATTTTCCTCTGTTCTCTCCTTTCAAATTTATAACCTGAAAAATGATCCTGTACAGTGCTGTGGGAGAGATGAGTATTAAAAGCATTTTGCAAGGCAGAAAGATTTCTCTGGATTGGGATTCCTTTATGTAATGAATCTCCATCGAAGTATGACCCTAAAAAAATTATGGAAGATTTATCTTTTGATCCTTACTAGTTTAGCTCATGATTCTGTATATTTTATATCTTGCAGTACTCTCTGCTGATGAAATTTGATAAAGGTCCAAAATTTTGTGGTAAGGATGACAGAATAGGAGATGAAGGATCATGTATGTTACTCTTTCTTCATATCTGCATTTGGCTGGTAGTGCACTGCTTCTTGCATGTTGACTTCATGAGCTGTGCATAGTTAAAGTACTAAGAAAGGAGAAGTGTCCTTGGATGTAGGTTTGAAAACGATCAAATGATGGATTTCTAGTTGTGAAGCGAGTTGAATTTCAGAAAGAGTTGGGTGGCTTTAGAGAAAATCCAGGTTGGTGTCTTTGGCAGACTCTGCTCCCACAAAGGCACCCTGAAAAAAAAAGAGAAAGTCCTTAAAAAACTGATTACCTGATACATATTCCTAGGAGGGATTGTCTCTTTATTTGCTGAGAGGGCATAATGGGAACCCGATTCTTGACTGAGGTTTGAAGGCAGTACAAGAATATAGATAAAATATTAATAGTTCTGCACAAAAGGAATGTCAGTATTATTGTAGACCTTTTACAAAATAATTCATTGCATAAGTTAACCCTTTTTCTTTTTGACAAAGAAATGACAGGACTGTCTTTTCTATAAATAAATATCTTGATTTCTTTTAATATTCCATCTAAATAAATTTTAGCTATGTGTTAATTTATTATTAATCCAATTTTTTTATTCTACTTGTTATATTTTCATCACATCTGATGGCAAGCTGGAATGAGCTGGTTCAAAGCCCAGATGGGAAATCAGTCCTGCCCTGAAAACCTGGCAAGCTAGACCCTACTAGTAAAGATATCTGTAGACCCCAGAGCATAGGTGGGCCTCCAAGGAAGATGCCACACTCCAAACCATTGGGGATATCTGCTGCTGCCAGTGGCCTCTGTGCAGAACAATGGGAGGTTCCAGGTGAAAGATGGTGTGGCTGCACTCTGGAAGTTATTTCAGCACTGTGGTGTTGGCGTATGCAAGGGAAGGGAAAAGAGACTCATTTTTTCTCTTAACTGTCTTGAATGGTCAAATACTTGCAAAGAATATGCAAATGGCTTGAAAGGAGACATAGAGAATGGGATAGCAGCCTTGAAATATGCTTTGTAAAAGATGTTTGTGTGGGATACATGTCATGGGAGTTGAAAGGAAGGTTACAAGCGGAAATGGAAGAAAATACCAAGTCCATCTCTTGCAGGTAGCTGTGTTCCTTTGCAGGTGCCACTCCCGTTCAGCAGCTGGCAAAGCTACTGCTGTATGTCTAATTTTCATAGAGCTTTAGAAAGTTTCAAGGTGAAAGGTGTTAAAAATGAAAGAAGATTATTACTACTATTATTGCTTTCCCTATGTTCTTTGTTCAGAATTATCATCTGGAGTTTCGTCTTTCTTTTCATAGTAATTTTCAGTCCCAAACAAATCCCTACTTTTCCTGCTTAGACTGAGATAGGACTGAGGACTGTTCTGCCTTGGAAAATGCTACAAGCTTGCTATGAGAATTACTATAGCATTGGAATATGCTATAATCAGTGGGGAAAGTAAAAAAATTAAGGACTACTTGATTTCCCTTGCGAATTCTACTGCCATTTATGTAAGATGTAATTAATTCATTGTTGAAAATCTATGCAGTGGAACAAGTAAAACTTGTCTTACACTGTGCTTTCCAAAGCATAAGGGAATCTTAGCTTCATGCAGGCTTTTGTTTTGTTTTTATAGCAATCAAAGTGTACTCCTGAGTTTATTAAATATTCTTCATACAGGGAAACTAACCTTCATGGAAGCAACAGTAATCAATAGTTTATTTTGTGGATGAATATATTTTTTCACCTATTTCTTCCTAAAATATCCAAAGGGACTTGATAAGCAGATGGGTACATTTATATCTTCTGTTCCAAGGTAGAGCTGCTCTTTGCCTGACACTTATCCCTAGACTTTGATCTACAGATGGACAAACGTATGAGGTGCCTGACAGAGAGTTGAGAAGGGACACTTAGCGGTGACTGGCTGAACTTGTGACCCCCCTTATCACTTACGTGCCCTGTGGTCATGGTGCTGCTGGAGATACAGGGTAGCCCTGCTGTGCAATGGCAGTGGTTAGGAAGGGTACCCTGCCTCTCTTGCCTGCAGAGCTGTAGCAGTTTTCTGCCTCCCTTCTACTGGGAGCTTTCTTTTGCTTGCTGGGAGGCTGAGCAAGTAACAGCACTCACCTGTGAGAGGGAAGGTAGGTGTTCTGTCTGTGTGACAATGAGAGGCAGAAGAATATTTGTAATACCGGAGGAAGAATGAGTAATGGGGGTCCTTATACACACAAGCAGGTCCATCTAGCAATTCAGTGATCCTATGAACACTGGTTGTTCAGAAATAGTTTTTCAAATGATGATATCATAGAATTGTGGTTATGGTTCTTATAACTTGCCTTTTCTTCAAGCTGTCTCTGTAACCATAAAAGCTAAGAAGGCATACACATGAAATACTGGTAATACTACTACTACTACTAATATTTTAAAGTTTGTGGTTTTTTTGAGAAGAGAGTAGGCAGTACTCAAGCATGATGAATTTTTCTGGATATTAGCTAGCTGACCAGTTAGTACTTGCGTATTGAAACTAGCCTCAACCCTGCTGTCTCTTCCCCAGTCATATTTTCAGGTTTAAAGAAGCACTTGGGATTATTGTAGGGTTTTGCAGGTAGGAATTAGACAAGGGTACAGAACTGCAGAAAATCAGTTTTATTTATAACATGTGGAAACTGAGCTTATCCTGTGGTCAGTCAATTCCAGATGCTGGGGTTTAGTTAAAATAAATCATGGTATTCACAATATAATAGCAATGAAGCAAGAAAGAAGATGCAAAGTAAAAACATAGACAAAATAATATAGTCAAAGGAAGACAAGAAGTGAATAAAGGAAAGGAGAAGGAATGTAATACCATAAAGAAAATCTGTTATATAAAATCCACTTTTTAGAGATATGACAGAAACTTTTCAAATAAAAACTTGTTTCAATAATATCATAATTACACGGTGTAGGTGGAGTAAAAAGGGATTATTTTTTGCATCTGTTTCAATTTATCCTCTATGCTGGATACCATAGAGAAATCCCTTCAAAGGATCACTTTAGTTCATAGCACAGATGATTTTTTTTGCTGTATGCTCCAAGACTGTATCAATAACTGCATACTTCAATAAAAATATGTCTTCAGAGAATTGCTCAGTCCCCTGCATATCCTTCCTCAGAGGGCTTTATTTCCTTCTTAACCCTTCTCCTATTTTAGTTGGTAGTTTATGGACTGCTAGAAAGATAATGCCTAAGCTGTTTCCGTCTTGTAGTTCAGCCTTTCTGATTGAAAGTGCATGAAAAAATGTAGGTGTGCAGAACAGTCATCTGCTCATATACTAGTGGACATGCCAAAACAGACTTAATACTGCAGCAGTCAAGAGCAATGGCAGTTTTTATATTGAAATTCACAGGTGAAAAATCTAATCCTTTGCTAGATTTTAGACATCCTGTCAGAGAGCTGATGTTTCCAATAGCGTGCTGCACCAAACTCAGGTCTGGCATATAATGTTCTTCAACCAATTCCTAAAGTAAAGTCATCAGCTAAACTTCTGTATTTCTGTAAAAGTTGGGAGTTTTCTGTACAAGTCTATATGTTAAATTTCATGGGCCAAATGAGCCTCAACAGTCAAAGCCAAAAATGTTATACATGATATATTAAACCAAGATGGAAGGATTCTGCCTCAGAAATCTTTATCTTCTTAGTTCCATGGTAACTAACCATCTCTAAACATCTTTCCACCTCTTTAAAAAAGTACAGAGGAAAAATTAAAAAACAGTATTAAACATGTTTAAAAACCTGTTTGAGGCACAGGTGCTAGTCGGCATTCAGTCATGCACTTAATTAAGACAAGTATGTTTAATTCAGAGCAGCTGTTCCTAACATTAGGCGTAGCTTGAAGCTTCGAGTCTAGAAGAGTTTCTTCTATCTTCCCCTCAGCTACCTCAGTGGGATGATCCTGGTTCTCTCTACAAAAATTTGTGTTGCTTGTATTCTTAGCCTGCCGTGGGTAACCTTACTTGAAGGGTAAGTAATAAGTAAAAAAACTGAAAGCATCTTTTTTTTTTTCACTTTTTCCTTCAAGAGCAGACAGTTTTCTTCATGATGCTAAGAATTTTAGATGATTTTAAGAATGAAGAAGTTTTTTGTGTCTGAGGAAGAAGATAAATTTAATTGAAAAGAGGGGGAGGTTTTGAGGTTTTTTTTT